>CM030846.1:14091343-14376343 GCA_018105865.1 Metaphire vulgaris
CACACACACACACACACACACACACACACACACACACACACACACGTTACACACACACACACACACACACACACACATATATATATATATATATATATATATATATATATATATATATATATATATATAGGCGTTGTTCTCGCGTGCAAAAACCAGACTAGTCACATTTAGGTTTGCATTTAATATATTAGTTGTTATTTTGATGATAATATATATTGTTGTTCTCGTGGTTGATTGTTGCTCTTGATGATTGATGATGATGATGATGATGATGATGATGATGATGATATTGATGATGATGATATTATTATGATATGATTATTATTATTATTATTATTATTATGAAGATGAGAAGATGATGACAACGAAACGCTTTATGCAGTTTCCTTGGCCAGTGTTCTATCCAGACCTGTAAGGGGAGATTACCCAAACCACAAAAACCCCCCCCCCCAATCCCAGCACTGACACAAACGTTTGCATTGAACTGTGTCTCTTCCCCTCCGGCCAAGTCAATCCCCCAAGGCCTGGAATCAGTGGATAAAACACTGTCCTTGGTGAGGGGCCATCCGTCTATCTTTGCCTGCCCCAGTGTCCCCCCCAGTTTAACTGGGTATTTAACTGTAACTCAATTAAAACAACAAATCCGGGGCCCCCATGATTAGGGGTTAAAGAACCACCCCAAGGGCCCCTTTATCTTGTCTAAATGTTTAGTGACACAATTATGCTGGTAAGACAGATCTGGTTATATAAACACTGTCCCATGGTGATTTTCGAGCGTTCCGTCTGATCTTATTAGGCAAATACGCAGGTTAACGCCCTTAACTGGTTGTCATTTTTCTGTAACTCAATGTTTTAAAATGGATGGATATACCAATTTATCGTCCCCAGATGAACGGGTTGGTTGGCCGCCGGCAACTAGAATCCGGGATGGCCATCCAAGGCTCTTTCGACGTTATCTTGTCTAAATGTTTTCTGACGGGAAACGATGCTGGTAAGACAGATTTGAAAGTGACTAACAACAGCCTTGGAATTCAAACGTTTAAAGAAAAAAAATAAGCCGTACTTTTGTCTAATTTTAAGCTTTGGCGATTTGGTAATTTTGCAACGAAAAGCGATAGGCGTAGATCTACTTCAAACTGATTTATTTCTAATTAGTAGGCCTACAGTGTAATTGTAAGGTCTGTTGGTGCGAACATTAGCACGAATTCTTTATCGCAAAACAATCCTGCAAGTTCCGTCGAGATCTTATCGAAGTCTTTAGATTTTGAATCAATTTTCTCTTCGATTTCTTCCTAAAACCGCCGGCTTTATCTCTGATATACTGTAAATTAGTTTCTTGCCTTGAAAAAATCTGATGAAGATAAGCATCACTTAATTGATGCTTTTCGTTCTCGAGATGAAAATTACATATAAGAAATTGTAAGATTCGATTTGTGGCTCATATAAAATCCTAAATCCTTTATTTCGTGATTGTATTCATCCGAAACCTTTCTAAAATTGAGGGAGGGAGGAAGGAGAGGTTTCTAATTGCATATCCAGCTAACTTAATTTTAGGAAATATTGTCTTTAACTTTCTGAAGAAGAAATATGACAGACAGACAGACAGACAGACAGGACAGAAGAGAGTTCCAGACTGACAGACAGTCAGAGACAGACAGACAGGAAATGCCCTCTTGCCAGACAGACAGACAGACAGACAGACAGACAGACAGACAGACAGACAGACAGACAGGGGATATTTTAATTTGAATCTTAAAACTTCTATAACGCCACGTCATAATGCACAGGCGCATGCACAACGACTGTAGGCCTACTTGTCAGAGAAAACAAGGGGCATTGGCGTACCCACGGGATGGGGCGCCCCCCCACCCCTATTCGGACTGGGACCGGTCGTGAAATTCTCGCAAAAAACCGTTGAGTAGGTGCGAGGGGCGGAGGGGGTGTAGGTAGTATATGAGATCGAAGAGAATGTTAGAAATTTTTCAGCCCCTGAGGACGAAAGCGCAACAGGACGGGGGACTTTTTTTCTGCTCGTCAACATTTTTGACCAAAAATGCCGACATGCCCCTCCCCTTAATATTCTTGAATCCTGGCTACGACACTGCAATCCTAGGAGGGAGGGCGTTGGAGACAGGCAGTCTGTCTAGAATAACGATATATAGCCTACTCCGACCGACGACATCTGGCCCATACCGAAGGCCACCAACCGTCAGCCATCGCCCGGCAAATAATGCGCGGAAATTCTCTACTCGGCTGGACAGCGACGCCAAAGAAATATAAAAAATTTAGAGTTTCTATATTGCATTATCCGTAATTATATCATTATACATATCGCTCCTCTTCGCCTCCTCCTCCTCCTCCTCCTGAGCTCGTCCTCTTCGGTTTTCCTCATCGCTCTTCCTTCCGTTTCGCATCCTCATTAGCCTAACTTCTTCCTCGCTAAGTCCGAAATTATTAATAAGCGCCGTGAACGGCAGAGGTCAGCAGGTGCTCTGCGGTGTCGTAGTAGTGTTTGATGCCAATGTCCTCCTGTCTTGCGTTCTAGGTACAGTGTGTTGTCGCTCGTGGTCGTGCGTTCCTGCTTTCTGCTCACGGACGCCCGCGCAGGATGGCTTCATTACGAGATCCTGGACACTCCATAAAATCACGTCAGCACAACTAATCATCGCTGGTTACACGCGACCTTTAACAGCATTACGAAGACACGTAATAATACAGAAACCGTAAATAATAATAATGATGATGATGATTATTATTATTATTAGTAGTATTATTATTATTATTATTATTATTATTATTATCAGTTAATTCACGGATGGCCAAGTCAAAATCACACAACGGCGCATAAAGTCCACTAATGCAATCTATAAAGCATCGCCTTTTAAGACAATAAATCATCGCAAACCGAATCATTATAGAAAATCAAAACACTACTGTTGTCATCCATCGTCATTTATATGTTAGCTTCATTTATATTTATAAAAATTTGTGAAGAATTTAAATTAAATGTGTGTTCTGTTTGGCATAGAGAGATGTAGGGCTATAAGTGACAGCCTCCCTCCTCTTCCATTGATGCATTTTGTTAAAGTAGTCGAAAGGGAAGAATGGACGACATTCGTTTATTTATTGGCGTTTTATAGCTTCCGACTTTTTACCATGATAAGGAATAATCACCAAAGGACATCTATAAGGGTGGGTAGCCTGAGTAAGTTTTAAAAAATTGACAATCCTAAACTAGTTTTGGCTCCTGACACCACAATAATCCCTGTTCCAACTGCTAGAAATCTCGGATTCAAATTTGACTCTTTTCTAAACTTCGAATCACAAATCTCCCAACTTTCAAAAGCCTGCTTTATTCATATTCGTGACCTTCGTCGCCTACGTCCTTGTCTTGATATTAAGACTGCGTCCACAATCGCCACCTCTATAGTCCACTCCAAATTAGATTACTGTAACTCCTCTACTATAACCTTCCCAAAGCCTCCATCAATAAATTGCAATCAATACAAAATGTTACTAAGTCACCTAAATTCTCCCATATTTCACCCATACTAAAATCATTACATTGTTAAAATAACAGAACGTATCCAATATAAGATAATAAGAGACACATAGCTCACTTCAGTCATCAAAACCTGTCTACCTTAGATCACTATTAACCCCTCAGCCTCCTCGACCCACACGTTCGTCATCTCATCTCACTCTGTTAAATCAGTCATCCCTGAAATTTGCAACCGTGCCTTCTCATATGCTGCACCTGAACTCTGGAACTCGATCCCAGCTTCCCTTTGGACACTTTAAAACAATAAAATCTGATTCCTCATTTCCTATAATTTATCTCCTCAAGTCTTCAGGTCTAAGCTTTCCTTCCTGTTTCTGAAATCATTTCCGCCATAGCTGAATTCACTCGGATATTGGACCATTGCCTGGCTGATCCCACACCTTTCCTATAGCTATTTTAAAGAGGCTGAGCGCCTGAGAATAAGCAGCTACTGTTGTGCTTTTTTCCAAGGCGCTATAGAAATCCACGAGATTTTACTTTACTTTACTTTAGCCACCGTAGCCTATGCGCCCCAGGCCGCCCCTTTGCCGCCATAGAATTCCGTTTATGATGTAGGCCTAGCTGACAGCCTGTTTCGATTGAACTAAAAGCTCAGCGAGCAGTTTCTGAGTGCTCGTCCAAAAGAGGCGCCACACAAATGCTTTATTACATTACTTCGCATTACATAAAAAAGTATACGGACACAGGGACGCATTAATATACCGACGACTATACGGCACACCAGCAGACGCTGTGGAAGACTGATTAAGCCTTTCTATTAGTACATTTTCAGGATTATAGATTGATTTAATATTATATTTATAAGTAAATTTCTCGATCGTAAAATTCTTTTTCTTATAAAAGTTGAAAATCTCCGTTGAAAGATCGATTTACGATGTCGTGGGCGTCGAATTTCGAGGATTTCAAGCGACCGGCGACGACCCCCAACGCCGTCGGCGGACGTCCCTCGGGGCGGGGGCGAGGCAGGATCCCGGTCGACGGTGGACGACGAGTGGGCGCCGGCGGACCGTCGGCCGGGGGGATCGGCGTCCAACTGCAGCTGCAGGGCGATGTACGAGACGTCCAGATGATCGCCGAACTGTCGCCGGCAATTTCCGTCTCGGTATGTCTTGATGAAACTCGGAATTATTTTTTAACATTAAAAATCAAATTAAGAATGCACCATTTTTCAAAACTTTAAATCCATCCGAGGTGTTTTAAGTAAGTAAGTAAAATCTCGTTAACTTCTATAGCGCTTTCAAGAGCAGCACCGGAGTAGCGCCTTATTCCTAGGCGCTTTATCTCAGAATGAAGTAGCTATAGCCAAAGGCTATATGTGGGGTCATTCATGCAGGGTCATTTAATCCAAATGGTGGTTGGTTATATTTAATATCAAATAAACAAATTTATTTCTGGTAAATAATTTATTAGTCAGGTGTATGTTTCGCAACTTTAAGTGGGAAAATAGTCTTTAGAATTACATCTGTATGGAATGCTTTCCAAGACGAAAACGGACTCCAGTAAGATATTCATTGTTATCAAATGCTTCGATTGTTTTGTAGTTTCATGACTATTTGACAAGATTAAATTTTACTTTACGTGTTATTTATGCTTATTTTCAGAAAATTATTGGTGTAATTATTGCAAAAGGGCAGCCAAGACATTTTTTGAGCAAGAAAGGTGCGCATTCTAACAACTAAACTGCATCAGCTTGTGTTTGTTTCTTGCTTTGGTGTGTGGTTTCTGATAATTACAATTAGTCATTTGATGTGATTTATCTTACACTTCTGATTTTGATATAAGATCAAGAAAGCGTCTTGTGCATGCCTTTGCCAATCAAGGGATGTCTAAGTAGAAAGAGACTTGGGGTGATCATCCATAGAAGTGTGAATCCATCTCAACAATGTACAGAGGATCAAAAATGGACAACTGGATGTTGGGAATGACAAAATTCACTATTGTTATTATTCTTATTAATAACTAATGACGATGTGTGTGCATAATTTCAGATTCAAGCTCTGAAAGATGTGTTTTTACGTTCACACTACGAGATTCTCCAACTGATTTTATTAATGTGACCTGTTGGGGAAGTGAGCAACATATTACAGAACTTGTGTCTCAGTATCATATTGGACAAGTGGGTAGGTTGAATGAAATATTTTGCATTTAGATATTGTATTTAGAATTATCAAGTATTTTCAAAAAGTTCTGTTACTGAAGAACAACTATATGTAGTTTCTAAGGCAAAGAGCATTTATTTATTGTGACAAAGCCTGTCATTGAAGTCTAAAGACAAAGGTCATATAAAGACAAAGGTCATTCCATGGGATCCACAATCTTGGAAAACTGAAGGGCTGCAGCCTTCTATTTTTCATGGCATTAGGGTGCTTACAGCATTTCCTTCTACTGAATAAGCAACAGGTGGTGCTTACAAATAAAAAAAGTGATATTCAAGCGGTTTAGGAGGTGTAAAAACCATTACCGGTATATAGTTATTCTTAACATTTATAACTTTGTAATCCTTTTATTGTTTCAGTCATTATTGCTTTTACATCAAAACTGTTCCATTTATCCAAAGTCCTTGAACTCAAAATATTTTATTGAATGCAGATAGTTACATCAGTGGTTTTCCAGAAGCTTTTCCTTACTTAAAATCACATTATTTATTATACTACTATTATTAGATTATTATTAAATTATTAACATTTAAACTTTTTCTGCTGTTTTAGAGTTTGAACCCTGCTTTTACATGACTCTTATGGAAGTCTAACTTGAGCTCAAACTATTGACTGTCATAGTTCCACCCTTTATCAATCTATGCCTAAATACCAGTAATGACTGGGTGAGTAGAGTTGCATTTTGAAGCATCTAAAACTGTATGGCAGTAAGTTTGTATTCCATTTCAATATTCAGTGGTTTTAACACATAACTATTGGACTGTAATGTCTAAACCAATTAAAATCATCATTATTATTATTATAATCATTGTTATTATTATTATTATTATTATCTAATTATTATTATTATTATTATTATTATTATTATTATTATTATTATTATTGTTATTGTTATTGTTATTGTTAACCATTAAATTGTTATTATTGTTATTATTATTATTATTATTATTATTATTATTATTATTATTATTATTATTATTATTATTATTATTATTATTATTATTATTATTATTATTATTATTATTATTATTATTATTATTATATGATTCTTGCAGTGCAGTTGGATCAGGTTGACATTCAGACAAAAGCAAATGATGGATCGGATGAGAAGTTCAAGCCATGGACACCAAGGTATCTTCAAAATTTCTTTGCCTTTCAAAACCCTTAAGACCCTTGCTGCATTTCATTTATGGCCATTTCTTCATTACTGTCTGCTTTTGTGAGCAAATAGTTATTTCAAATGTGGCTTCTATTTGTTTGCAGTTACCCACTCAATTGAGTGATCAGTTGACTTTGAACAGGTTTGACCTTTCTGGCCTGACCTGGATCTAATCCAGATTGGATTTGGTGCACCATCAGCTGATGTCACGGGCATTATAATAGTGGCACCATAGAAGTTCATTGATTAACTGACTGCCTGACTGCCTGACTGCCTGACTGACTGACTGACTGACTGACTGACTGACTGACTGAGACAATGGCATAATATGATGAGCAGGTGTTCGGCTTTTATAGATTGAATAAGGCGATTAACCACTGTTAATGCTCTGAGAAAATTAGAGCATAAATATTTTATTCTTTTATGGCCCCAGCACACTTTCTGGTAACATTTTGATGTCACCTAGCAAAGTCTTATCACAACCTGTGCTTTTATTTCCTCAACAGGTAATTGATTTGCGGAATTGATGTTGACTTATTTGAAATTACAGAACTTGGTGATGCAATAGTTACATTTAAAATAAAAATTTTCTTAAGTTTGATTTACGTAATAAAAATCAAGTAAACACTGTAGTTTTGTTCTCAGTGCATATCAGTTGAGTCTGAATGAGACCAGAGGAAGCATGATGCCGTACACTTCCTGGAATGTAAATGATTACTTGAGATTGCTCCAAGTGCCAGTAAAGGCAAGCAATGACTTCTATACGATTTCTGACATCATCACCAATGGACCGGCACTCAATGGAGAAATTATCAGCCTTCTGGGAGTTGTCAGAGAGGTAGTTTTTGTTGTGTTTAGAATGAATTGGTGCTTTTGCCAGAGATTTTTCTTCCCTGCAATCCATACAATGCAAAGCAATAATCAGACTTTATAGCATGTACACTGGGAAGGTTAATTTCTTGGTAAAATGAGAGATTTTAGAAAGAAATCAAGGAATAGCAGTTGTCTCACTGTTTGTTTCCCACTGTGATTAATTTGATTGAAATTGACTTCTTTTGCAGCTGGACGTGGAAAACTTTTGATTGATATGTCTGTATATTAGAATGTGCATAATTTTACTGTATATAAAGGTGCATTATTGTTATTAATACTTTTGTTTTGTGAATCCTATCACCCCCTAAACCCAAATATTTCAGTTTTGTGGTCTGTTGCAAATTCCCACAAGACAGATATTTCAGTTTGAGCCCTTTTACCATTCCCATAGGACAAAATAATATATCGGCTTTGCTACTGAAAACTACTGAGTGCTCAGTGTTTAGGTAGACCAAAAATGCTAATGCAGGGGCGGCACTAAGGGGGTGGGTCCGTGGGTCCAGACCCACCCACCCTCGGGCAGGCGCACCCAAGAAAATCGTGCAAATACGCAGAGAAATTTTGATTGGGGGGGGATGATGGGTAGTCTGAGCCGGGTCCTGGCTGTGTAGACTGCATTAGACCCACCCAGTCAACAAAACCCAGCACCTCACCTGCGCTAATGTATACTAAAGTTAATAACCAGGAGCTGTCAATAGTACAGGATGGAGATGTTTGAAACACTTTTTGCAGCCATTTGCATTTCACATGGTTGGTGTTTGGTGTACTACTACATACCTAGATGTGAAGTCAGGTGATTGACATGAATCTACATTCTACAGTCAAGGTGGAATAATAGTGATAACCAGTTGACTCTTAGTTAGTGACAGTATTTACACATCTCTGTCACTAACTCCAGTTGTTGCATTAGAAGCAAAGGGGGAAGGTAGAGGCCAGAGGGTTAGAATTATTGATGACCTTAGATGCCTTTTTTTTAAAAAGAGAATTTGGATGCAGACTGTACAAGAAAAATAGAAAAATATAATTTCCTGCGTGTGAACAAGAGGAATTTTGTTTCAGAATGGTGCCTTGAAAAATGTGTACTGTTATGAAAACACAGAGAAATCCAAGAATCATCATAGAGTATATTATTATTTGTAGGTTGGACAGGTGAGACAAATGAATGGCAAGAGTGGACAACACCTTCAGAAATGTGATGTCACTTTGTTTGACGATTCATCGCCTGCCTTCACACTGGTGCTGTAAGTTTGAGTCGACAGGTTTGAACTTGGCAAAACCTTTCTAGAAGTTGCATTACATTGGGGCCAAAATATTTGGCCACAAGAGGGGGTTGTGGGAGAAACTTCCCCAAATATTTCTGACAGACAAATACTGGTCATTGATTGAATGGATTGGTGAGTCTTCAATTCTTTGTTGCATAAGTCTGTTTGTCCAGTGCTTTGTTAATGTCTTCAAAATTTTTGTTAAGTCAAGACAATTTATGCTTAAATACTTAGTATTTTGCACCTGTCATTTCGTCCATGGTGAATTTGGACTCCATCAAATTTATTCTGAAATAGTTTTGAGATATTTGCTTATGTTTATTCAAAATTCTTTGACTAATTTACAGTAAAACCTTGTTATATCGAAGTTCAAGGGACCGTGATAAATACTTTGATATAACCGAGGTTCGATATATCTGATTCCTGTATCATTAACACTGTTTTGGCTGGACGGCGCTCAAACTTCGATATAAACGTGATTTCGATATAAGCGAGTTTGATATAACGAGGTTCTACTGTAATAGGAACATGCATCTATTCACAGAATTGATTAGGACATAATTATGAAGATGAACATACTGTACATCCCAAATTTTGAGTGTCACCAACTGACTGAAAATATTTCACAACATGACAAAAAATTAGCTAACAGCTATCTCCAAAGGAATATAAAGATTAAGCTGAACAATGTTATACAAACTCATGTTATAATAATAAATTGGTTGATGAAATAATTATAGTTTTGTTTCAGTTGGGATGAAGAGTTAATAAGTCTTGCCCAGTCTTGGATTCCTAAAGAGAACAGTAAGCATCTTGTTGCATTCTGTTGCTTAACCCCATGACTTCCAGATGCCATGCTACATAACTCATAGCAGCATAATGATCAATAGCAACATTGGCAGCTAAGGGGTTAAAATCTTTGGTTGACCAAAGCAACTAACATAGTGACATTAGCTATAGTATATTGCTTCAGCAAAGTGCATTATTATTATTATTATTATTATTATTATTATTATTATTGTTGTTATTATTATTATTATTATTTTGGAGTTATTTTATTATTATTAAAGTAAGTTGTTTGAAATTGTAATATAATGTAACAGAATATATTTGTATAGCACCTCTTTGTAGAATTACTCAGAAGCACTCCCACTGCGATATAACTGCATTTTAAAAAGAGGGCCATAGAATCAGCAGTGGCTAACTTATGCATACTGGGCCAAGAACATCTCGGGGAGGGGGGGTTAGGGTGCCAACTTACCCAAAGCACCTCGTTTCAAGAATAAGGAGGTTCATGCTTGGAGTACGCTTGGAATTAGCACACAAAATTATCAGTCAAATTTACAGCACACTGTGGTTCATGAGTTCTAGAGCATGTCACACTGATGTTTGACTAGGGGTGTGCATGTTTTAGAAAGCATCTAAGTTTTTAACCCTTAAATCCCCGGAACCGAGTATACTCAGTTGCATTACATACAGTATAGTTACAAAGTATTTGTTGGTTTAAGGGTTAAGTCTGAAGCTGGGATTAGATATCTTGTGAATTTACATTTGATTTGCATTTAGTAGAACTAATTTATATTGAGAGTGAGTGTGTGTGAGTGATTGAGTGTGAGAGTGAGTGAGAGTGAGTGAGTGAATAGAAATAAGTAGAAAACATTTTAAAATTTATCACTTCTCTCTTTTACAGATATTGTGTTTATTTTTTTGCAAACTGAAATACAGTGGAACTCCATTATAACAGACTCGGTTATAACATATACCCGGCATAACGTACTGCAATGTGAGGTCCCATGTGATGTGCTACTGTTTTGGATGGTATTGGATATAACGTTCCTCAGATATAACGTACTAAATTTTACAGATCCACTGAGTATGTTATAACGAAATTCTACTGTATAGTTTTATTCGTGGTAATTAATTGCTTGTGCTTTTTTAGTAATCTTTGCAGCGGACGTTCGAGTTGCTTACAACGACTGGAAGAAGACAATGCTTGCAACAGCCATTGCTAAAACCATCTTAACAGTTAATCCAGGTTCATTGGAAATCATTTCGTTTTATTTATTTTTAATAATTGGTTTGTTGCCTGATTATTAATTATTGAGGTGGCATTTTTGTAGATTTGGTTCATAAAGAAGGTATCCGAATTTATAGCATTTATTTATTATCAGATGAAATGTTAATTATTAAGTTTTTTTACCCCATGGTATTTGAAAAGTCACTTGCTATCTTATAATAGTACGCACTGCATAGTTTTCAACAAATTTAAATCGGCTATATAATTACTAAAAATGTACGGTAATAGGATTATCATAGCACGAAGCTTATGATTATGTAGCACTGTTATGTAAATCTTTGCTAATTATTTTTAGAAATGCATATCTGGTCAATATCATTGTCAACCTTTATATGGTAAAGTTTAAGTGTATCCAACAGGTAATGTTTAAACTTTGGCTTTCTTACTTTGTTGCTGCAGTTACTTGAATACTGTTCAATTGAATTGTTTAGATACTGCAGAAGCTCACAATCTGTATCACTACTCGCAGTCAGTTGACTTGAACGGCGAAGAATTTGATACGGCTGCTGGCGATAAGGGTCCGGCAGTGTCTTGTTAGTTTCAGCAGATTGTTTTATTTCACTGACTTGAACTGTAGTACAGTGGATCCCACTTAATCGCATGCCGCTTAATTGCATAACCCGCATAATTGCATAGCAACATAAAAACCCGAATCAGTGTTTTGTGCGTACAATTATCAGACGTCCGGCTAATCGCATAGCCCAGTTAATCGCATAAGCAAGGCTTGCACGGCACCTATGCAATTACGGTAAGCGGGTTTCACTGTACTCATCTGTATTTGAAGTTAAGCACCGCAGAGATGAGAAATGTATAAAAGTTAATTAGATTTACAGCTGGTCTTGCTGTTTGGGTACAGTTGGTCCTGTTTACAGGAACCAGACAAAGCTAACCATGATAACCAAAGACCTATGTTAGCATGAGTTCGAACAAGGCGGATCATATTAAATGTTCTTTTTTGACCAAGGGTGACCCACTTTATCTGAGTGTTAGCAGGGAGTGACTCTGCAGTTACCGGGTAAACATTGCTGGGTTTTCTACAGTTTTGTTTTCTGTTGGATCACACATGTAGATCTTTGATTGTAGTTTAGTTTTAATCTAACAGAGACATTTTTATACTGTAAAATAATATCATAACTGGACCACAGCCTAATTACAGTGGCTATTCTAGCCACCTAGACATTGGGGGGGGGTTAAAATTGTTGTGGGGGCACATACATTGGGGAGGTCATACTAGCCAAAATGTCAAAAATTTTTGGGAAAATTCAAACTTTGGGGGGAATTCCCCCCCCCACCCAAAGATAAGGCCTAGAATAAACACTGGCCTAATTATCAAACGACTTGAGTGCTCAGTAATATTTCGATTAGGCCCACGAGTCAACTTTCTGGGCCCCATTTTGTAGCTCGGTACACCACTGATATCAGAGTTTCTATCAGCACAATAGTCCTTTTTGACACATAGTTGTTCTGTCTGTCTGCAGTGTCTGTTTCTGCCTCTGTTCTGTATCATTACAAAATACAGTACATGTGAATGAGCTTTGGTTAACCCCTTAACTGGGCAACTATTTGTAACTCAATGTAAAATGGACGAGCATTACTCGGGGCACCCAGTTAAGGGGTTAAGCTCTGTTGCTGTTTATAGCACATGTGCTGTTTAATTGTTTCCAATTGTTGATGTTGTCCTTAACACACCCTGTAGTGGCTGAGATAAAAACAGTCTACAGGCTTGAGCAACTGAAGGATCCACATCTGATACAGAACTCACAGAATAACACAGTCTACGGAATAGTTTATGCCTTTGTTTCCATGTTTGACATTGACAACTCTCCTTCTTCATCTGTCATCTCTACACGATGGCTAGTAGTTTTCTGTTGTTCATTGTTGTTGTTGTGGTTACAAGCACTCAGCATCATCACCATCACCACCACCACCATCATCATAATCATCACCTTGATTTTGCAACCTTGTTTTACTTAATAGGAACATGACAAGATTATTATTGTTATATTAGATGCTTAATGAAATGTGAGTATATTAAGCCAGCACCTGGAATTTTGAATTGATTGCAAATGTTCAAAATGCAATTAATTATTTTAATCGCATGATTAATCGCAATTAAACAAATGAATTGTTGAAAGGCACTAATAAAAATTTTATTATAAAACTATTGTATTCAGGACATAAATGTAAAAAATATTTTTAATTTCTAATATATTTTCTTGATTTGATTTATACTTAATATATGTATTTTTTACCTTGTGTTTTGTCAAGGTTGATACCAATAAAGAAATATTATAGTTAAAAGCAGCATATATATATCTGAATATATTATATATTTATATGAGCATAGTTAGCTATTGTAAAGAAATGTTTACTGAAATGCTACATTGCTACCTACTGGTCGTATGCGTGTGCGTTTACTTGTGCACGTGTGTCGGTAGCTGCTGTGTTGAAGATCTTCAGATTGTTGAGTTGTTACTGTAGTACATTTACTAACATTAAGTTCTTTTATCAGCTAATTTCTAGTCTGCATTCACTAACTACTGTTTTGAGGACTGAATTGCTTGAAAATGGCTGAGGATTAAGTATTATGGTACAGTAAATAAGGATTAAGTGTTACGGTACAGTAAATAAGGATTAAGTGTTACAGTACAGTAAATAAGGATTAAGTGTTACGGTACAGTACCAGTAAATAGGGATTAAGTATTACAGTACAGTAAATAAGGCGATTACAGTACAGTAAATAAAGATTTTTTTCAATTCTAAGCAGTCGATTTTTAAATTGTAAGCTCGTTGTCACTATCGCATTGCCAAGAATTCCGAATGCTGCAGCAACCAAAACTGTCCTCCTTCACTGCCATCAAAGAGCTTCCAACCTCTGGATTTCATCAAATTCTACGACATACGTGTGGCACTCACCGATGAGACTGGTACTCTGTCTGGCTGCTTTCTTGCTGGAGAAGCAGCTGAAAACATGATAGGATGTTCTGTTAAGTGTTGTTCTTCCATCTTGTTGCTCTCATAAACTTTATGCGATATTTTCTTTCATATTTGTGGAAATATATTTTAAATAGAATCATTGTGTTCAATTATTGTACAAATGGGGGCTTCGACTCCCCGACTGATCAAGGCCAACCCCTCAATGTTAGTCAAAAGTCTGGCTAACTGGCTAGAAATCTTTGGTGTGGGAATAGTCTAACCCCAATGTGTTTTGAAAAATGGACCACCAAATAGGATATGCTTATGTAAGTTAACGGGTAAACGATTTTGCATGAAAATTAGTCACATTTTCTGGATTTTTCTCAAATATTCAGTCACTTACATTGGTACATTGCTTGTTGAAGGTGAATAATCTAGGACAGCAATAATTCACAGATTTAATACACAAAATGCTAATGATTAGGCTAAAACTAGTGCTGGAGTAGCACAAAAAAAGCTCTGGGGGACGCATGATAAGGCAGTTGGATTTACTCACATGACCCGAAATATATTGTATATAGATCTGAAACCACGTAACCTATAGTATAAGCTGAGAATTGTGATATATCAATCTGATTGTGTATGTTGCATGTAAGTATTTCAATTCATAATATATTAACTTCCGAAATCAGTTCTAATTTTATCATTTCTAACATTAGGTTGAAGAGTTTGTTAGCCTGAATGATGCAAAAAGAACAGAGCTTAAGTGGAAGTTTCTTCTGGAAAGATGCAAGGTGTATGTGAAGGTAAATTCCATTACTTCAATTGCCAATTTATTGACATAATTTTAAAAGTTTTTCTGCCATCAATTTTTTTGATAAGCTGTACATGTTAACATAACATATGATGAAATACTAAAAAATGTATAAATATTAGTATGTATAAAATGTAAAAATATTAGTATAAAATGTGTAGGTTTGCAATCACAGAAGTGTGCTGCCACCAATCCTTGTTGGTTTTATTTGTTTCTCTTCTCAGTTCATTTTTCAGGTTATTATTGTAATGCTGTGTACCGGTATATAATATTACACAATGTTTACATTTCCTTGGACCAAGGCTAAATGTTTTTTTTGCAAATGAAAAATGTAATAGGTCTCATCTCTTCAAAGTCAGGAGAAAAGTGTGCCAAGCATTCGAATTCTTCACTGTGAAGTCACAAACATCAAAGAAGCTGTTGATTCTCTCATGCACTGAGTTACCGGTACTTTATGTAAGAAATTAAGAACACATAGTGCATTTTTTGCTGTTCAAATAGACTATAGTAATATATGATTTTGTTGGAAATGTTACATTTGTAAGTCTAGTAATATGGGATCTGATGAATAAATGTTCAATAAACCGGTGTTCAAATAATATACTGCCTCAAATGACAAGAATCGGTTATTTTAAACACAGAATTTTATTATATCAGTGGCGGCTCTAGGATTTGGCAAGTGGGGGCCGTTGGGGGGTTAATCACAACCATTTGTTGTTTAATAACATTAAAACTATCAGGCTCTCAATACAATAACATGCTACTTATAACACAAATATCTGTCCATTAGTTCCATCTTTTATGCTCGTGACAGAATAATACATTCAAGTCTGCAACCGTTATATGTAAGCCATATCTATATACTTTAAAACCAGGTTATCATTATACACCTGGATCAATATGGACATTGGACATAGTGGCTTGCAAATCATTACAACATTAGTACTCAAAATGTCACAGGTCAAAAGTTAGGCAAGTGACCGTTCAACATATTACTATTATATTTATTATTATTACACGATTGTTAGCACAAATTAAACCATTCACAGCGAGTAAGTACAGAGGAAGTAAGGGGTGAACAAGTCGCCCAAGGTCACTATTCGGTGGCAAGGGTCAGATTCAAACCGCTACCCTCCAGTTGTGTGGCAAGAATCTTACAGCTACTCCACTGCACCGCAAATATACCGAGTCTGTCTAGTTCCTACAGCCCAACTTTGCCTTTCTTTATCATCATTATCTGGACCAGTGCATCATGTTAATGAGTTAATTTTGAGGGTACAGTAGAACCTCGTTATATCGAACTTGCTTATATCGAAATCACGTTTATATCGAAGTTTGAGCGCTGGTCCCGCCAAAACAGTGTTAATGATACAGGAATTGGATATATCGAACTTTGGATATATCGAAGTATTTATCACGGTCCCTTGAACTTCGATATAATGAGGTTTTACTGTACTTGCTAACAGTTGTTATTGTAGTCTGATGGGCAACTTCACTGATCAAGGATCACATCTCTGAACTACTAAGGCTGATCAGATTGCACAGAGACAAAGGCTTGTACTAGTACAATGAATTAACATAACCAATCTAAATTTTTTCTGATTTGCATCATCTAGAAGAAGAGTATGTTTTATACCTGCATCAGCTACAGATTAATTATCTGTAAGTGATATGATAGCTATTTTAGTTCAATTATGCTCAAAGTCATTCCAGTTTAAAGAACAAATATGAAAATAATTAATTGGTACGGTGGACCCCACTTAATCGCATACCGCTTAATTGCATAATCGCATAACAACATAAAAACCAGAACCAGTGTTTTGTGCGTACAATTAATTATCAGACGTCCCTGCTATTCGCATAGCCCAGTTAATCGCATAAGCAAGGCTTGCACGGCACCTATGCAATTAAGCGGGTTTCACTGTACAGATGCTTATTACACGACCCATTATGACTTAGTGCATAGCGACATTAGTGGATGCAATGTCGTGCTTATCAGTACTCATTTAATAATGAGTACACGCATTCACATGTAAATTCTATCCAATGAAGTTCTAAATGACTTGTAAATATTTGTTTATTCACCACGATAGTTGAAATTTACATACCATGTTAATTCCACATAAGTACTGTGATATCAAAACATAAAATGTATACCAAAATACTGTAAAACTTCAAAGAATCATACTGTATGTATATACATATATACATACATACTGTATATAAAAATAATCACACACTGTGTGTGTAAAAACAGTATATATACAGTGCTATATGCAGTATATGCATGTCAGAGACCAGTTATATTTTGTTGATTAGTGACATTCTCTGCAATAATGAACTCACAATAGTTGCGTAACCAGCAAAAACACTTGTTTGTACACAAAGGCATGTTGTTGCTTTAACAGGCACTGAAATAACTAGAGCCACACTATTATACCTACAGCATTTATAATATCAAAAGCCTTTCACTAATTATGAACCCTTAATTGACGATAAATGAAGACAACTTTCATAAATTAGCATTCTTAGTAATGCGACAATCATCTACAGTAGAATGTTTATGCTACTTCCAGTTTAAACTACAGCAAAGCAACAGTTACTGTGCAGCTGTGTTCTAACTATGCTTCTAACAAATTCTCGAGCAAGTTCTATCAAGTAGCACAAAATTCAAGCAATTCAGCGAGTGTATAAAAAATATAGATGCTTGCACTTGGAAATAAAAATATATAAATTGCAACAGAGACTAATGCTTCAGATTTAATACTAAGATTTAGGCATTAACATAAATTTAACATGAGGATGACAATAAAAACAGCAGCGATTTAAAACAACTCTCAAAAGTAGAATAAAAAACACACATGCTTCAAAAATACAATGAAAGAATGCCTAGTTATTTCATATAGCACCAAATTGCCTTTACAGCCAACAAAAGATGCCATTTAATATGCTTCCTACAATAAGCAGTATATTATACTATATATTTATACTATATTTCACAATCTTGAGCATGTCTATGATTAGTAATTGCGGATTCTAGTACTTTGGCTAAAGATGTTTAAAATTTCAATTGGAAGTTTTTCTCAAAAATAGAAATTTCCTAGTATAATGTAAATCCTTCTTTAAATATGTTGGTTATTTTGCGGTGGTTGATGTAGCACTATCTTTTCTTCTCTTTCATATGTTTTCTATCAGCATGGGGTTCTTGAGGCTAAAACTCTTCAGAATGCAAATTTTGTTTGTTTGTTAATTTACTACAAAATTATTCCAGCATGAGTGGACATTATGATAGAATTATGAAAACAGTGAACTGGAAATGTTAGACAACTTAACAAGCTTTGCTTCATAGAAAATGCAAGTATTAAACGCACAACCACAATTTTAATGCACTTTACATAAAAGAAAATGCAACTGACACACATACAACCACAATAATTATTATAACAACACTCTTTATATTTACAAAAAAGAGATTCTCAACATTGGTGCTGCAGATAATGTTTATATCCACAGGAAAAACAACAATTTGCATTTTCAAGCTTGAAGATAAGAACACTTTGTGAAGTGCTACAACAGGCGACTTCCATCCTGGATTTTGTCTAAAGAGTGACTGCAAACACTAGATTGTAGTAGGTTCGATAAATTTAATTTGCTTTGCAACCTCAGCCTTCAGCCTTTGAAGACTAATGACTATTCATCAGACTACTTGAACACGAATCTGTCGTCCTGCGATCAACATGTCTTTCTGGAAGTTCTGTGCTGCCCTTAAAACAGTTTAACGAAAATACCGTTAACAGAATCTACTGGTAACTGCAACCATCAAATTTTATGCATGAAATAAACAAAGATGCTTTAATATTTAAATGTTTATCAGCGAGTTAAACAGGGTCCTCTGTCCCCTTTGATGCCAGAGACAATCCTTCATTATATAGTTATTCATTCATTTACACATGCACACACAGAATGTTCCAGCCAGTTCCTAAATTTCATACAAATGCAAGCTAATCACCAGATATTGAGTTTATGTGTGCAGATAGACTATATATTACCTGTTGCTCAACATCTCTACTACTGCAAAGCGGTCTTATAACCTTTCTACAAAATCAAAATAATTTCCCGGTTAAGAAAATCAATACACACACACACACATATATATATACACATCACATAAACATATATATATACCGTATATATAACTTTTGTGTTTATCTTTTCAAGCATCAATTATGATTTAAAATCTTCTGACCAACAATAAAACTAGTATTTCCTTGAAATGACCAGAGAAGACATATACAGCAGTTGGGGGGAGAGGGGATATGCCATTACCATTGGCAATTTATAATATATGTGAAATCATGTTGGAAAATAAGCACATTCAGGAAATTTTGGTGGACCATTTCCTCTTGTTCCACAGTCTTTTCCACAGTCCTGTTTATCTTTGAAAATCTAATGTAACTGCAAAGTTTTGGTAATGTTTCTTTGGCACCATCTGAATTCAATGATACTTCATAAGTGTTATTACGGTTTCAGGCTATAATGTTATCTTTGAGCAAAGCAAAGCAATTCGTTTTTTATGGCTCTGAGCGATAAGCCCTCACAAAATACATCAACTGCCCAAAATGATATAGTATGATCAGCTCCATGTATAGATAATGCAGGCAGTATTACCTCTTCAGTAACACAACCACAACGACGATGATCATCAAAAGAACTGCAAAAACGAAAACTATGATTCCGATTCTGCCTGCAGCGTTTTCATTACACGAAGACATTCCTACAAAAACGCACAAACACACAGCGTCTCATAAGCATTACAATATTGCAAACAGACCACAACAGTTTATGCAAAGCAGTTCAGAAACTAAAAATGCAGTCCTTGGTTGGGTGATCACTTAATGTACCATAGATTGAGCGACTGTTAGTTTAGCATTCCATTTCATGGTCTCCACTTCATGATTAGTACAGATAAAACTGGTGCAGCCTGCCTATTGGCTGGAACTTGGAGTAGTAGTGTTGACCCAGAAAGCTGCTTCTGCAAAACAAGTGCATTTGTCTGGTTAAGATCGTCATAAATATTTGTTGTTATTGTTGTTGTTATTATTATTATTATTATTATTATTATTATTATTATTATTATTATTATTATTGTGTAATGTGACTACATTAAATCTCTGGAGTGTCATGGATATTCGTTGTAGGAGAAAGGACGTCTCTCTTTCATCTCCAGATTGTTGTTATTATTATTATTATTATTATTATTATTATTATTATTATTATTATTATTATATTTATTATTACAGTTTCTTAATTGTGCCAATTGCTAGTACACTAGCAGCTCATTACAAACACTAATTTGAGTAAAACAAGAAACTTTGTATAGTAGGCAAAACTGTAAGTTTGTATCCACAATAACATGTTATAAAGAATCTCACTTGATAAATGACCGCCAAGTTTTGGGAATGTTACTTTCAACAAAGCATTTTTCAGTTAATAGCATTCATTTGATTTCAGGTTAATTGAGTTTAAAATTTAAAACATGCATAATTGTGAATCATGCTCGCACTGGAAAACCTGAGCTTCAAGAGCCAAGACTTCTGCCAAATATTAACTTTTTTCAAGGCTACTGGTTTTGAATGCCTTCATTTTAAATGTTCTCCCATTAAAGTCCAGATGTTGTATAATATTTGAAACTAGTTTCTTAGGATTATGGCAAGCAATCAGTGCATAAATTATTTTACATATCTGCTGAATTCCACATGGTTTATGCATGTGTTATGCAAATAAAAACACACAAGAAGCATTATCGAATGGCATGAAGTACATGAAGCAACTCGGCAAAGATATTGCAATGCCAATTTTATTTCTCATTAAAACGACTCCAAGAAAATCGAAAGCAAAGTAGGTTGAATGGATGATAAAACTGGCCAGGCTGTTTAGCCACTAGCAGGCTGAGTGCGTTCATGGCTTGTTTAGTCTGTCTTTGGATTTTGAACAAAGCAGGCTCATCTAATTATAACCAATCTAATACCCTAACATCAGAGGCCAATTGAATATTTTATTTCAGTCTATTATTCCACAAGAAAGGAACTCATTCAGACCCACCGTACAACCCAATAGGGAACGACGGAAGGAAAGAAAGAAAGAAAGAAGAGTACAGAGGCTAACAGAAAAATGTCCAATCAGCAACTAACAAATTGATCATTCAAGGAGAGATATATTTGCATTCTAGCTGAAACTCTGCAATAAAGAAAAAATAGTCTAGACTCTATGGCGACATGGAGTTTTCAAATCAAGATAGAAAGAAGCACATAACCAACTCTCAGTCGTTGACACCATCAACCATCGGAGATTTGGACCTCAGAAGGGATATTTTTACACCCCTAACCCCAAAATTTGAGGTCGACACCCCCCAAATGTGGTAATGTGACAATGGTATGCATACAAAATGCATACTATTTAGCTCCGGACATCTTCCCAATTTAAGGTCGACACCCCCTCCCCAAATTCACAATCCTAGAAATATCCCTGGACCTCAGAAACAAATTATGAATGGAACAGTGTTGCACTTTTGGCTTTCATTGATACATCATTACACAATCGCATGCCTGTGATAACTGAATAGGCAAGTTGTGTCAGTATGCAAATTCAAATATAAGCTACTTGAAAGATATTAACTTCTAATAAGATTCTGTCCACAACTTTCATCAACAATTTTCAAAAAAAACTTTCAAATTTCATTATGTCCAGATCTGTTCAAATACATAACTCTTAGGAACAGACTTATATTTCGTAATACTTTATTACAGTACATTACGTGGTCATGCACCATGCAAAAGTGTAAAACAGCCGGGAGGGGAGCCAGATGCCATGCTGCAACTTTTTACAAGCACCTTTTTCTGGGTCCGTGTACCCCAGCATGGTTGATAAGTGGAGGCCTGTGGTCAAAACTTCTGGTGGACGTGGTACAGGCGAATGATCTAAAATTTTATGAAGAGCAATAAAGCATTTAATCAGGGAAAGATCCAAACCAACAATCATTGAAGAAAAAATGATGAAGAGAAGAGTAGAGGACCATCCTGAAAATTTTTAATTTATATACTGTTATTAATTCTTATTGAGGGGGGCACAGTGAAGTAGTGAGCGATAGGATTCTTGCTATGCAGTGAGAGAGTTTTGTCTATTTTAGTCTACAATTACTGATAGTGAAAAGGGGTCAAGTATCAGGGTCATTTGCAGTGTATGTGAAAACCCCTAGACTGTCATGGAATTGAAAAGTCGCTGAAAAGTCGCAGAAAGTCGAGCAAATACATCAAGAACGCATAGTTGTACAAAATGTCTACAGCCAATTTCTATGTGGATTAAACACACACAGAAAATTCAAGGCCACAAACACAGATACGGGACACAATTATGGATAAGTTATTACAGTAACTACAGGGTGGCGCAAAAAAACCGGACGAGTCACATTTAGGTTTGGCATTTAATATAGTCCGGTTTTTTTTGTGCCACCCTGTTTAATAATTCATGCGACAAATACTGAAAGCAAGCAAACAATTAAACGTTCCACACGCTTTGGAATGTTTGGATAACGACTTATTTTGCTGAAACTTTAGCATAAAATAACTGTTTCAATTGGTAACAAAATTCTGTCATATTGTTCTTTTTATTACAGTGATATGAGATTGCCATAAATTCATAGTGAAAACAGCTAAAATCTTTCTAGTCTACGGTTGATTTCTAGGTAACACAGCTTGTCATCTCAACATCAAAGAGTGATTCATAAGAAATTTCTTACCTCACTGGTTATTACCAACAAAATATTCAATATTATGAAATTACAGTAGAACCTCGTTATATCGAAATCACGTTTATATCGAAGTTTGAGCGCCGGTCCCGCCAAAACAGTGTTAATGATACAGGAATCGGATATATCGAACCTCAGTTATATCTAAGTATTTATCACGGTCCCTTGAACTTCAATATAACGAGGTTCTACTATATAGCTTCTGATCTCAACGGGCATGAAATATGTGAAATTTTAACATGCAACAAACAGTTTCTAGTGCAGTGGTTCTTAACCTGGGGTAATCGTACCTGAGGGACGTTGTTGGGGTACAAAGACTTATCTGGAATCTGGAAATAAAGTGCGACTTAAAAACCTACTACAATTTACTCTGTACGCTGTTTTATATCGCTTTACGCTGTACAAACACTGTACACACTTTTTACTGCAGAACATAAACTTTTGTCCTGGGATACAGTATGCTGGTAGAGGGTACTTCATTCTCTTATACTGGTACTTGTTTCAGAGGTACATAATCATAAAAAGGTTAAGAACCACTGTCCTTGTGGTTCCCACACAGGGAAATTCTCCAGAACCACCTTAAACCTTGTCATATAATTGCTTGCAAAACTTCAACTGTTTGTTAAAATTTAATTTTCAAGACACTCACTGTAGTAGCACAGGCAGCCGGAAATGTTATCAATTGGACAATTACTGTACGTTCATCTTCGGAACACAGAGAACAATAATAACAGCTACAAACTGCTATCGATGTTGATAAAGATTTATCAAAGTCAATAGCTGTTTGTACCTGTTTGTTTAGCAAAGTATCAATACATATGAATGAAGGAACTTTGAGCAGTTAATGTAGACTTTGCACCCATTCAAGTTTAGTTGCTTAAATATATATGATCCAAATGAAGAAGTATCACTAAATTTAAATACAGAAACCTTACCAAGAATTGCATCAAGATTTTGCAACAGGCAATCTGGTGGTTCCCAACCAGTTAGGCAACTGCAAAACACAAACCATTAAATATAATCACACTGTAAAAAAAATCAAGGTAAAAGAATGATACAAACCTTGATCAAGTTTCATAGAAAAAGAAAGAGAGGTCGGCCGAACAGAAGATGGGTGGATGATATAGAAGAATGGACTGGAATGACAATAACAACAGCAACAACAAAAACACCAAAAGAAAGAACTACCTGGAATGTCTGATTCATGGCATCACCTGTCTTCAACTACTGAAGGGAAGAGGAAGTGAAGATGAAGTTTCATATCAGTGACTCGGCTCATTGAAACCAGTCAGAAACAAAGGGGCCATCCATAAATGACATCATGCAATTTTGGCAGTTTTTGACCCCACCCCTCTCGTTGTCACACGTCGTCACAAAAAAGTCAGACCCCCTCAAATATGACGTCACAACGCATTAACCCCCCTCCTCTTGTCGTCTTTCCAATGTCAAAATTAACGTTTCATTTGAAAATATTCATTATAATTATTAGAGTTGAAACAATATTCAGAAACTTTTTCAAATTCTTTTTTAAAAATGAAGTGCACAATAATTATAAGTGTAAAATATGTTCAATTTTGTGGCAACATAGCATTGCGGTATTCATAAAAATATTTAGTATGATGTGACGTCACATTTATGGAACCCCCTCCCCCGTCATCACACATTGGCACAAATGTTTGTCGTAGCATCACTTGTGGATGGCCCCAAACATCAACGGCACATCAGGCAGTACTATCATACGATTATGAAACTTCTTGAACACTCCTCTGTAATTGATTCTGGTCCAATTATTAATTATGGAGTGCTTAACCCTATATTGACAATGCTAACTGCAGGCAACATGGTGAACATAGGGTTAACCAGGCAACATGGCTCAATATAGGGTTAAAGAAAAGTCGTCTGAATTTGTGACTTATGATTTCATTTTAAAACAATGATTGACAACAAATGGCTACCAATATCCTATTGATTATATGGATCATCGTGTTCAAAGAGTTAAGGGCAAGCTAGTATTTGGCATATTAGTTGCCGGTAATCAAATCCAGTTAGGGGTCCTCTGTCTTGCCTAACTGAACTCTGCCAAAGTCTTTCTTAGGCAATTGACTCCTCAATTGATTTCATCAGCCAATTATAAGCGTTTTCAATTAGATTAGCAGTTTAAAATCTTGACTGAAAACACAACTCCTGCGATTGGCCTAGTTTCCATACTAGTCCACAGTCTGTCTTGCTGCTTAGATCAACTGATCTCAATATGCGATCGGATGTCTTGAAAATTGATTCTGAGTTGCACAATTGCTTGATACCTTTGCATATAAGATCTAGCGCTACAGAAGTGCTTTTTAAAATAATTTTAATAATAATAATAATAATAATAATAATAATAATAATAATAACAACAACACAAAGCTTTCCCCTTGCTACGTATACAGTGAACCGGGGTGGGGTGGGTGGGTGGGTGGAGGGGGTTGTCAGTAGGGCAGCCAGTGACCATAAAATTCCCACCTACAAATACAAAGGCGCTAAAACAATCAATGGTGCCCCAATCTATTTGCAAAAGAACAGACCAGCACTGTGCAGTGAAATCTAACATCAGAGAGAGATATACAGTAGTGGGAAGACTGCAACTTAGGAAATCTTCTTCTTTCTTTCCTTCCATTGTTCCCCATTTGGTTGGGTGATGGGTCTGAATGAGTCCCTTCCACTTCTGTCTGTCTCTTGCTGCCCTGGTCATCTGGATGAAGCTCATTTGCATTTCTTCTGCAACCTCTTTTAAGTTTTCCATCCATGGTTTTCTTGGTCTTCCTTTTCTCCTTTTCCCTTCAACATAGCTGTATAGCGCTTTCTTTGGTAGTCTTTCTTTCTTCCTTCATTTTTTCAAAATGACCAAACCCTTTCAGTCTTCGTTTCTGTATTGATGACTGAAACAGTGTGGTCGCGTTGAAAGAAAAAAGCGAATTCCTTTTAAAAAAGATGAGTTTCAAATTAAATTTGAATGTGCGTGGTGAATTGAATGCCTATGATTTGCCTACGATGATGCCAGTAGCAGTTCCAAGAAATCTTAGTGGGGGAGGATGCAATGAATTTCTAGTTAATTGGTGGGGGATGCAATGATGCAATAAATTTCTAGGAAGATGACGACTTGTAGTGGGCCTAGACGTGGTAAATCCTGCTATAAACCCCAAAAATGGCTGACAAGCAAAAAAATCAGCAGGGCCCCGGGCGCCCGGCAACATGTAGAGGCTCGGACCCGGGTAAACCCTGAAAATGCTGTCAAGCAAAAGAAGGTTGGTGGAGGTTGCATCCCCAGTCATCCCCAATGTGGAATCGCCCCTGGATGGTGCCTTTCCAAAGTGCTGCATAACGTCGTACGCGGATATAGGGTATTATTCACTCTTGGGATTCAACCAATTGCCTTGGATCTGAAAGGAATCTAACAGTGGAAAATAATGAACCTGGATCCAACATATTCGTGTTCAGCAACAGTGGCGGCTCCAGGATTTGGCAAGTGGGGGGCCGTTGGGTGGCAACTTCTAATCATGGGGGCCAACCATTTGTTGTTAGGTATGTAGTAGTAAGTATAGGGTCCCAACAGAGGGGCCACTGGGGGGGCCAGGCACTCAATAGGGGGGCACAGGCCTCCCGGGTCCCCCTGTGGAGCCGCCACTGCTCAGCAAGCATCCCAGATGTCGCTAGCAGTCTGCTGGAGTTTACAAGAAACCTGGTTGAAAAAACTAGTTTAAAAAGTCAATACAAAGTCAATACACAGAATCGATAGGCTTTGTTTACGTACCTGCAGTGTGTCTCTGGACTGTACCGATCGCAACATACATAGCCCCCGTTGTAGCACTTAATTGCAGTAGAATTGCACAGAACAGCTGTATGCGGGCACACCGGACCACCAGCTACAGCACAGAAACCGAACACAAACTAAATACTGATTTCAGCTGTAAACTAAATTTCTACTAAATGTGCGATTATCTGATTTCTGTGATTTTCAACACAGGATAAATCCCAACTAAACCATTTAAAATATAGCAATTATTATTTCATTATTATTATTGTTACTACTACTACTACTGCTACTGCTACTACTACTACTACTACTACTACTACTACTACTACTACTACTACTACTACTACTACTACTATACTACTATCAGAAAGCAATTTTATTTTACTGATAGTAGTATTGAATGCCGTGTTTGGTCATGAAAAGTCTTACAAAAGACGAAAAGACGAAACAACCAGCATTTTGGCACTTAACATGTAATCAAATTATAAAGCAAATTGTCTTCAGCCTCACAGTTTTGTGGCAAAATACTACAGTCATTAGTTTTCAGTATTAACCCCTTAGCCACATATTTAACTGTAACTCTATGTAAAATGGACGGATATATCCGGGATCCCCAGTTAAGGGGTTAACAGCTAGTGTTCCAAAAGCAACAAGCTGAAGCAGTAGTACATTGATAAGAATAACCTTATCCTTGTCTTAACGAGACGCAGTTGGAGTGGAATCATTAAACAAACATTTGATCATGCTTGTCATAATATTAAAAAAATCATTGCCATTACTTTTGATGAAAAGGAATTGCTGTCACATAAACAAAAAGGCTAGGTGAAGGGTTTTTATTTTTTAAGGTCAATAAAACTGCCTGAGAAAATCTGTGGTAGGTTAGCGAAATAGTTTTTAGATTTTGGACGAATTATGGAATGTAATAGTTTGAAACTCACCTTCTGTCACATTGAATTGTGCATTTTCTGTAACTGTTGACAATGTCGACAACAACATTGCAGCAGGAGTAGGTTCGGTGGGAGGTGTGCTTGTTTTCCAGCACATTCCAATCAAAGAAAAAAACAAACAAAATATAATAATAATAATAATAATAATAATAAATATTAATATTAATATACTTTATTGTCAAATGCCACAATTCAATCAAGTAAAGGAACGTTTGACAATGTTTAAAGCAAGAACCATATAGGCTCTTGATTGTACTAGAATGATTGATCCAATAGTACACTCTTATAAGCTTGACATGATAATTAGATCCGATGGAAATGAATATCCCCACAAGTAAGGATATGTATTATGTACACAAGTATGCACATATGTATGTAACAAGTAGGCGATATGTACACAAGATGCAAAGTTTATACATTTTTAGAGACTACCGGACCCGGTAAATCTGAAACTTTAGTCACCTGGTGATTAAGACAGTTCTTATGCAATGTAAATTTATTCTCAACGCCACACCTTATTAAGAACCATTATTTATTAAATCAACGACCTACGATGGACCATTAGACAGTGTCTCCGATGTGGAGCAACACTCATTACAAACAAGATCGGCTGCGCTTTGAATCCTACATCCTGTGATTTCAGAGTCTTAGGACTCCTTCCAAGCCTTATATGGTTTGTTTATCCATTCCATTAAAGGGTTCGAAAGGGAACTACTCGACCTTTTCGTGGAAGAGTCTGATAACACATACTGCCTGTGAAGGGCATGAAACTAAGCGGAAGCTGACAACATATCTACTCATCGCATTGGCGTATTTAGAAAGGCTTTAAAGGGGTATGCTGAAATGTTGAACTTTTAATGGTCTTTACAGTTTAAGTTTATTGAAATAAATAAATAAAAAAGAAATAATTTTATTCTATGGTACTTCAAAATCTCCGCAAAAGATCCAGGTCATTAACATACAGTTTAGATGCGTCTTAAGTCTGGATCGGAAGATGATTGAAATGCTGTAGTTTCGCTTAATTACCTCAATTTTTTTTGCTCCATAATTATTTAACAGACGAAAGCTGATTGTAATTTGTAACGACGCAGTAACGAAACATTTATTAATTATGGAGCGCATACTTTCTTAAAGTTTCCTTCACTTTGCTACATTTTTTACTAATTGCACAAATTAAGTTATGAGGCAAATATCCCCTCAAACAAATTTTAAAATATTTTGCGGTGCAACCGAAGGCAAGGACCAAAGACCAAAGGGGTACGCTATGGATCAGGACTTCAGGAGCATACCCCCTAAATACGCCACTGACTCATCGGAGTTTCTAACGGTCTTGACAAACCACCAAATAAATAATGGCCGCATTGGAAGGACGGACGAGAAAGACTCGTCGTTAAGTGGGTGCAAAGAGCTAAACTTTGCACTAGAGAGTGTCTCTCATTTGGGATCTTTGTGATAATGAAATTGCTTTGAAAGTCTCGCCACTTAACGTAGATTACACAAGGATCCTTCTGTTAAGCTAAGGGGTGCAGGGACAAGTGATTACCGGAAAAGAAATAATCAAACTAAAATCGTTCAAAGCTCGGAAGTTAAATACTATTATAACCTTGAAAGGGACATAACTGTGCAAAACCTATCAGGCTATAAGAACATCAAGTCAAACTATATAATACTCTTGAAGTACAAGAGGAAAACAAACTTCAAAGGCAAGTTGTGAGATCAAACACAAGACAAGAGGAGTTAGAGGCGAGAGAAGCACTGAAAAATCTCACTTCGAACACATCATAGATTCAATTATCGGTAGCCTAACTTCTGACTTGCTGCAGCTGAAAACCTCAGACATAAATGTCTCCTTCAATAATTGAGGGCTTATAGTATGGATTACAGAGTCTAAAGCCAATTTTTCTTTCAACAGTAGAGCTGTCCTTAAACTGCCGCAGGAGGAAAATACCTAGGCCTCCTTCCCCTTGCCAGATCAAGTCATGCGTAAAAAGGGCGTTCAAAGACATCAAAGAATTGGAGCAAGGACAATTGTCCTAAACATCAATGACGTCAAGATGGCAAAACGTCTAAAGACTCTAATCTATGTGATCATAGCAGCAGTGTCTAAACTAGGTCGTTATTTTCCAGATCTCTTGACTCATCAATTATAATAATGTTTAATAAATTATATCAGACTATATAAATTTGTTTAAGTCTTTCAACTAAATTTTTAAAAGTCATTTCTTCAAAAGTCGATCAAGAAATGAAGTTAATTAAAATGTAAGAGTAATAAATTTGATTGTGTGTTTCAACTGACTTTGTGTTTTCATTTCTAGTCCAAAAGTCGTTCGTTAACAACTTAAATTTGTTTGTATAACACATATATAAATTCTGCTGCAACCATTGCAACAGTTTGCCGATAACAAGTAAGTAAGTAAAGTAAGTAAAGTAAACTGTGTGTTTTCTATAGTACCGGAAGTCCAGCACAACAGTAGCTGTTATTTAACAACTTAAATTTGTTTGTATAAAATATATAAGGTATGTGATCAGCCATTGCAACAGTTAACATCCGAAAGCCACCCCAATGTTGTTCTGACCAATATGTTTTAATCACA
Organism: Metaphire vulgaris; assembly: GCA_018105865.1. Classification (NCBI taxonomy): domain Eukaryota; kingdom Metazoa; phylum Annelida; class Clitellata; order Crassiclitellata; family Megascolecidae; genus Metaphire; species Metaphire vulgaris. The sequence goes on from CM030846.1 coordinate 14,121,301, forward strand.
TAGAAGAACCAGGCAATTCATTCAGTCTATGACTTCCTATATGTCAAACCTGTTGCATATAGCAAAATACCTGAGCCGTGTCACGCTCTCAAATGCCATATTATTTATTGCACAAATCACTTCACTTTAATTGTTCTCTCGGCATTACAATTTACACCCATTTAAAATGTATTTAAAACTCAATGTAAAATGGACGGATATATCAGGGATTCGGTTCATTTTAAAATGTCAATAAAATGCCATTTAACAGCCACTAATAGGCAAATAATATTATATCCGGGTTTCGGATCATTTAAAACTTAAAAGACTCCTAGCGTCAGGTAACAGATACACTTGACGAGGGGAAACTTGATCTGGCGATTGAGGGTAGGGGGGAACTACGGGCACTGAACCTGGCAATAAATAATGACAAGGTGTTGGCCTCCCTTCCAATCACTGCAAATCGATCATTGCATAATTGATTAAATCAATTGTGTGTATATAGACAATGTTCTGCAATAGGGGCACACATCGACATTTTCGGGTAAAAATTCTCCGATGAGCAAAAAAGGGGTCGTCATTAAGCAATACTTCGCACATTAACTTTATCTCTTCCATCATACAGCCTACCCCTTCCCCCCAAAAATCTCAACGGTTTTGCGCAAATCCCCCCCCCCCGACCGGTTCCAGTCAGAACAGAGGGCCCGGTCCCCCGTGCCTACGCCAATGAATTAAATACTGGGGAATTTGGGGAATATAAATAAATCCTGCAAATTTAAGTCTGGTCTTCCTCCCCACAAATGTTCGTCCATAGTTGGTCTATACAGTCAGTCAGTTAGTCAGTCAGTTAGTCCGTCAGCTAGTCAGTCAGTCAGTCGGTTGGTTAGTCAGTAATAGATAATTGTTTCCCTGTATCGCACAAGAAACTTATTAAATACCAGGTAAGGAGAGAAGGAGAATCATTACAGTAAATCATTCATGCCGGAGATGAAAGAACAGCCAAAATAATAACACACGGATCATATTCTCCGGCAATTTTTTTTATACCTCCAACGTTTACAATATTTATTATTATTCATGGACCCTACAAAATGAAGCTAGCAACATGCATTTGCTTTGGTACAGCATGCAGTACAAGCAAGTATACCACCAACATCATCCATCTCTTCACCAGGCAACAGAAGAGAGCATGTAGGCCTATATATAGAGGTTTACTCCAAGTAAAAATCTCTTGCAAGTACAGTATATACCGTATATACCATAGCGCTTTGAATCAACACAGTAGCTGCCGATTTTTTGGCGCTTATCTATTGGTTCATACTACGTAGCATCAATTTTAATAATACTGTACTCAAAAACTACAGTATCAACATCGCAACGAGGACGCGACACGAATCTGTTTATTAAGGAACGGGTTGGGAGATACAGACAGCTGCATATTCTAGTGCAAGAGTGGTAGACCGATGGAATTAATTGGATGAGAAGATATTATTATACGAACATTTCTATAGCGCAAATTTTCGCAAAGCAGCAAATGCGCTAGTAATGGCTCCTAGAGTAAATGGTTTCAAAACAAACCTTAGTACTATAGGACACTAGATTGCATTGGTAAAACATAGTGGCAAACCCTTCTGAACCACTTAAAACCTTGTTATCATATTATTATTATTATTATTATTATTATTATTATTATTATTATTATTATTATTATTATTATTATTATTATTATTATTATTATTATTATTATTATTATTTATATTACTACTGTATCAGTTAGAGATAATCGGCTAGGCTTGATATGAGGGTGGAAGAAAGGCAATGCAAAAGATGTGCTCTAGACCTAATAGTTTTAAGTTCCCAGTTCATAGACAGATCTGATGCACAGTGAACAGGGGCGTAGCGACGGGGGTATATCGGTATATATAACCCTCAAATCAGGGTACCTTAAAGTTTTAAAATCTGTTTTTAAGATTTTCAAAGTTTTTAAAGATTTATACCACCAAATCGCATTATACCCCCTCCCCCCCCCCATCAAATTCCTGGCTACGCTCTTGACAGTGAAAGAGGGCTCGTGAATTTTGGGCCTGCTTCAATAAAACGCTCCATTGCCAGTATCAGTGTACATTTAACAACGAATAAGCTACAATCTTGTCGAACGAGAACTTTCGGGCGACTTGACATTGAACATAGCCTATACTGCAGGCTGTGTTCGTATGAAGCCAGTAGTTTTCAATTACCAGGACTGCCTTTGCAAAATACCACGGCTTAGGCGGAAACACGTGCAAAATAACTGGCAAACAATAAAAAATAGTCTAAGTCCGGTAATTGCTCAGTAGTCTGTTATTGTCAGTTTTGTCTACAGACAGACCGAAAAGAATCAATCTTCAGTCATCAATCAAGCCCATAAAAATATTTTGAACCCATCCTAGAAGTTTCTCATCCTCCTCCTCTTCCTCTTCCTCCTCCTCCTCTTCTTTTTCTTTTTTTCATCATCATCATCATCATCATCATCATCATCATCATCATCATCATCATCATCATCATCATCTTCTTCTTCTTCTTCTTCTTCTTCTTCTTCTTCTTCTTCTTCTTCTTCTTCTTCTGTAACGGTCGTTTTGGTGCAGAACTCAAAAGCGATGCGACGCCCAGACTTTTCTATTGTAAACATTCTATTAAACAATTCTATTGTATTCAATAAAAAAAAATTCAGGCAAAGTGTGTAACAAATCTGAGCAAATTTCAGGCATTGTTAAACAAAAATGTTGACATTGCCTGAGTGAATCGGGAAATGTTGACATTGCCTAAAAATTTCAGACTATATTTATTTCTTATTTATTCAGACTATATATATTTCATATATATATATATATATATATCCTCCTCTGAAAGTTAAAAATTTTTCAAAATCATCATCATCATCATCATCTTCTTCTTCTTCTTCTTCTGTAACGGTCGTTTTGATGCAGAACTCAAAAGCGATGCGATGCCCAGACTTTTAAGAAACGCCGCACTAAAAAAATCAACTGAAATTATGGACACCCAGGGGCGTAGGCGTAGCGAGGGAGGTGTATAACTGTATATCGGCATATATATGCATATATATATATGTATATATATATATATATATATATCCCCAAATCAGTGAATATATGTTACAGTCAAAGAGTGAAAGTTAAAAATGTTTCAAAAATGTATACTCGTATTTGTTATGAATTCATTAATTTCTACTTTAAGTATTAACAATTCTATTGTATTCAATAACAAAAAAACTCAGACAAAGTGTGTAACAAATCTGAGCAAATTTCAGGCATTGTTAAACAAAAATGTTGACATTGCCTGAGTGAATCGGGAAATGTTGACATTGCCTAAAAATTTCAGGCAATGTCAACATTGCCTGATTTCACACTTTGACTGTAACACACACACACACACACACACACACACAAACACATATATATATATATATATATATATATATATAAAATACAGTATGTATAACATAAATATATATACCCTCTCCAATGGATGCAATGAATTTATAGGGAGTTGGTGGAGGGGAGTGCAACGAAATCCTGAAAAGGGTTGACAAGCAAAATAAGGTCATTAGCAGTGTCTGCCTCATAACATACATACATATATACAGTATATATACATGTATATATATACTTTCGGTACTGTATACCGAAAAAGGCCCGACAAGACAAGCAAAAAAAAGCTCGGTGGGGGTTGCATCCCCAGTCATCCCCAACGTGGAACCGCCCCTGAATCCAACAGTCTATTCAACGCCCAGAATGGTCGGTTACTTCAAGCTGTTAGATTTGCGGGGGACTGGGCGACTAACCCCCATCCCCCACCCCCACCCCACTGGCTAACAACGCTGTCCCTCCTGGTGAAGTCCTTCGTGGACTGGTTAAACACAAGGCAATTAAATAGTCTTGGGTTAAACATGACTCTCTAGGCTTATAGAGGGCAATTGGCGGTGAATAAGTAAGTAGGCGATTAAACGTTGAGACGATTTTTTTACACTGAATTCCGAGCGACGAAGTATTTGCTTTAAAGGCGAAGAGGTCGTTTGAGTTCCGTGAGAAATCGTCGACCATCAGCCACTGAAAATTAAACCATGACTATAACAGCAGGGAATCGGTGCAGTAGCGGATCCACATGGAGCCCCCCCCGGGGGGAGTCCGTGTCCCCTCCCCCCCAATTGAATGCCTAGTTCCCAGTGAACCTCCTGTTTGGGGTCCTATACTTACTACTACTGTAAGCCTACATACCTATCAACAAATGGTTGGCCCCATGCTTAGAAGTTGCCAACCCCTCCACTTGCTGAATCCTGGATCCGCCAGTGGCGGCTCCCCAAATTAGACCTTTTTAAATACTTAATGCTCGCATACATTAAACAACACGGGACTGGGACCCATGATACAGCCATTTGCCACCCCAACGCCCCCACCCACTTGCCAAATCCTAGAGCCAGTTCCACTGTTATAGCCTACTGCCCTCTAAGCCTAGGAACTCCGTCCGTGGATTTTATACAGACGAAATCCTGCCGGTTGGCAATCCATTAATTAATGGAGTACTCCGGACGACTGTTAACACTACAGCGGCAAGGTATAGGTCTATATGCTTAAAGGATATGCTTAGGGCCTAGTAAGGGGCTGTCCATTAATTATGTCAACAATTTTTGGGCAATTTTGACCCCCCCCTTGTCAACAACTGTCAACTTTCACTTCCCCCATAATTACGTCAAAAACTTTTGACACTCCCCGCCCAAGATCAATGACAGGTCCCAATAACAAGGTTATTATTTTTGTGGTGATGACCATTTTTTTCCCTTTTTGCTCATCTAATGTCAAAATGGTGGTGATGACCTTTTGCCATGCTTTTTCCACTTTGCCATGCTTTTTCCCATTGTAATAAGTAGTATTACATAAATTTCCTATTTTTACGTATTTGTAAAAAGTGAAATTGTTGACGTCAACTTCTCTTGGCCCCCTCCCCCTGTCAACAACTGTCAAACTTTTTCAAACCCCCTCTCCCCTAAATTGTTGACGTAATTAATGGACAGCCCCTAAGACAGATTGCATTAAGTCGATTTCAATGCCATAAACAACAGCAGCAGCAGCAGCAGCAGCAGCAGCAGCATGAAATAAGTAAGCTACTCACACAATATGCCGTTATAAGACTTGTTGATGGCAAAACATAGCGTTTAAAACGCGTACTATGCTCTGAAAACGCACTCGTTTTAACAAAGTAATCGTCATCATATAAGCCTACGAATGGTGAAGGTTTACAGCAAAACGGCACACTGTTGAAGTCTTCTTAATGCATTCCGTACCACGCTGTCAACTGGCGTTGGACTTCGAAGCAGCTCCTTACCGCGTCGACTTTGCGCCAACTGTGATTATTATTATTGTACGCTGACTTTTAAAAAGCTCTCGTCTGTAGATATATGCAAACATGAGCCCGGTTTTTTCCAGTAACAGTCTAAGGGACAATACACCGTATGTTTGTTGGCAACGTGTGTGGAAGACGTCTACAGAGCTGATATGAAGCAGAGACCTGTCGGAATTTAACGTACTAGTTATTGTATTCAAGTAGTATAGCAGCATTTCAGTCGCATGCCTTGGGATTGAAAAGCAGATGTTAAAACGCAAAGTGCAAATGGTACATTGAGAGGAAACGACATAGATGCAGCAGCGCTTGCAGTAGTGGCGCCGCCAGGATTTCGAAATAGGGAGCACATTCACATCATGTTCAGATTTTCGTGAGAAATATCCTGACAAACAAAAAAACCTCGTTGCGCCAAGCTCCATGGAGAGCTTTACATTACTATCGTTCATCATGGCGCTATAGAAGTTGATTGATTGATTGATTGATTGATTGATTGATACTACCCTACACCACCTACCCCAGTCAGTTACCTCTGCTACCTGTACCTACCCCACACCAGAAACTACTCTGCGACCGTTCCCAGTCCCCTCCCTCAATAAAGGGTGATCCAGGTACATCTTGCTTATATATATATAGAAGTCCCTGGGTGATCTAAACCTAATTTTTAAGTACGCCCTCTGCCCCTCGTCTCATTTTCCTACCAGGCGACTCTAAAGCCGCGGGGGAGCGCCTCTGAGTAGACATATAAATACATTGCCATAAACACCTCTTATTAGTTTACATAACATGACATATTTTATCGGCGCACCTGACTATCTACAACTGTGTCTCTTGTGCGATGTTTCCGCGATCCAATTTTCCATACATCGTGCTGGTAACGTTGCTGCTATGATCTTTAGCCTACGAGGGGAGGGGGAAATTATCGTTAGGCCCCGAATTGCTAAGTGATGAGAGGATGAAACAGTCAGGAGATAATGGGTAATAATTGAGCCGCGTAGAGTGATGATTACTATATATATATATATATATATATATATATATATATATATATATATATGCCTCATTATTAATTATAGTTGATGCAATAGCACATTTGATGATGCACTCGTACCTGTTACTGGCCTATCCTACAGCTTCCCAATTCGTTAATTTCTAGACTGCGTCTGCCCCGGACGTAACCGAATCACGTCTTTGCATAAGTAATCAGCGTTCGATTTGCTGGGCAGTAAGTAGGCCCTACTTTGCTGCGTTATTTTAAACCCATGGTTCTCAGACCTAACCCTAACCCTAACCCTAACCCCTTTGCCTCGCGTACCACTTTTGAAGATAAAAAAATTTCTCGCGGACCACCACCTGAAAAATTGAGAAACAATCCTGACGGGCAAAAAAGGTCATCGGGCCTGATATTCGTCCCTCGCCAGTCAGTGGCGGCTCTACAGGGGGGCCCGTGCCCCCTATTGAGTGCCTGCCCCCAGTGCCCCCCCTGTTGGAACCCTATACTCAATACTACATACCTAACAACAAATGGTTACCCCCCTATGATTAGAAGTTGCCACCCCACCGGCCCCCCACTTGCCAAATCCTGGAGCCGCCACTGTCGCCAGTGCCCCGACAAGCAAAAAAGTGTCGTCACCTTAATTAATTGTGCTGCTTGCTCTAAAAAAAATTTGTCTGGACGCAGGGGCGGAGATGGGTTTTGTTGGTTGGGTGGGTCTAATGCAATCTACACAACCAAGACTCGGCTCAGACTACCCCTTGCTCCCCCCCCAATCAAAATTTCTCTACGGATTTGCACGATTTGCTCGGGTTTCCCTACCCGAGGCTAGGTGGGTCCGGACCCGCGGACCCACCCCCCTAGCGCCGCCCCTGTCTGGACGCCTAACAAATTTGGAACGGATTCTAATTATTAAGTAAAGCGTCTACAACAGTTCGTTTATTCCTGCTCAGATCTACACCAAATAAACCCAGTCTACGTTATCGAACCTGCCCCAAATACACCTATAGTCTACACGATAGCGTATACAATTTTTTAAAAAATCGTCTCGTCGTCTACACAATAGCTTCGTTCTACACACACAGTTAGGCTGGGTCCTGGTTTTATAAGATACGCAAGAGAATATGCATGCATGACTTAATGTGTGCATATGTTATTATGTATATATGTAATATATATATTTATTCACTATAGACTTTCATCTAGTATTTATATCGCCGGCTGTGTCCTAAATTATCGCTTAACCCCTTAACTGGGCAACTATTTGTAACTCAATGTACATGTAAAATGGACGAGTGTTACTCGGGGCACCCAGTTAAGGGGTTAAGTCAGCTTCTAAAAAATCGCATAACATTAGCATTTTTAGATTCTAAAAAATGAAAGCAATGTCATTTATTCATGTCAGTGGCTTAGCCACGCCTAGCTAGCTGGGTGCGGGGAGTGCAGGTCGAACCGGGTGACAACGATTACCCCATGACAAAGGGGTGACACCATTAAAACGCTTGGTGTTTGTAAATTAAATGGGCTAAGAGGGGGTTCCATTTGTACATAATGAGGAGCTGGTACCGGATGACTCAAGGAAGTCCATTGTGTAATTTTTGTTTGACGTGGGGGCCTGGGGGGGGGGTTTGACACCAAGGCTTTGCCCGCATGGGTGACGTCAACTCTATTGGCACCTCAGCTGCGCGTAAACATGCTATTTTCAATATACCAGACAAGAACTTCTCCTCGGCCGATGATAAATTGCTCTGTATACGACAGCGTGGAGCATTTTATGAAGCTACACAAAACTGCGGAGAGTGAGGTAAATTCGACGGTACCTGCCAGTGAGCGCGGCTGTCAAGCTAGTGCGGGCCCTGGTACTGACACGAATTGATTACTGTAACGGTGTGCTTCTTGGTCTTCCGGATACTAGACTGAACCGCCTACAGTCAGTGCTGAACCATTTTTTCGGCATTTAGAATTAGATTTTTAAGTAGTCTCCAAAACTACTTTAACATAACGTATTATATAATGTGCAGTGTAAGTAACTGTTAACAAGTCAAGACTGTCAAGTCGAAGAAAGTTAGTAAAATATTAAAAGCATTATTTCTAGTTAACGATCAAGTGCCAAAGTGTAAATCCAATTTGAATGCTGAATTTTCCATTACGGTGTCGTCAAACGCTTCATATGTTTTAGAGGGCCGCACATTAATGTAGTATCTCTCGAAGTCGGGGGCCGCACAAAAGGGCTTCGAGGGCCGCATGTGGCCCGCGGGCCGCACTTTGCCCATCCCTGGCATAATATAATTGTCAAGCATCAGGTTTCACTTGAACAAGCAATCTATGCTCAACCGTCGAAAAAAACTGTATAGCATATATAGATAGTGACATAGTCCGATCGGGAAGGCAAATACACAGTGATCGGTAATTTCCACACAAAAAATGTTTTGAAATTGCACCGTGTACGAAGAAGACACACACACACACACACACACACACACACACACACTATCCAGCCCAGCATGTCTGTTCAAATAAACACATGCGGAATGCATACGGTATAAAAACTCGGTGTAATGGTTAATGGTTTCGAATAAAATAACACTGGTCAACAAGGTTTTTGTTTCCTGTGCAATTTCTGGTGTTCCAGGTAGATTTTGTCATGCTGATTACAGGAATAATTTTGAAATTTTCCTATCACGTAAGTTTTTTGAGAAAATGCTGATTTTAAATTTTAAAATTATAAGAATTTTAAAATCGTGGTTTTCGAGAGTTATCTGAGTTATGGGTATTCAGGTTAGGCAAGAATCTTATTTGACCGCCATAACAGATGTAATATGCACTGCTGGCTCACTTAACTACATGGATTTTGAAAATTAGTATAATTAGGCATGTCCAGACATGCCCAGACGTGCCCAAACCTGTCTTCAAGACTACATGCCTAGCATGTATTGTTGCTATGGTTACGCAGTCCTATATAAATACCAAGTAGCACTAGGAAGCAGCTGCAGTCTTTCTATTTGATGAGATATAACTGTTTAGTTAAAGGCTGTGAATTGAATATATTAACTAATTTAATTAAAGTTTCTGAAATGTCGCGCCAATGTCGCAATAGCAGTGACAGGTTCTGCTACATCTGTGGAGAGTTTATGTTGAAATCACAGAAGCGGAGTATGACAGCAATCATAAAGAAAGGATATGAGTTATACTTTGGATGCAAAATTAGCGACCAGGACAAAGTATGTGCACCTCATATATGTTGTCCATCTTGTGCTACCAGTCTGCGAGCTTGGCTTGCAGGTAAGCGTCCATCCATGCCATTCGCCATACCAATGACATGGAGGGAGCAGATCATGTAACGGATTGCTATTTCTGCATGACGAATGTTACAGGATTTTCTTCAAAGAATAGGAAGTCTATTGAGTATCCTAACCTTACCTTGGCAATGAGACCAGTTCCACACGACGAGAGTCTTCCTGTTCCAAACCCCCAAGTTTTGGACACTGGAGGACGAGGACGAGCATGCAGAGACAGATGAAATGCTGCAGATAGTTGATGATTCAGCTACGGAAGACCCAGAGTTGGAGCCATCGACATCCAGCAATCCTCATTTGATTTCTCAGGCAGAGCTCAATGATCTGGTCAGAGACTTAGATTTGTCAAAAAATCAAGCAGAATTGCTTGGATCTAGGTTGCAAGGATGGAATCTGCTCTCTCCAGGTATAAAAATTTCAGTATTTCGTAAACGGCATGAAGACTTGACTCGATTCTTCAAAAAAATCGACAGTCTTACTTTTTGCATTGACATTGATGGATTGCTTTCTGCTTTCGTCTGTAAGCACAATCCATCCGAATGGCGACTTTTTGTTGACTCTTCGTTGTTAAGTTTAAAGGCTGTTTTGCTGCACAATGGCAATTCATACCCTTCAGTACCCATTGGACATGCTGCTTACATGAAGGAAACATATGAGAACATGCACTGCTATTGAAACACATAGAATACTCGAGATACAACTGGAATATATGTGGAGATCTGAAAGTTGTTGCAATTCTACTCGGTCTGCAGCTAGGCTAAACCAAGTACTGCTGCTTTCTTTGTGAGTGGGACAGCCGAGCTAGAGATTCACATTATGTGAGAAAGGTCTGGCCACCTCGCAGGGACTTGGTTCCAGGACAGAAGAACGTTAAACATGATCCTCTCGTTGATCCGAAGAACATTTATCTCCCACCTTTGCACATCAAACTTGGGTGAATGAAAAACTTTGTCAAAGCAATGAACAAAGAAAGTGAAGCCTTTACATACTTACGACAGAGGTTTCCACACACCAGTGATGCTAAAATAAAAGAAGGCGTTTTTGTTGGTCCACAGATTCGAGAGATGCTCAAGGACAGTCACTTTCAGGGCCTTCTGCAGGGTGCCGAGCATGTTGCCTGGACAGCCTTCAGGGATGTTGTTGCTAACTTTCTGGGCAACTACAAGGCGCCAAACTATGTTGAACAAGTTGGAAATCTGCTACAAGCTTACAAGTCAATGAAATGCAACATGTCACTGAAGATACACTTCCTTCATTCTCACTTGGACTTCTTCCCGGACAATCTCGGCGCCGTCAGTGATGAACATGGTGAAAGATTTCACAAAGACATTGCCAGCATCGAGAAACGCTACCAGGGAAAGTGGAGTCCGTCTATGCTCGGAGACTACTGTTGGCCACTGATACGTGAAGCACAGGACAGTGACTACAAATGAAAATCTACAGCAAAACATTTCTAATTTTCTCATGCCTTGTCATTATTGCCTAGATCCTTCTGTAGGATTATGTTGCAGAAGATGTTACAATACTAAATGCTAAATTGTCGATTTCTTAAAAACCTTACGTGATACAGAAATTCTAATTACATATTTGTGTTCAGCAAGTCAAAATCTATTAGTTTCACCAAAATTTGTAGAGGAAACAAAAACTTGCATAAAATTTGTTGACCAGTGAAATCTACAGCAAAACATTTCTAATTTTCTCATGCCTTGTCATTATTGCCTAGATCCTTCTGTAGGATTATGTTGCAGAAGATGTTACAATACTAAATGCTAATTTGTCGATTTCTTAAAAACCTTACGTGATACAGAAATTCTAATTACATATTTGTGTTCAGCAAGTCAAAATCTATTAGTTTCACCAAAATTTGTAGAGGAAACAAAAACTTGCATAAAATTTGTTGACCAGTGTAATCAGGCTCCCATAACGGAAATACTAGCTCTGACATGATATAATAGGCCTATATGATGCGAATTCCGTACATGCATACAGGGCCTAATATCGGGTATAGGATGGACCAAAACGAACACGACCGTAATTATTACAATTTACACCGTAATTATTACAATTCACACCGTAATTATCTCGAGTACACGTGGACCGCAAAGAGGAAGAAAGTCATGTCTCGTAGGCGTACAATTGCATTCAATAATGGTCTCAGTGAGTCAGTAAATGGTCTAATTACCCGAGTTTGACATCGACAGTTAGGAAGAACTTGTTTCCATATCAAGCTCATCCCTTGTAACAAGCCTAATTACTTTATATACATGTAAAACGATCGTTTTTAATTTAAGAAGCAATTTATTCGAAACTCCGTTCGCGAAACTCTTGTATATTAAATGTCGAACAACGTTTGTGAATCAAGCACTTTTGCATTCATCCGTTCTCTTTAAATACACGGCCTAGAACAAACACTTGCGTGCGTAGGCTAATCTAGCCGCCGCCAGCCGAATTTAGTAATTCTGCGCAGTCGAAAATTTCCCGGCGTACCGTTTGCCCTGATATCCTTAATTGACAGAGGCACCAGACTCGTTGGCGGCCTAAGAGGGTTGCATACAGTATAGAGGATCGAGGGCTCGGAACTCTGCACGTTCAACAGCATGAACATTAAGCATTGTTGCATAGTAGGCTAAAAAATGTAAAGGTAGTCTCGTACTCGAACGAGCGTAGGGTCCTGTGCTGATCTCCTAGTAATAGGCAAGCAGCGATGCATGCAGGTAGCTTACTCCATTAATCTAGAGCAAATTTACCTTTGCAAGTTAATGCTACTACTAATAATCATCCACGATTAAGCGATGAACGGCTTGGTTGGCCGCCGCCGCCACCACGACGATATATATATATATATATATATATATATATATATATATATATATATATAAACTTGCAATTGGGGCCTACAGGGTGTAAAAGTGAAAAGTCTCGGCTGCGTGTATAGCGATTTCAATGAAATTTATAGGCCATATACCTGGGAATGTTTTTGATGCAATTGCCAAATTTCATGCTGATATCTTTAGTGTTTGCTGAAATATGGTCAAAAAACTAAAGAGACCCACATTTTGAAATTGACATTGGAATATAACGTCATAATAAAGTGATAAAAAATAAATTTTTTAATTTATTTGGCCCTGAAAAGAGCCGTTTTAAAGGGAATTTCAGATGATTTGCTACGGGAGCAGGTGCTCAAAATGCCCCCTCTCAGCCTTCACACATGCCGACAAGCGCTTCTTCACTGACAGTATCGACTTCTTGATCTGGTTCTCAGGCAAACTCTCCCATATATTCTTCAGCACCGTCTTCAACTCCGTGATATTCTGTGGCTTTGGCTGATACTTTTTACATCTGTCGAGCATGATTCCCCAAACGTGGAAGTCAAGTGGATTGATATCTTGGGAGTTGGGTGGCCAGTCATCTTTCTTGAAGGAATCTGGACAAGTTTGCTCCAAAAAATCCTGGGTCCTGAGAGCAGAGTGGGCAGGTGTTCCGTCTTGCTGGAAAATAAAATCTTCTAGCAAATCATGACAGTCCTGCAGCCAATCATAATGCTGCTGTGTTTATCTGTTGGCCGTAAGTAACCCTTGACCTTGTCTGGCGCAATGACAACGACGCAATTTTAGACTTAAAAACGATACAAATTACTATGACGTTATCTTCTGTTTGTCAATTTTAAAATTTGGGTCTCTTTAGTTTTTTGGCCATATTTTAGCAAACTCTAAAGCCATCAGCATGAAATTTGGCAATTACATCAGGAACATTCCCAGGTATATGGCATATAAATTTCATTGAAATCGCTATACACGCAGCCGAGATATTAAATATCATAAAGGGTTGCCCTTTTCACTTTCACACCCTGTATATGATGTTGACATTCGAGTTACTTTTCTCGGTTAACACGTACTTGTATGATATAACATATAAGTACAGTGCGTAAAGTGCTCTTGACTTTGGCCTTCAGTCATGATTATTGCGCTATATAAATTGCCATTTTAACATATCATTTAACATCACCCGTCCAAGTACTAACCGCCCTCGACGTTGCTTAACTTCGGTGTTCTGACGAGAACCGGTCGCACGTTAACGCCAAGCATTGGCCTTCGTTGCATAGTTTTCGATTTTCTTTTATTACCCAGACTCTTAGACTCAGTGGCGGCTCCACCGGGGGGGCCAGGGGGGCCCGTGCCCCCCCCCCTATTGAGAGCCTGGCCCCCAGTGGCCCCCAGTTGGGACCCTATACTTAATGCTACATACATTAAACAACAAATGGTTGGCCCCCCATGATTAGAAGTTGCCCCCCCAACGGCCCCCCCCCCACTTGCCAAATCCTAGAGCCGCCACTGCTTAGACTGTACTATAGAATTATTGAAATTTCGAGCATACTCGGCCTGAACTTAATTAAGTATCGTCACATAACTTTGATACTTTATTAAAGAAGCAATACCCTTAGTATATAACGTCAGTCTCAGGGGCGTCGCGACGGGGGGAATTGACAGGTATATCGGTATATATACCCTCCCAAAATCAATCTACCTTAAAGTTTTTTATGTGATTTACATGTGGTTATATGTGGTTTTTTATATGGTTTGTGTGGTTTATAGTTAAGATTTACACCCACCCAAAATATCTATACCCTCCCAAATCAAAATCCTGGCTACGCCCCTGGTCAGTCAGAGAAATCAGAATATACAGTTCCATTGGTCACTAATCGGTTTCTTGTTAGGCTTTGGTCTTTCAATTATTTCAACAGGTTATAAAATAAGCTAACTCGACGTAGTTGCTTTCAGAACGAGCAATTATATGCTTGCAGTGGCGTTAATTACTTCTTATCTTGTGTCAAAAGAATGTCATGATTTGCTAATCTATGCTATGATTTGCAGATCCCTTCTATACGTTAATAGGCGCCAGATACCCTAGTTAACATAGGCTAACTATAGGGGATCTGGCGCCTAATGGTGGTCCCTAACCTGGCGCCTAATCTGGTCTCTAATGGTGATAACCATAATGTATACTTCAAGGTGTACGTGATATGTTTAACGTACGTCAAGTCAAGGTGTTTTCAAACTGCGTGTAGTGTCAACCACCTGCTGCTGTGGTGTGCGAAAATTCAGCCGAAGGTAAATCTTTTCAACAGCAAAAGATTTACCTGCAGTCCTGCATCCGGCGCGGCGATGGAGGTGGCGGTGGAGGTGGCGGTGGGAAGGGGAGGGGGTAGCGAAGGTGGCAAACCGGAAGAGAAGATCGTCCTCCGAATAACCATACGATCACACTCGACGTGGGCACCGTAGGCCTAGGCCTAGGCCTAGGCCTACTATAGGTATGCCTGAGAAACGACAGTCCCGACTGAGAACAACGCCCGGAAACTAAATCCGTTTTAGGGCGCTGTTACAGCTGTCAGCTCTGCGCACACAGAGAGAGAGAGAGAGAGAGAGAGAGAGAGAGAGAGAGAGAGAGAGAGAGAGAGAGAGAGAGAAAGGGGGAGAGAGAGAGAGAGAGAGAGAGCGCGCGCCAAACGCAAACAAGTCGGGTTTTTTTAAATTTGAAATTTTCTATGAAGCCTGCGAACCAATATGTAAATAATCATGTAAGCGTGCCGAAGATTTCTCTTCTCGTTTCTCGTAAGAAAGAGAGAGAGAGAGAGAGAGAGAGAGAGAGAGACAGACAGACAGACAGACAGACAGACAGACAGAGACAGAGAGAGGGAGATAGAGAAAGATAGAGAGAGGGAGGGAGACAGACAGAGAGGCAGAGAGTGGCAGAGAGAAGCAGAGAGAGGCAGACAAAAATAGAGAGAACAGAAACAGACAGACAGACAGAGAGAGGGAGAGGGAGAGGGAGATTCTTGGCGGCGCAGATGAAGGATCCGTGCACAGCCTCACACGGACGGACGGACGGACGGACAGACGGACGGACAGACGGACAGACGGACGGAGGGGCGAGCACACAACTGCCTCCGTAATTGATTCTTCGTCTGCTTCGACTGCTGCTGTTCCGTGTCGCCGATCGCTATCTCTCTCTGTCTCTGCAGCCAACAGACGAGAGGAGGGGTGGGGAGGTGCGTGGCAGTAGCTCATTAGAAAACAGCTACGTCCGTCATTTGCCTTCATAGTCCATACTGTACACTAAGAAAAGCCACAAGACTCTTTTATTCGCATGGCCGCCGACGAGAAATTCTGGACTTTACTCGGTCTAACAAACTATATATATATATATATATATATATATATATGTGTGTGTGTGTGTGTATGTGTGTTTGTTTGTGTGTGTGTGTGTGTGCAACGTATAGGCTACTTGTCTGCAGTCAACAATGCTCATTATCACATTCCGCATTCGCTAGATACCGGTAGGTTATCACATTCAGAGCACTGATTCAGTGAAATGTTATTTATATATATATATATATATTATATATATTATATATATATAATATTATATATATATATATATATATATACACGATGCCGAGGTTCATAGATGTTTTGCATAAAGACCACCAGCAGATAATAGACGAACCGTATTTAATATATTTATATCAAGATCTCAATTAGGTGCGTTACAGTATATAGGCATTATGAGCAATAAATACATGGCACCAGAAGACGGACCATGCGTGACCTTGATGCCCCGCTCTCCCCCACTACACGCAAACACGCAACTGCGAACGGCGGTCCACTTGCCAATGCCAAAGCAGGCCGTTTGTTATCCGCCGGTCGTCCGGTCGACGCTACGAAATGGCGCTATAGAAGTTAACAAGACAGGATTCTATTTGCAGCGTTTGACGCCAGCGCGTTTTTCCGAGACCCGAAAATCGAAATCGTTTTTTCAGAGTAAAACTCAGTAAATCGCATAATTATATCGAATCGACGCGTCTCTATAGTATTTCGCACTCAACGCGCCGATAACGGTACTCACTCACTGCGGTATGTGTCGAAGTATTAAACGAAGTACTCAGGACGTTTGTTCGCTGCCAGTCGAAGTAGGCTACAGTCGATCTACACCGACACCAAGAAATATTTAGGTACTCGCTGGTTCAATAATGCCACAAACATCAGAAATCTCTCTCCGCGTTTATACCGCCTACCAGGGTCCCCGTGTGCGCTCAACTAAACTACTAAAGCAACCGGCAGTCTATTGTTCAACAGGGCTCTGGCCTAATGGCGCGTGCTGTCTGCGCGCGGCTTACTGAGCAGCCCACGGACTAGGCGCTATAGGCCTCCTTTTAGGCGGTGTTTTCCCATCGGTCGGTTTTACTGCGCAGATTAAAAGCACCTAGACTCATAGACGGCGGCGTGTGGCTTGGGCGGTTGGGTGGGGGGTGGGGGGTTGTAATAACGGAGCAAATACAGCGACTGATGGGGATTTCCCGGCAGTGGAAAACTGGGGAGGGGGAACATGGGAATGGCACGTGATTGTGATGCGAATGGCTGCTGAGACCGGAAGGGAGTCATCCAAGGCAACGGTCTTGGGTGTCATCGACGAAGGGTTCCAGAATGACTCAGTGGACGCAAGCGTTGAGTCATCGCATATCCTAGTACTAGACTACTTGTGCGTGAAACCAGCAACTGGCGGTAAGAAGTCTGTAAAGCAAACTCACTTTTAGCTGCTGTTGATTAATTACTGAGGTAATATAGACCTAGTAATATAATGGTAAGGTGTATAAAGTGGTTCAGTAGGGTCTGCCACTTGTGAGAATCGCTGTACTCCATCTATCCATTCATTCTCACACAGGGCAATCCCTACTGAAACACTTTAAACCATGTTATGTTATGTTATGTTATTCCCATTATGGCAGTGTGTAGGCCTAGAACACGCTGTGCATGCCGCATCCAGTTATATGATACAATGTAGCTCGTTGCTTTTAAACTGCAATCTACGCTGTTTACCGTGCGTTGCCGGCAACTAAACAAAATCCGATTGTAGGGGGGGGGGTGTCTACTGTAAGTAAAACGCGCATTAGGCGTCTATTGCATATGAAAATATAAACGAATCTGGCAAAAAGGTGTGTTGGAACGCCGTTCCCGTACGTTCCCACCTGAAAATGAAAAAGCACTGATCGCAGACGATTGAGCCAGATGACTGTGAAGCTATCCCTCCCTTCCCCCTCCCTCACGGAAAAAATACTTAGTCAGGACGGACAAGATTTCCTGCCGGCGGCGTGAAACCGCCCGCTGCCTCGGCTGCTATTAAGCCTACTTAGCATCACAGAAGCGACAGAAGGCTCGGCA
This sequence comes from Metaphire vulgaris, assembly GCA_018105865.1. Lineage (NCBI taxonomy): Eukaryota > Metazoa > Annelida > Clitellata > Crassiclitellata > Megascolecidae > Metaphire > Metaphire vulgaris. Next base: position 14,139,180 of record CM030846.1, read on the forward strand.
AGATGAATCGCTAACAGTTATCTCGAGCAGAGTCATAGGTGTAAACTCGAATGAAAAAGCGGAAGCCCAACCCCTCTACCCATCCCCTTCCCTCGGCTAGCCTCTCAAAAGCGGGGGCGGATGGGGTGGGGGTGGGGGAATAGAGAATAGCGGCCTATTAGAAGTTTACGCATAGGCCTATAAGTAGAGTAGTTAGTTCGCGTAGCAAGACTATTGCATCTGGTAGAGAAGGTGGTTTTCTGGTTTTCTCCCACGAGAAAATCTCTCTCCTCCGCCCGCCACCGAGCATCCGATGTACCAGGCAAAAAGACTTTATTATAGCGTCATCTCAACCGAAAAGAGATAAGGACACTATCACACACCGTGAAAATTATCGTAATAATTATGTAACAGATACTCAAACTGTTTACACGGGGCTTTTTGTAAAATAATATTTTCCGGAGCGCAACAGTCGGAAGTCACTTGTCAACATGACGTGGTCACGTAGCTATATACTGTATATATATATATATATATATATATATATATATATATATATATATAAATGATATATAATCAATACAATACAACAATGTATAGATAGATAGATAGATAGATATAGTTCTAAATTTTCTATTTAATAATGTCATTTTGCAAAAAAGTCTTCGGATTTTCCGGAACGCGGTCCGGATTTTCCGGAGCGCCGCTCCGCGTCGCTCCGGCACAAAAAGCCCCGTGTTTACAGCCATCTTGTAGGCCCTATTGGCCTACTCAGCATATAGGCCCTAGTCATAATTCAAAAAGGAAACCAAATGAGAGAGAGAGAGAGTGTCAGACAGACAGACAGACAGACAGACAGAGACAGAGACAGATGTATATATATAGAATATATATATATATATATATATATATATATATATATATAGAGAGAGAGAGAGAGAGAGAGAGAGAGAGAGAGAGAGAGAGAGAGAGACAGACAGACAGACAGACAGACAGACAGACAGACAGACAGACAGAGACAGACAGAGACAGAGACAGATATATATATATATAGAATATATATATATATATAGAAAGAGAGAGAGAGAGAGAGAGAGAGAGAGAGAGAGAGAGAGAGAGAGAGAGAGACAGACAGGCAGACAGACAGACAGCCAGACAGAGACAGAGACAGAGAGTCAGAGACAGAGAGACAGAGAGAGAGAGAGAGAGAGAGAGAGAGAGAGAGAGAGAGAGAGAGAGAGATATGGGAAGACTTTGGTAGGCAAATAAAATCGTACGGAGTTTCTTGTTTCCAAAAATTACAATAGAATATATCGCGTGAATGCGTAAATGCAGATGATAGGGCCTGATGTTGTATAGGCTGGCGTCAGACGAACTGCGTGTTTAACCCCTTAACTGGGAACTCCGGATATATCCGTCCATTTTACATTGAGCTACAGTTAAATACCCAGTTAAGGGGTTAAAGGCGTAGACAATATTTGTCTTGATTTTAAACAGCTTATCAGTAGCGGTGATTTATGTTCCATCATTTCGTTGAGCTTTGCACCTGTGCACGGCTTTTTTCTAGTCTGGGTTTTCCTGTGGTTAATTGTTATATGTCTGTACATCTGCGTGTCTATATAATAATACTCTTTGTTGGAAATCTGTTGGCAGAACAGACAGTGGCGGCTCTAGGATTTGGCAAGTGGGGGGGGGGCGCTGGGGTGGCAACTTCTAATCATGAGGGGACCAGCCATTTGTTGTTTAATGTATATAGCATTAAGTATAGGGTCCCAACAGGGGAGCCACTGGGGGGGCAGGCACTCAATAGGGGGGCACGGACCCCTCGGGCCCCCCCACCTCCGATGGAGCCGCCACTGAGAACAGACGGGAGATGTGTTCTCGGAGGAGTCTGGAAATCCGGTTTCGATCCGGAATTCCTGCGAGGGAAAAAGGAAGTGGAGCGTATATCGTGTTGACTGTCGGCAGCTGTGCGGAAAACCCAGAAAAATAACCGACGAAACCAACGTGGAAAGGTCTCTCCATGGACTGAAACTTGGAATTTCCATGGTTGATGGTCTTAGTCACTCCAAGTCAAATCCAACCCATCTTAGTCCATTTTGTCCTTGAAAGTGTGACGAACAAGGATATTTTTACACTCCCTAACACACCAACACCCCCCCATTTCAGACCGACACCCCCAGTGTTTATTCTAGCCACCTTGACATTGGGGGGAGTTTGAAATGTTTGGGGGACAAGATTTGTCTCTCCACGCTTTGGGGAAGGGGGAATTTCCATCCCCAAGCCAACATATACAAATTTTTTGTGGGGGGAATTTTAAAACTTTGGGGGGAATTCCCCCCCCCCAAAAAAAACAGGCCTAGAATAAACACTGCCCCCCAACACCCCAATTTCAGCTATGCGATGACGTTTTTTGCTTGTCATACGTTTTTGGCAGGGGACCGCCATAATTTACCGACACTCCCCAAATTGATAATCCTATAAATAACCCTGGGGTGGCGAATTCTTTTATTCAAATTCGTCGAATGATCTGATTCACGTGAGATAAGTTTTAACGTCAGCGCGCGGTTAAACATAGACACGTTAATTTGTGCAGCCAAGACTGATTTAATTTCAAGGCGTTGTTTAAATTTCATCAGTTTAGGCGTTCTCAGACTATAATAGAACAGAGTTAAACCTTCAAGTGCTTATCGCGTATCATTCTCATCAGCGAGTCTCTCGTATGACTGTTTGCCAGCAGAAACTGTGGAGGTATTCCAGTAATATGTTCAGGCAACCTACGCAGTGTTTAGAAGGGCCGTGGAAAGAGTGAGAGCGGATGGACAATTTTCCCCCATGCAGGCCTCACGGAACGTGGTTACGTTAATGGATCTAACAGTCGGGTGGGTGATGGGGGGTTGGATGACAAAATAATGATAACGCAAAATAATGCGGATTTAAAAACCATTTCGTGACTGTTGGCGGACCTTAGGAACTCTGTACAGATACTTTAGTAAGAAACTTAAAGGGGGCGCTAAGGCGAGAGTTAACGAGCATCTAGCCAGAGCCGAGGAGGCTCTGATCTAGCACAACTTCTCTTACGGGTGAAACTGTCTCTGTCAATCATGGGCGTCCGGAGGGGGTGCATGCAAGGGACTGCACTTGCCGACCTCTGGTCGTTCCACTTTATGGTAGGTCTAACTCTCCAGCAGATAAATTCTCATTAGCCGAGTCTGTTTATACTGTAATTGTCGTCTCAGCTCAACACAGTTTCACTTCACAGTAGAGGAGTGCACGGTAATGGCTACCGCGGTTTCACCGCGGTAATCCGCGGATTTACCGCGGTAGCGGGATTGAAATCTGTAATTTTGCCGAAATATTAATGGGGACGGAAAAGTAATGACGGTAGTACCGCGGTAGCGGGATCCAGGCTGACGGTATTACCGCGGATGCGGTTTCAAAAAATTCCGTAAATACCGCGGGAATGGGGACGATTAATCTCGCAATTCAATAATCATGCGTTCGGCCAATTTTAGCATAGCTACTAACCACATAGGCCTACGCCTTTCAGTTTCGAATTAAAAGGCCATTAAATTGAACTGTTAGGCCAGGCAAGATTGGTTTTGAATCTTTTGATCACTCGACACCATTGTTAGTTCGCAGTTGGTAGAGACCATAAAGCCATTTGAGAACTTGAGGGTATTTGATAAACACACAGGGGAGAATCATCAGAGCCGGTTTCAGCTTGTTGGGGGAGCCTATAGATGTACAGGACAACAAAAGATAATATAATTTAGAGGTGGGGAGGATTGCAGAGCACTTTGCACAGCTTTGTAATTTGAACGCCCAGTGCCCACTCCCAACTGCCCAGTCTCTCCTGTGCCCACCAACCACCATCACTATTTACCTTAGTGCCCCTGACTCAATCACCATCGATTCGGAGGTGGATTAAAAAACTCCACTTAGCTTAGGCCTACTATATAAATTAAACATTTTATAAAGTTACAGAAAAATGGACAAGAAAGAGAGCCAATTCATTTTTCAACGTGTTGTTCACTGCTGGCAGAATGGCATTGGTAGTAAAACCGGGAATGTCCGTTATCTTTTGGTTAGTTTCCGGTATACACGTTGAAAAATGAATTGGCTGACGCTATGGTTATGATGTGCGCTCAAGATATCAGGTTAGTAATAGTGTCCCATTTTCATATATGATTATTGTATAGTTTAGAAGAAACTTTTGAAAAACTTTTTGAAAAGCTACTTCTCGTGTTGGGTACTAACAGGGCGCGATTTGTAGGGGGAAGGGGGATTCCTCCCCACTGCCCAACTGCATCCCCCTACTGCTGCATCTCCCCACAACTACATCCCCCCACTGCTACATTTCCCCAACAACTACGCCCCCAAGCTTGACAAATCCCCTCCTCCCACTGCACCAGGTCATAAAATCGCACACTGGGTACTAATAAATGAATAGTTGATATAAAACACCGCGGACGGGGACGGAGACCAAAATGCGGGTACGGGGACGGGGATGGGTTTCGAAATGCGGGGACGAGAATGGGGATGGGGACAGAGATTAGGGGATGGGGTGGGGATGGATTTTAAGTCAATGGGGACGGGGTGGGGATGGAGAAAAGCTTTGCGGGGACGAGAGGGGATGGGGACAACAGTCAGTCCCCGTGCACACCTCTACTTCACAGAAGATGAACGACAGTTGGATGGATGGAAGCAGCCCATTACAAAGAGAGGATCCAGTCAGGTTCATCTATCTGTGGCGTGTATCGACCTCTCTTAAGGGTTGTGCGTTGCTATCCAGGATCTACCAAGTCATGCAACTCAGATTTAACCCTACTGTAGCACGGTAAAAATTAATTTAACCGTAAAATCTTCCAAGCCTGAGAAGAGTCGGAAATCAGAATCGAAAAATCTGCAATTTCAAAAGCCAAGGGTTTGAAAGGAGAGGTTTTGAGCCAGTTTCTCTCGGAGTCTCGGTTGATTAGATACAATAACGGTACTTTTTCAATAATAAGAGCTTTTGATATTATAGCCTACCAATTGCACTTTCTCACAGAACAATAATATAACAATTGCAAGAAATGAGAGTTCACAAATTTCATGCTCCGCGCCAACTACAATCTTTATACGCTAATAGTACAAATAAATAAATAAAGTCAATAAATATATCTTCTAAGAATTACCAAGCCATAGCATACAAATATCCCGAACATGGTTGTGAACCGCTTTCGCCAGATGTCGTCAGTTATCATTGCCATCTAGCGAGCTGTTCAAATCAAATGAACGTTGATTGGCATACAAGTGATATTATAGACCACGACGATGACGATTTCTGAAATCAAGCGACAACGGTGACGTCATCGTTTCATGACGTCGACACCTGTTCGGACTCGTCTGCTGCACCTATGCTGGTAACATCCGTAGGCCTACTTAGACCCTACACTATTCAATATTCATCGCAATTTCCTAGTCTTCGTCGTCTTCATCTTCTTCTCCTTCCTCTTCTTTTTCTTCTTCTTTTTCTTTTTTCTTCTTCTTCCTCTTCCTCTTCTTTTTCTTCTTCCTATTTTTCTTCTGTTTCCTCCTCCTCCTCCTCCTCCTCCTCCTTTTCTTCTTTTTCTTTGTTGCTGTTCTTCTTCTTCTTCTTCTTCTTCTTCTTCTTCTGTCTTCTGTCTTCTGTCTTCTTATATATATATATATATATATATATATATATATATATATATATATATATACAGTATATATATATATATAATTAATTATTGCATGATCATCGTAGCCTATGCAACCTCGCACAGAATGTCTTAATTATGCAATTTCATTATGGTGTGGGTGCAGGTAACAGAGGGGGGTGGACCTGGTGGTTAACCCCTGGTGAAAACCGAACTCCCGATGATCGAAACGTTTGGGATTAATCGAACGCCATGCAGACGCTTCGTTGAGAAATCGAAAGCGATGATTGGGGGAGAAAATTCCAATCATTTGCTCATTCAAACGGATCGCTTCATTATTCGCCATACGCGACAATACTGAGCCGATGACTCAGTTGGTATAGAGCGTCAGCGTCGGCTCGGATTCGATCCCTGGCTGGCGCTTACACGTCCATTACTATGGTCCTACATGCCGCTTTAGGTTCACGACCAGAGATATTTTTACACCCACTAACACCCCCTCCAATTTGAGACCTACACCCCCAGCACTCCCTCAATCTGAGCCAGGGATGACCTTTTTTGCTTGTCAGAATATTTTAGGAAGGGACAAGGGTCAATCTGTTGAGCCGGGGGTGACCTTTTTTGCTTGTCAGACTTTTTCAACAGGGACTGACCCCTAGAATATACCGACATCCAGAGACGTTATTTCACTGTTTTTCACGGAGGGGGGGCAAGACAATTTCGATGTGGCAAGTTTGCGAAAAAGTTAACGACCTTTTTAGCTTTTCATTCATTTTGACGACATCAAGCCTCTCCTTCTTCAGGGTCTGACGACCTTTTTTTGCTTTTCATTTTCATTAAAGACAACTTAACACAGTGGTGATGGTGGGAAAATTTGTCCCCTATAAATCGGGGGGGGGGGCAAAACAAGTAAATATTACAAACATTGGTGGAAAAACTTTTTTCCTAAAAATCAGGGGGGCAACGCCCCTCCTACCCCCCAAAAAGACGTCCCTGCCGACATCCCCCAAATCCTAGAAATAACCCTGTTGATGACTAGTTCTCTATTATGAATGCGCTATATAAATGAGTTATTTGCATTGTACAGAATGGCTGAGAATGCACGCAGTGGCCTTGTAGTTCGACAGCTGCTGTGTGTTCTAAGCGAGAATAGAAATCGTGAACCATACGTTAATTTTGTAGCGACCAGAGGCGGAGTCATTGCGTCCGACCACGATAAGGTTCGTCTAACAGTAAAACAAACGGTAAAATCCGTCGTTAACTGTATTATCATTGAGCAATTACGGTAGACTACTACCGTATAATCGGATATTTCGGTTTTTTGTCATAACCGAAAGCTTAGAAATTCTCTCTCTCTCTCTCTCTCTCTCTCTCTCTCTCTCTCTCTCTCTCTGTCACTAGTCATATCTCTCTGTAATATAATGCATACAGTAATTGTCTAATTGGTTAGGTGGTTAGAGTGCTTTCCCAATCGAAACAGGTGTAAAGCTTGTGCGGTGACCGCCACACTTTGAACCAGTGGAACTGCCCTTCTGTTCATTGGGGGGTCGAATAGAAGTTTACGGCGATGGCCTTTGGCTCAATCGTCTGCTCCTCGATTTGAAATGGATGCGGCCAAGATTCTCGAGTCTTGAGCCCCAGAAAGCAGCAACCATCATCACCATCATCGTCATCACCATCATCATCATCATCATCATCATCATCATCATCATCATCATCATCATCATCATCATCATCATCATCATCATCATCACCACCATCATCATCATCATCATCATCATCATCACCACCATCATCATCATCATCATCATCATCATCATCATCATCATCATCATCATCATCATCATCATCATCATCATCACCACCATCATCATCATCATCATCATCATCATCATCATCATCATCGTCTTCGTAATTTCTGGCAACTGAGCTCCGCCATGAGGTCACGTAAATGGTGCCCAGGGTTAGTCTATATATAGACTATCATTATGATATCTCGTTCTCGTTTTCATCTATTTATTAGTCATCACTGATAGAACTACTAACCAAGGACTTTGTCTTGATATTAGGCGATCATGTGAATAGTACCCAGAGTTAGCCTATGCTCATACATACATACATACATGTACATACATACATACAAACATACATACATACATACATACATACATACATACATATATACGCACGTACATCGATGCCATTTTGTGGAGCAACTTAATGGGCGTGTGTCATGAAATATCACATATGCATTTAGAGCACAGCTGTAAGAGGAGTTTGGTAGTAGCCGATCGAGACTCAGTCATTTAGCATCCTGTTTGTATAGATGTATGGGTCTCTAGGCGTATACAGTGCATGGTTATGTTTTTTTAGCACAGGGGAATATATACTGCACAGGGCTGGGACTGGAAGTTTGATGCGACGATTTTTCGGGAAGTATGCGGGACTCAGAGAGAGACAGAGGTCGTAAATAGGCGGGAGAAATGCGGATAAAATGCGGACATTTTCAATTTATGCGCCGCGTATTTCTGGAAATTGCGGCGTTTTTCTGGGAAAAGACCAACGAGAAAAATAGGTCATCCAAAACGGGCGCCGACTTGTAAGCCTATATGCCTATATTAGGGAAAAAGCACAAAAGTGGCGAAACTGGCTAAAACTGCGGATTAAAAATGCCGTATTTTTTGTGCAAAAATCGCATATGCGGAAAACACGGCAGAAAATGTGGCGCATTAAAAAAATTGTTAAATATGCGATCGATTGCATAATCGTATCAAACCTCACAGCCCTATACAGTACAGCAATCGTCCATAAAATACTGTCCTGCGACTGCCTATACCGGGATCTACAACCTTGACCGCCACGTACTACGGATTAAGGACTATGGATTTCACCCGGATTGAGCGTTCGTGAATAAGCGGGTGCACTGCGCCAAGCTTTCGGGCAGCGCTAGAGAAATTTCGTGTTTACTTATTTACTTAATTACAGCAGCTATATACGGGGCAGGAAGTTGTGAAACTACGTTGAGCGCATAACTATAAATAAATACTGGCATGGTTAATCAGAAGCTCATCATCATTGGCCGTTGCTTAATTACGAGCAATTACAGTGCCGGTCATAAGCTCTGGCTACAGCAGGGACCAAGTCCATTGAGTTCATTTGCCTATTGGATATGGAGAGCAAGGGGCGAGAACAGTAAATTAACTGCAGAGTTCAGTTTATTCAGTTTACGCCAGATAGTTTGGCCGTAAGTTGAGCAGGTTTTTGTTTGGATAAACTACGCTGCATAGTATGTAGTGAACAGGATGAACGTAGAGAGCGAAGATGGCGTTTCGGAGATTGTTCAAATCGTCGGATGTTTGACTGCGTTTTTTTTTTGAGATTTTGGCTTTTGTCCAAAAAGTTCACAGTCGGAGTAGCATCGTTGCCTAATAATTGATATCACAGCCTCGGCGACGGTTTAACAGTTGATGGCCGCAATATTTAGCGACTTCGTCAAACAAGGGCAAGTCAGCGTAAAAATCAAGAAAATAGGGGTGAGTGATATCTCTCTCCCTCCCTCCCTCTCTCTCTCTCTGCCTTTGCCTCTCTCTGTCCCCGTCTCTCTGTCTGTATCTATGTATGTCTCTGTGTCTATGTATCTCTCTATGTTTGCTTCTATATCTGTCTCTCTGTGCGACTGTGTCTGCCTGTCTCTCTGTCCCTGTCTGTCTGTTTGTCTGACTCTCTGTCTGTCTCTCTCTGTGTCTTTGTCTGCCTCTCTGTCTGTCGCTGACTGACTCTGTATCTCTCTATGTCTGCCTCTGTCTTTCTTCTTTCTCTCTTCCTTTCTCTCTCATATGTTGATATAAAGCATTAATCAAGTTTCCAGCGTTACCCGATTTTCAAATGAGATGTTTGAAGGTTTCCGGAATTCGTTTGAAAAATCCGACCTGATTTTTTTATTGTAAACGCCCAGTTATCACAATCGATTTGACTAATGCAATCTTATCCAGCCGCGCGCCAAAATCTACTATGCAAAAGCCTAATAAAATTCAGAATTCTGACGCTAGAGCTAACATAGAGACCCATAAGTTTGATCATCTAAGCTAGCGTAACCACAACGGGGCGCATAACAAAGCCTGATAAACACTATTCGTACAAGACAAAAGAAGTGGATAGGCCATGTTCTGAGAGAAGAATCCAACCTACTAAGAGAAGTACTAGAAGGAAAGATGAATGGGAAAGCACAGAAAGGGCAACGAAGGACATCGATGCTGGAGTGGATCATGTGGATGTTGGACACTACGGAAAAAAACAAGTATTCAGGCCTGAAGATAAACGCTCAAGACAGAGAGGAGTGGGGACGCTGGGGTATGGAACCTGTGCTTGGACAGGGCACCTAAAGAAGAAACGGGGCAAATGGGGCGAGGGGGGTCCTATTCGGACCTAGGCTGGTCGTGAATTTTGGTGCAAAATGTTATCAATAGGGTTAGGTTGATTGTCAATTTTGAAGCTGTTATATAACTTGTCTGAAAATATGGCCAAAATGCGCCCTAGGCTTGTTTTGGCTCCAACTGATTAGGCTATATCTAACATTTAGTTGCCACTTCACGGGATATTTATATCTCTTCTGACAACTTTTTTCCTACTCTTACTCTCTAACTTACTTACCTAATTTTCCATATTACTGTCAGTGAACGTTGTCTAGTTAATCTAATTTAAAGCCATATATATATATATATATATATATATATATATATATATATATATATAAAAGAAAAACTACAGTGTAATTTATGAATACGTACTGTTAATGTGCTTAGTTAAGTGTAAGTTAAGTAGAGGAAAAATAAATTGTATTGTATTGTATTGTAAAACTGAAGGATCTATCATCTAGAACTAATTGAGCTTTCATTGTCTGTTAGATGTAAGCCTATACAAATTCGACGAATGCGCTTAGTTAGCGTTAATTGAATTTGGACTGAAAATGAGTTATCGCATATTGGGCTGGATTTACCGTTCCACGTGCATCATTGGTTTTCACACACACACAGAGAGAGTTTTATGGCATTGACCCGGCAGCTAGCACTTAACGGATGTATTTGGAGTATCGTAGCTTGTGTTGGTTTAGTGCGTTAGGATGGCACGTGATAATATTAATATTAATAATATCGTAATTAATTTAGTTATGAACTAGGCCTATCATAGTCGTCTAAGTCCATCCTGTTTCAGTGGCAGCTACCATGCCAAAATATGTCTCATGCTCGCAGTGGCGGTTCCAGGATTTCTTGGTGGGGGATGAAATGAATTCATAGGAAGTTGGTGGGGGAGATAAAAATAGAAGGAAAAATCAATCAACTTTCCCGAAAAAGGCTGGCGTAGTGGGCTAAAAATTGGCAGATATGATAATGGGTCACTCGAAATGACCCATGGTCCACGTGACCCGATGAACCCTTGACCTATGACCTATGGGTCACTGGCAAGTTGGCAACTAATTATAATATATTTTCAAAGCCGTTAAATTGTGGAAAGAAAATGAATAACAATTTAGTGACTGAGACATCCTACAGTGCAGTCACCCTCTGTGGGGGTGGCTTGGGGTTGGGTGGGGTTGGGTGGGGCTGGGTTGTCGTCGTATGACTGAACGTAGTCGCTTGATTAGGAGTCTCAGTGATGTGGTCGAAAACAACCATTAACCGATTCCTCGGAATTTCTCAGAAGGAAAAGCGAGACAGTCAGCTACACTGGGAAGCCAATGGCAGATGAACACGGTGATAATTAATTAATTATAAGAGATACACAATCCCCATTCAAAGGACCTAGTGGACGTCAGATGTGTCAATTCGCTTAGTCAGTCAGTCAGTCAGTCAGTCAGTCAGTCAGTCAATCAGTCAGTCAGTCAGTCAGTCAGTCAGTCAGTCAGTCAGTCAGTCAGTCAGTCAGTCAGTCAGTCAGTCAATCAATCAGTCAGTCAGTCAATCATTCATTCAATCAATCAATCAATCATTCATTCGTTCGTTCATTCATTCATTCGTTCGTTCATTCGTTCATTCGTTCATTCATTCATTCAGTCAGTCAGTCAGTCAGTCAGTAATGCGTCGTTGCTCATATTAAACTTATTGAATTTTACATAACATAGTGGATTTGCAGTGTAATCATTAATTAATTAATTAATTAATTAATTATTAATTAATTAATTAATTAATTTATTAATTCATTCATTAATAGCAATTGTTCTTCCAATCTGTCTTTGCATTGTCGTTCGTCGTTTGGCTGTACTGCGAGTTCAGTGAGTACGTTGAAATATGAGAACGGACGAAATGTTGCATTGCATAACTCTTACACTGCATAAGAACACTGCATGACTCCATCTTTAACCGGACTCTACAGTCTCCATATTACAATAATGAACATCGAAACAATGCAAACGATAATTAATTGAATACCGTGATTCATTGACGCTAAGAGTTTCGCTTTCAACAGCAAAATACTCAGCCATGGTTAGGCTTATGGCGTAGTTTTCGACCCGGTTTTAAACAGTAGTGTTGCTTTATACAAGCCCCAGTCCACCTATAAGCATTTTCGAATTCAGTGAGTGGGGCGTGATTTATTAGCTGTATTTGGCTTCATTTCTAGAGTTGCGTCTATAAAGAGAAGTCAGACAGCGCCGACTTGAGCGGTGAGGAGGGGGGGAAACAAGCGAGCAAACATTTTAACGCGCAGGAATACATTTAAGCGAACCAGTCTCTTCCACGCATGGCCAACTATATGTGGCGTTATCGCGAGCTATAGAAACTAGAAAAGTTCATCAGGCCATGCTCTCTGTTAAACACAAACATTGCACAACAAATTCTAGAACATTAAAAATGGGACACAAAGTAGCCAAGCATTCCCGTCATTTTTGACGGGCACTGGGCAGTAGTAGTAGTAGGCCTAGTAGCAATAGTTGTAGTAGTAATAGTAGTAGTAGTAGTAGTAGTAGTAGTAGTAGTAGTAGTAGTAGTAGTAGTAGTAGTAGTAGTAGTAGTAGTAGTAGTAGTAGTAGTAGTAGTAGTAGTAGTAGTAGTAGTAGTAGTAGCAGCAGTAGTAATAATAATAATAATAATAATAATAATAATAATAATAATAATAATAATAATAATAATAATAATAAATAATAATAATAATAATAATAATAATAGCAATGATAGTATGCTTATTGCACTGGTGTTAAGGTATGGAGCAAACGGTGGATGGTGTTGCGCAGTTATTCGAGCGTCGGACCCTCGAGACTGGAACTGTACGACGAGACGCAGGGACTGCGTCGTCTGGACGACCCGACGATCACTCCGCTGCAGGTGGCCGCCCTCACCTCAGTGGCCGGCGTCTACGTCGGCGGCGGCAAAGCCCGCGAACACAGGAGAAGGCGCAAGGTGGTAGTTGCGTTCGCCGGCTGCTCCAAGAGACGCTTCAAGTTTCGCGCCGAATCCTGTAAGTGGGTCCGAGAGATGATGATGATGACGATGATGACGATTATGATGATGATAATCATCGTCATCATCGTCATCATCATGATCATCATCATCATGATCATCACCATCACCATCATCATCATCATCATCATCATCATCATCATCATCATCATCATCATCATCATCATCATCATCATCATCATCATCATCATCATCATCATCATCATCATCATCATCATCATCATCATCATCATCATCATCATCATCATCATCATCTCATCATCATCAAATCTGCACTTCAATTTGTATTTGTACTTGTACATCAAACTTGTACGAACTGTGCTTAATTTTGCATATGAAAATTATAAACCGGAAACTGACAGTACAATAGGTCCTGACTCCTGACTAACAACTATTCAGTTTTATTTATTAAAAATTAAATTAGCTGAACTTTTAAAAAATAAAAGTATTCTTCTATTCTGATGTTCTTCTTTGGATCGATCGTTCGAAATTATTTCGAGTTATTCTTAATGATTTTGCCATGTAGTTCTACCTGCAGATAACCTTCTACAGTCTACAGCTGCACACTGTAGCATACCATTGAAATCAAAACCATGCATAAATGGTTATTATTTCTGCAAATATCTATCTAAACTTGAGCATTTCCCAAAACTTCACCAGTAGAGGCGTAGATTGATTGCGGCACGATAAAGATTCGAAGTGGATTTCAAGTAGATGCTGTACGAGTCTGCTGTCTGCCGTCTCAAAAAATGTCATCGATATGGTCTTAATTGTTGTTTGAAGACGACGAGGCAGAGCAATGGCGAAGGGCAGTGGAACAGGTCGTCTCTCCCACTTACGACGAACTCAGATCATGGACCGAACAGACCGAGATCAACTCCTCCGCATTCAACGCAACACGTGAGTCTTCAAATCAATAGTAATTAACTGCGCCAGCATCATTTCGGGTTTCTTGGGGTAGCAGGGGCGGTTCCACGCTGGTGATGACTGGGGATGCGTCCCCACCGAGATTTTGTTTGTCAGCGGTTTCAGGGTTTACCGGGTCCGAGCCGCTATCTTTTGTGTGTAAAACAGAGCTGATGACATTTTTGTTTGTCAACCTTTTTCAGCAAAGTTTATTACATTATTTACTGTACTGTTTACTGGGTAGAACACTGCTAATGACCTTTTTTCTTGTCAACCTTTTTCGGGATATCGTTGCATTCCTCCCACCAACTTTCTATAAATTCATTGCATCCCCCACCAAGAATTCCTGGGACCGCCACTGTGGGGAAGTATAATGAAACATGCTGACACATTTAATGGGGGTAGTTTGACGTTTATTGTACATGTATATGATATTTCCCATTTCTGTCACTGTCTCCATTCCATCCTCACCGGTGCTTTTAACTGATCTGTTGTTCCTCATTCGTTGTATAGTATTTCTCTGACTTCGTATTTTAATGTGGTTGAGCCTGGGCTGGCGTTGGGAAATTTCATCTCTGTTTCGCTTTCTTTTCATCATACAGTATTCTCCTACATATTCTTCCCATCTTTTTCTGATCTGCATGTTCTTCCTCAATTAGTATTGTGCCATCTTTTACCATGATACTATGCCATTATGTGCATGAAAAGCGTTCGACAATACCAAATATGAAAGAAGAAGAAGAAGTTGATGATGATGATGATGATGATGATGATGATGATGATGATGATGATGATGATGATGAATCATTTCGGTGAATGAATGAGTCATGACCCTGGTTCACCGACTTCAGTTAATTGATCGTCTTTCATTCCTCTGCACCATTTGCGCAAATGCTTCCAACTGGACGGAATTGTCTTGAAATTGCCAGTCATCATCATCAGAAGTAGCAGCAGCAGCATCGTGGTCGTCATCATCATCATCATCATCATCATCATTATCACCAACAACAACGTCGTTTTAAAGACGGTAACAGCGCTTTTGATGACGAAATTTATTATTATTAAGCTATTATTATTATTATTATTATTATTATTATTATTATTATTATTATTATTATTATTATTATTATTATTATCTCGCAGAATCGTTCCGGGTGTTTCTGCTGCCTTCCCACCGTCTTCCCTATTCCGGGGAATGTCAGATGGAACTGACGGCAAATGGCGTCGATCTCAGAGAGTTCAATCCTCTCCGTCAATCCTCGACCCACCTGGTCAGTTGGGAGATCTGTGACATCAGACGATTCGGCGTCGACAACGGAGTTCTAAAACTCGAAACTGGCCGGTCAGTAGTTCGCCTCCGGCCTATAAGTATAAGACCAGAGACGTCATTGGGGACAGGGGCTTACACTATAGATTTTGAGGCAAAAATTTTTTTCTTGAGAATTTAGTCTTCAATTTTTTAAATTATAATTGAAAGGTTATATGATGTATAAATTTTGTCAGGTCAAATATTTTGCCCATGAAAAACAGTGAAATGACGTCTCTGTGTAAGGCCTATCATGCACCTTGATAACCTACACCATAGGCCTACAGGCAATACTGCCTTTATAGAGAAACTCGTCTTCAATCCTTGAAATTATTATTGAAAGGTTATGCCGTCCATAAAGCACGTCTCGCTAATATTTTGCCCATTTTTGACCCGTTCCCCGTCACAAATCTTGGATAACCCTTCCCCCACTTTACATGAACGTCGAAAATCTCGTACACATCCCCTAAAAATTCGCCCATAGGCTAAATAATACGTCACGCAGGTTTTCTTCTTAATAAACATTCGAGTTAATAAAATTTGATGAGTCATGGGTCAAGACCCACGTGACCCATGGCCCATGTCACGTGATCCATATGATCCGTTACCCCTTTGCCATCACCTCTGGTCTGCAGCATGTCGTATTCAACACAGCGGGTCGACTTCTAAAAGCGTTAATAGTTTTTTTCTCATGAAAATGAGGTGTCAAATCTTCCACCTTCAAATATTCATGCTTAGAGCACATCTCTTCCAGGTGGCCTTACCTCCATAACCTTTTCCCACTCTAACATCCCTGTAATGATCTGGTCTTTTTGCGGATGAATTTGGAATATCTTTGATTGAAACCTATTGAATAGGTTATATATATATATACACCTAAAAGGTTTATACATTATATATATATATGTGTGTGTGTGTGTGTGTGTGTGTGTGTGTTGTAACAGAAATTTGTCCAGGATGAGGCAAAACACATTTTAACACAATGGACACGGTTAATATTTTAGCAAGGTTTTCAGATTTCAAAGTGAAATATTCGTATTTACATTTTCCAGGGAAAAGTGCCATCTCTTGCCCCAATGTGCCGGCGCCCATGTATGTATGTGCGTGTTTCTATCAGGGCTATAGTGCTATACAAAAGTGCATTGGTATTAGTTTTCTCTTGAAGGTACAGCTGCACAGGAGAACATATCTTTACGTTTCGGAGTTTCGAGGCGAAGAACATCGAAAGGCAATTGAACGTCACGACCAACGCTCTTATAACGGCTCTTCAACTATCGGAGACCGAGGCAACTATCTGTCTTTCAAGCTTTTTTTTTAGACCCCGACGACGGCTAATTAATTGTTAATGTGGTCGCGTGGAATCTACTTAATGCAGCATGTTTGCAGACTAATTGCTTCATATATATATGACGCACATTGTGCAGGATATTTTAAATAACGAGACGTTTATAACAATTCTTGTCACGATCTTCTTGTAAGCAGTGGCGGCTCCAGGATTTGGCAAGTGGGGAGCAGTGGCGGCTCCACCGGAGGGAGCGGGGGGCGTGCTTCCCCTATTGAGTGCCTGGCCCCCCAGTGGCCCCCCTGTTGGGACCCTATACTTAATGCTGCATACATTAAACAACAAATGGTTGGACCCCCATGATTAGAAGTTGCCATCCCAACAGCCCCCCCCCCACTTGCCAAATCTTAGAGCCGCCACTGGTGGGGAGGCCGTTGGGTTGGCAACTTCTAATCATGGGGGACCATATGTTGTTATGTATGTAGTATTAATTTAAGTATAGGGTCCAAACAGGGGGACTGGGGGGCAGGCACTCAATATGAGGGGACACGGGCCCCTCGGTCTCCCCTGTGGAGCCGCCACTGCTTGGAAGCGACGAAACTGATAGAATTCGACCCATCCAACAACAGAAAAACAAGATCAACAATATTACAAAGACTGACGGCCAGTCTTCTGTGGGGGGAAAACTGTGGGGGAAAACCAAGGAAGCAAACACTTAAAATGTCAAAATCGTCACTGAAATAGGTCTATATCAATCAGTTCGTAAACGTGAATGCGTGAAGTTGATGTAGGCCAACTAAAAGTGAAAATTTGCGGATGAAATTGTGACCAGAAAACGACTGTTCCAACAAGAAGCCTTTGACGTTAAGGATAATTGAAACATCTGGCGTACAATAATATAGTTATAACTATTAATTAATTATTGAAAGTCACAGTCGCTTACACAAATCGTCGAATACGGGAATAGCCTAAGACGGATATTAGGCCCTAATCAGGTGAATGCGCGGGACCCATGCGGTTTATCTGCCTTCAGTGGCGTCGCCAGGAATTTTGGGTGAGGGGGAAGGGGGCTGGCGCGTCAGATTCCTTACCCCACCCACACACCCCTCCACAAAAAACTTTCTCACCGGATTTGCGCGAATCTGATAGGTGGTCTGGGGTAAGGTTGGGGGCAGTTGCCCCATTTGCCCCCCCTCGTGGCGACGCTAATGTCTGTCCTTAATAGCCTGGGAAGTACCCGTGTCACTGTAAGGGTCAGTACTCTCGTATGCGTGGGGGGACTAGAATTCCATTAGGCCTCTAAGCTCAAGCCATCGCCAAGTTTTTTAGAGGCTACCAGAGGGCAGGGGAAGATGCAGGGTTGGGCCCCCACTTTTCCAGTCAAGTTGACGCCATGCAGTGATACTGGGCTCCACTGTCGAATAGGCTTTTTGTAGACTCTGGTATCCCGTTTAGCCATCACGGCAGGGCGCGATTTGTAGGGGGAAGGGGGAATCTTTCCCCCCACTGCCCAACTGCACACTGCCCAACTGCATCCCCCCACCACTACATCCCCCCACTGCTACATTTCCCAACAACTACATCCTCCCCAAGCTCGACATATCCCCCCACTGCTCCAGGTCACAAATCGCACCCTGCATTACGGTTTCACTCGTGTGGCTAATTTGAGTCCATTCTTTGCCCCCCCCCCTCAATCGCTGGTGAGCAGAGCTAAGGCAAGAACCTTCGCTGTGTTTCATGTGCTCTGGCAAATGTAAAGATTTTACGCTAAGTTCGTCTTTAATATTGCTCCTGCATGAATCGTTTCTCAGGGAGCATTCAATTTAGAAATCGAAATCCGATTTTATTTTAAACGGGTGTTTTCTTTCAGATTTTTCGACAGTCTTCTTCGTATCCGCTGCTACCAAGTCGAGATTCATTCTTCGATTACGGTCCTCAAACCAGGCCTCGTCAATGTGAGAACAGATACAACTGTCGGGTGTAGAAACTATCATCATCATCATCGTCGTTGTCGTCAGCATCATCATTATCGTAATCATCAACATCATCATCATCAGTAACATTATCGTCACCGTCATCATGATCATTGTCCTCGTCCTCATCATCATCATCATCATCAGCATCAGCAGCAGCAGCAGCATCTTGATGCTATGGCTATTTTCGTTATATAGCGTAATCGAAAAGTCTTGTTCATCATCATCATCATCATCATCATCATCATCATCATCATCATCATCATCATCATCTTCTTCTTCTTCTTCTTCTTCTTCTTCTTCTTCTTCTTCACTTTCTGCCTGCATGGCGGCAATAGTTAGATATGAAACCTTTCCACTTCGCTCGAGCTAATCTGCATCCTTCAACAATCGACACGTTCTTTGCTTCCAAATCTTCCTTGACGTTATCCAATGTCTTCCTCTTCCTCTACGTTGTAGAAGGAGACAGAGGGAGGGACAGAGGGAAAAGTCTTGTTGTTTGATCGTAAATGATGATTTCCGTTATGCCTAAATCATTTAGACAGAGTCATATTTCCATGACTCTATATGAATCCAACGCAAGCCTGAATATAAAGGCCCAGCCAGAATTTATTTCAAATAGCGAATACTTCAACAACTCAGACAATCTGCTGCAATAAAAGTATTTCCTAAAAATAGCGTTAAAGGCATTTAAAAATCACTTATCCAAATTATAAGGAGGAATATTATGAAAGTCGTACAGATCTGGCGCTACGGGAAATATGATGCCATGGATAAAATAGAATAGCGTCTCCGCAAATTGCTATTGCTAATATGCTAATACGCAGTCGATGAGCTTGACCTTTACCAGTCTTACATTCATGCATACTGTTACGGTTGTCAGTGGCGGTTCCAAGAACTCTTGGTGGGGGGGGGGTGCAATGACTTTCTAGGAAGATCACGCCAATTGTCAAAGGAATTATATGTAAACGGTTAAGAAGAAATCTGTAGAATTGATTTATAAAATATAATGTTCAGAATTGACAATGTATAAAAGTCATTTTAGTCTGGTTGTACAAAGTCATGGTGCAAAATCGAGTTTTCTATATTGCTGGAAGTGAATTTGTCGATGACATTGTCTATGGATATGTCCATATCTTTGTGGATATACATAAAGGCTAATCAGTTTAGACGATCATCTTCCATTGAAGACGCATTTTTGGTGGGCCGGTGGGGAAGATGCATCCCCAGTCAACCGTAATGAGTAACCGCCCCCTGACGGCTGTAATTATTTTATTACGCTGTAATAATGATTACAGTTTATGGAATTACCGAGGAGCGTCGTTGGGTTCCGGATCCTCCTTCACTGAGTTCTCACAACAACAACAACAACAATTTCGATCGCCGGCCGTGTCCGATGT
The DNA here is from genome assembly GCA_018105865.1 of Metaphire vulgaris. NCBI lineage: Eukaryota > Metazoa > Annelida > Clitellata > Crassiclitellata > Megascolecidae > Metaphire > Metaphire vulgaris. The sequence continues at coordinate 14,159,143 of CM030846.1, forward strand.
GTTCTTCGAAAGTCGATCCGAGAGTCCTGGTATCATCGGTCGACGACAGAGAGAGGAGTCCTGGCGCCGCCTCTTCACCGGATTCCACGCGCCGACCATCGGCTCCAGATCCGGTTTCCGGACGCTTTATCGGATCCGAATCGTCGAAGCGGAGATTGTATTCGGTTCCGGCCGAGGTCTGTTCCGCCGATCCGCCGCCGCGTTCAAGTCCGTCGTCCTGCCGCCGAGCTCCGGACACGCGTCCAGCGTTCGTCGACTACGGCGGATCTCGCGGACGGCACGACCACCGCCACCACCACCACCACCATCACCACCTCGATCGTTCCCCTCTGTTCGATCCGGATCTATACGCAGAGGGCCCCACCGTGAGTCACAGGCCTTCGATCCCGATTCCCCTGGATCCGGATTACTGCGACGCGCTAGGCGGCGGCGAGCAAGCTTGGTTTCCTGCAGATCCAGTTCCTATTCCACCGGATCATCGCTTCGACTCGGCGTCTGACTTTCAGCCGCGCTCTCGTTCTCGTCACAGACCGCCGCCGCCGCCGCCGCCGCCATCTTCGAGTTTCTTCAAGGTCGGCGGCCCCAACGGCATTAGAAACGATGTTGGCACGTTCGCCGCACAGTATTCTCCTCGGCTTGTCGCCGTCGCATCCGATTCCCGTCGCGAGGGATCCTCGTATCGGTTCGCCGTGCGCTCGGCGACGGGGACCGCCGAGCGCCCCGGGCCCTCGGGTCCTGCCGTCGGCTCGGAGTTTCGATGAGGCGTCCGACCGGAGAAGGCCGCGGACTCCGAAGCCTCTGTCGCGCGGACCTCTGTCGACGACCATCATCACCCGTCAACTGGCGAAATCGGAGAGAGATCTGACGCAAGCGATGTCTCTATCAGGCGCGTCAATCGGTATGATGAACAGCTGGTCATTCACCGTTCGATTCTAATCTTGCCTACACTTCTATAGCGCCACAACTCCGCCGTAGTCGTTGGCAAGCCCGGCTGAGAAAGTATGAGCCACACGGACACATACACACAGACGCACACAGGCACTCACAGTGGCGTCATTGGGGGCAGGGGAGGGCCGTGGCTCCCAAGGAAATGAAGAAATAATGTATAATGCATCCAATAAATAAATAAATAAATAAATAAATAAATGTGAAATGTGCAAAAATCGCCAAAAATTGCTAAAATTTGCCAAAAATAGAAAAATTTACAACTTGTCAAAAAATTGGCCCAAATTTTACCAAAAATTGCCCAAAAGTATTTCGCCCCAAGGAAATGTGAAATGGCGCTACTGGGCGTTCATCAGCTTTGATACGGACGCGTCTTTAAACAAACACAACACACACACATAGGCCTACTACTATGGCACCACTTCATAATACACAGAAACATTAGTCGATGGCACACCAAATAGAAACCAGAGCAAATCCAGAATCTCAGGCCGGACAACCATAATGACGGATATACCAGGATTATTATTATCATTTTTTTTATAATAATAATAATAATAATAATAATAATAATAATAATAATTATTATTATTATTATTATTATTATTATTATTTATAGTAGTAATAATAATAATAATAATAATAATAATAATAATAATAATAATAATAGTAGTAGTAGTAGTAGTAGTAGTAGTAGTAGTAGTAGTAGTAGTAGTAGTAGTAGTAGTAGTAGTAGTAGTAGTAGTAGTAGTAGTATCAGGGTGCGATTTTTGACCTGGAACAGTGGGGGGGATATGTCGAGCTTGGGGGGATGTAGTTGTTGGGAAATGTAGTGGTGGGGTAGTAGTGGTGGGGAGCAGTAGCAGGGGATGCAGTTTGGCAGTGGGGAAGAAGTCCCTTTCCCCTTGCAAATCGCGCCCTGAGTAGTAGTAGTAGTAGTAGTAGTAGTAGTAGTAGTAGTAGTAGTAGTAGTATCATCATCATCATCATCATCATCTATTTATATCAGCAAGTATAGCAAACCAGTGGAGCAGTGGTTAGCGCACTGGTCTGCCAATTTAGAGGTCCGTGGTTCAACTCCTGGCCGCGGCAGAAACTTTTCTGTTGTTTCTGTCCTCCCAAGCGCCCCCAGTCGACTCAGCTGTGAATGAGTACATCGAGTGTTAACTGCGTGGAAGGAAAAGCGGCGAGGGAAAGGCTGGCAACCGCCATCATTCAGCCGTTGCCATGTAAAACTGAAGGCGCTAACCCTTCGGTTATCCCGTACGGGCGCTGAGCCTATGGAGTGTACCTTATAGCAAACCGAAAGCCACAGGTAGAAGAGTTACAATATTTGAAGCACTAAATGACCACTCAATTTGCCAGACTGTGAAACGAAGGCCGATAGAGGCTTGCACACGGCAGTTAAATTTAACCGTGTATTTAACTGTAACTCAATGTAAAATGGACGGATATATCCGGGATCCCCAGTTAAGGGGTTAAAAAGAAAACAGAGCATTTTTGTATTAGAAAGAGTGTGCACATGTATGCTGATTTTCGGTGCAGGTCTTTTGCATTAGAAAGACATCACATATCCTTCTTCCTTATTCCGTATTGTTTCACTGTGTATCTTCGCCGTGCGTCGGTATAGACTCATGATGGTTTGAGTTTCGATGGCGTGGGGGGAGGGATGGATGGGTTGGAAGCAGATAACTATAAGGGCAAGAGTGATGCTGACCAGCATGACCCTTGCTCTCAGTTATCCGCAGAGGCGGTTCTACGTTCAAGCAGGGTGTCTGTAGCCCCTAGATATAAGCTTTCCCCAGTTTTTGGCGGGTCGATTAACTTACATTAGGTGAGTAGCGTGAAATCCATTAAAAACTGGCCATGGTATTTTTTTGCTCATCAAACTTCCTCGTGAGTTACAGGAGCACCTCTGGCTCGCGGTCACAGACTAGAGCATGGCCCCAGGGGCGTAGCGACGGGGGGGTATATCGGTATATTTGGTATATATACCTCCAAAAAAAAATCAGTCTTCCTTAAAAAAATTTTATGTGATTTACATGTGGTTATATGTGGTTTATATGGTTTATGCTGTTTATAGTTAAGATTTATACCCACCCAAACAATTTATACCCTCCCAAATCAAATGCCTGGCTACGCCCCTGCTAGAACCGCCACTGTTTATCTGACACCTTGCATCCATCCCTCTCCCCACATCATCGAGAAAAAGACGTGCTTTATAAGAGAAAGTTGACCCGCATTTTCTCGATCGACAGTGACAATTTAGGCCTGGCCTGGCAATATTTCATGCAGGTAACAGAAGAGAGAATTAATTTCACATGAGTGTATTGATTATTAATTGAAAATTTATAAGCTGTAGCATAGTGTAAAATTTTGAAACGCGCGACATGTCAATGAAGGTAAGAAGGGGACGATGTTAAAAATCCACTTAGATGGTAACAAGAAGTGTATTGATCCTTAGAAGCGGTCCCTCCTGAAATAGTTCAGCAAATTGACACGCCAACGAGTAGGCCTGTGGTTAATCGCTTAAAGATAATTATTATGGTTAATGGTTTAGTGTCATCGTTATAGCACTAATAATAGCCTAATAGCAAGCTTTAGTTTCCCTTAGAGGCGTCGTGCGTACTGCTGCACAGGCCTAACTGAGTGCTTCAGTGACAACGGCTTCAGACGCGAGTGAGAAGTGCATAAGAAGTGCCAGACATCGACCATTATAACACGAGGCGCGTTTGCCCCTATGCAGTAAAACCACACCAGTATGGTTATGTGGTTATGACGCTGTGTCAGAGATGTCCATGGGTTGGGTTAACCCATGGGTTGGGTTGGGTCAGACTTTTCCATATATTAATGGCGGGTTGGGTTGGGTCAGCAAATAAGTCATGGTTTAAGAAACTGTAATGTATTACAGCGGGTTGGGTGGGGTTGGGTCAAGTAAACCTATTATCGGCATGGGTTGGATAACTTGGATTGGTGATTTGATGAGTTGAGTTGGATTGGGTTATAAAAAAATGGACCCATGGTGGACATCTCTGCGCTGTGTTCTAGTAGTAGTAGTAGTAGTAGTAGTAGTAGTAGTAGTAGTAGTAGTAGTAGTAGTAGTAGTAGTAGTAGTAGCAGCAGCAGCAGCAGCAGCAGCAGTAGTAGTAGTAGTAGTAGTAGTAGTAGTAGTAGTAGTAGTAGTAGTAGTAGTAGTAGTAGTAGTAGTAGTAGTAGTAGTAGTAGTAGTAGTAGTAGTAGTAGTAGTAGTAGTAAATATAATAATAATAACAATAATAACTTTATTTTGCCTATTAATATTATGCCTAAAATTTCATCATTCTGGACTTTTAGCGTGCGATTCAATATTGAGATCTTCTCCTGTGATTCCTTCTCCTATTCCACCGTGTCCTTCTCCTCGTCCTCGTCCTCGTCCTCGTTCTCCTCCTCGTTCTCCTCCTCGTTCTCCCTCTCCTCCTCCTCCTGTTCCAGAAAGATCATTTCGACACCAGCACAATACTCCTGGTGAGTTTTAAGACCACTTCTGTCCTGTACAGTAGGCCTATATGGTTACCGCCAGTTACTTCTAGGCCTATTACCGAGATTTACCGCCTAGGCCTATATCAAAACGTTTATATAAGCTTATTCCGACTTTTGAAGAATGTATAATATTTGCCGCTTCAAGTTTCGACTTTGTTCCATTATTCGAGTTTAGTCCCAAAAAGTAGCGCGATTGAACGTAAATCCTCCATATCAGAAGGTCTAACTGATAGATAGATCCTCTTACCTTTTCCCACATGTTGAGACCCTTTCTCAGTGTTTATTCTAGGCCATTTTTTGGGGGGGGGGATTTCCCCCAATGTTTGAAATCCCCCAAATTTCTATATGTTGCATTGGGGATGGAAATTTTCCCCTCAAAAGTGTGACGAGAGGGGTTTTTATTTTGGAGAGGGGAAAAGAGAAGGATATGACCATATAGAAAAGTATTTGAAAGAAAAGGAAGGGTGTGATGACCTTTTTTTTGCTCGTCAAGGTTTTTGGGCAGACAAACCTTCTCCCCCTCAAACATTTCAAACCCCCCCTCCCAATGGTGGCTAGAATAAACACTGCCCTTTCTGTTCACAGTAATTTTTCCGGTGCTCTTTGAATGAGAAAAATACAACACTATAGTTTTACGGGTTTCTCGTACGCCCCTACCGGACCATACCGGCGCGACAATAATGTAGGTAGGTAGGTAAGTAAAATCTCGTTAACTTCTATAGCGCTTTCAAAAGAAGCACCAAAGAAGCTTCTTATTCCTATGCGCTCAATCTCAAAATAAAGCAGCTAGCCTATAGTCAAAGGTGGGGTTAGGGTCATTCATAACAGGCAGTGCCGGATTAAGCGCCGTGGAGGCCCATAGGCAGTCAAACTTTTGGGGCCCCAGGAACCAGACCCCTAATGACTACTGGAACGCCATTGAAGCATAGCTCTATTCTTAAAAACAATTAAGTAAAAATATTCTTTCGTCGCTTGACCTGTGGGGCCCCTAAAAGTCGCGGGGCCCATATATATAGGCAGTTGCCTACTCAGCCCAATGGGTAATCCGGCACTGATGCCAGGTCATTTAATCAAAAGGGCGAGCGGGTGGGACGTTGGCAGCTATGGAGTGAATGATTTTTGTTGCACTGATTTTTTTGCACTGATCGGCAGACGACGAGGGAGTTGAAAAGTAAATATTTGCATAATTTGTTTGCCATTGTACAGCGTCATCTCGAAAACAACCAGAGCCAACGGCTTCGACTCGTAGCAACAGGTGGCAGCAGCAGCAGCAGCATACGAGACTTTCGCGCTCTTTTTCCAGCGAACGGAGGAAACTGGACGTCGTCGCCTTCACTATGTTTGATACCGACAGCGATTCAAGCGAAGATTGACCCCTAATACAGTGGCGTAGCCAAGGGAGGGGTTAAACCACTCTTTGATGTTTTCAGTATAGTCAATGTGGAGTTTGGGGGGGGTTAAACCCCTCTTGGCTGTTCGACCAAAATGTTGTTTATTAAACTTTATTGTGCATCAATATAGTTGTATATATATATATATATATATATATATATATATATATATATATATATATATATATATATATAGTTCACTTATTGAAGCAACATAATAGTTGGCGAATTTTTTTAGCCTATCAGGATTTTTCCGTGTTGTTAATCATGGTAGTCATGGTGATAACCTTTTTGGTTGTCGGAATTTTCCGAAGTTGGGAATCGTGGGAACCATAGACCATCCCCTTTCGAAAATCCTGGCTACGCCACTGACCTAATGAGACGAATAAAAGGCCAAGTATACTGTACAGTAGACCGCCTACACATGTGTAGGGCCCATCTTTATACATGTATAATTAACAGACTGTAGCCACGCTGCATGTACAAGAAATTAAATCCATTTTAAAATATTTATTTATAATAAAATTCATTCATGAAATTATCTATTTCCGGATTTTCATAAAGGCAGAGTTCTCACAGGTAATCCAATAGCTGAAATTAGGTGGGGTTGGGGGTGTCGGTCCAGTCTAGGATTTGGCAAGTGGGGGGCCGTTGGGGTGGCAACTTCTAATCATGGGGGCCAACCATTTGTTGTTTAATGTAAGTAGCACTAAGTATAGGGTCCCAACTGGGGGGCCACTGGGGGCCAGGCACTCAATAGGGGGGCACGGGCCCTCTGGCCCCCCCGGTGGAGCCGCCACTGTGTCGGTCTCAATTTGGAGGAGTATTGGGGGTGTTAGGGGGTGTAAAAATATCCCTGAGGTCTAGCCTAGTGCGACGGCATTCGATTATTAGTGTAGCTAAAGAGAGAGATTGATTTTACGAACAACGTACTCTCCTCCCCATTTCCTGATGTAGGCCTAGGCCTAATGGGAAAATGTTAAATGTCATTTTAGTCCTTCAGTCAAAATGCAAGTAAATGATGGAAATTTTTAGGACGATTTATGTCCAGCAATAAATCCTCACTAAGTAAGTAAGTAAGTAAGTAAGTAAGTAAGTAAGTAAAATCTCGTTAATTTATATAGCGCTTTCAAAAGCAGCACCGAAGTGCACTGTAGTTCCTTATTCCTAGGCGACTAATCTCAGAATGAAGTAGGCTAGATATAGCCAAAGGTGGGGTCATTCATGCAGGGTCATTTAATCCAAAGGGCCAGTGCATGTTTGGGGCGTTAGAGCTGTGGAGGAAATGATTTAGTACTATCAGATCGAGAGGCAAGTCATGTCTCTTTCTGTTTCTCTTTTCACAGTCTGCCTTAACCCCTTAACTGGGCAACTATTTGTAACTCAATGTAAAATGGACGAGCGTTACTCGGGGCACCCAGTTAAGGGGTTAATTGTTGCTTACCCATAATCCCCAGCTGAGTCCTTGTTGACATCTCTGCCATTTCCACTCTGATGACTGATCTCTGGAATTGACCTTGCCCGGCTGATCACCAGGGCGCGATTTGTAGGGGGAAGGGGGAAATCTTCCCTCCCCACTGCCCAACTGCATCCCCCTACTGCTACATTCCCCACCACTACATCCCCCCACTGCTACATTTCCCAACAACTATATCCCCACAAGCTCGACATATCCCCCTCCACTGTTCCAGGTCACAAATCGCCCCTGCTGATCACCAAACGTCGGCTATATAGCTATTTCAATGTAGATCAAGCGCCTAGGAATAAGTAGGCCTAGCTGTTACGGTAGGCCTACCTGTTTTTTCGAAAGCGCTATAGAAATTTACGAGATTTCACTTTATTACTTAAGCTGATCATCGATTCATCGGCCTCGATTAAAACGGACGTTTTCTTCAGGTCATCTGAAAGCCTAGAAGTCCGCGCGTTAACGGCGTTTCACTGTATCCATTCAATCCGACCAGCTTCTATAGCGCCACTTGTTACAGTAGGCCTGATGCTCAGGAAGTAGGCCTATCATACGACGCACCAAGTCCTACTTTCGATAAGAGACAAGTACAAATCTAGGACATCATGCTGGACCAGTGTTTAATCTAGACTCCTGGACTCCAGGGGAAACTGAAAAGGCCGGGGGTGTGAATTGACAAAGCCGGGGGAATTCTGCTAGAGAGTTGCTGTTAGTCCATGTAGGCTAGTATGCCAAAATTTCCGGGAGGAATTGAAAATTTCGGGGGGGGAAAGGCCAACCCCCCGGAAACGGCCTAGATTAAACACTGGCTTCAATTTATAAAAATATTTTATCAAAATCACAGGACAATCAAAGATTACGATATGCATACAATAATACTAGAAGACGTTAACATAAGCCATCGAGTGTACAGTTGGAATTCAATATTAACAGAAACCAAATGGAGAGGCAGAGGAAGAGAAATATTTTACTGTAATAAACCTGTCTTCGATTTAGTCGATCAAGTCTCGGCCGGTCCGACCAAGTCAGTCCATGTTAATCGAGGTTCCAAGTCATCTGCATTTAATAAGGGAATCTTACTGAAGTTACTGTAGCTGCTGGCTATGGCGAGCGACAGCACCGAGTCTTACAGTATATGGTCGTAGATATCTATGCGTCCGCCATGTTGGGCTGTTGGCGTTCTAGTCTTATCGTAATGGGCCTAATGGCGACTCGGTCTCATTTGCATTGGGAGCGTTTGAATTTCACGATCTAAAAAGGACATTTGCGAATAAATCAAACGATTTTCCGTCCGTTCAGTCGTCGGTGTAGTCGCTCAGTCGAGTGTTTAATCGCGAAAGAAAGCGATGGCCGCCGAAAGGTCGTCATCTGATGCCTCTGTGGCCCCCGACGAGTGTAATGGTCGTCCTCCCGAGGAGAAGCCGACGAAGCGACCCAGGGTCATCGTAATCGGAGCCGGGATCTCGGGCATCGCCGCCGCCGACGTGCTGTGCAGAGCGGGGTACGGCGACATCGTTATCCTCGAGGCCACCGACAGGATAGGCGGCCGAATATGGTCCATTGAAATAGGTATGCTGTTGTTCGAACGTTGTTTTTATATCCTTTATTTGCGAATCTATTCCGCACTGAGCTATCGTCGCTTGGGTAAATGCATCGATCCGACCAACACCAGAGAGTTGCAGCGTTGTAATTAGATTTATATAGCGCCTTAAAGGGGTTGGGACTGGGATTAGGGTTAATAGAACTTTTGCTGAACAGCACCATAATCGTTGGTTGGATCGAAACGATGTTGTGTAGATCGATACAGGCAAACTACATTCAAATTTGTTTGAAAGTGGCAAGAAGTTTGTCTGCATTTGCACCATATGGTAAGGTAATTATATAGGAGTATTTATAGTGTGCATTTTTGAATTTGAATACTGTAAGGCTCTGTTTGCTGCCAATCAATAGAAATATTGAAGGAGGAATATCTTTATATTGGGCTAGTTGGACAGAGGTGTAGTTGTCTAGATGTCTGAATGGGGTGCAAAGGTACAATGATAAACAGCTGGTGCCTGATGACTGGTTTTAGTCTTCATTCGGATCAGAATTATCACTTAGAGGCTCTGTTAATGGGGTAATAGTCATAAATATTGTGATCCAGTTTCTTTTTAATTTTTTTCTTCCTTCCTATTTAAATTTTGTTTGTTTGATTCAGAATCCTTCAGTTTAAAGACTGTGATGTATTATATTTTATGTTGTTTTCTTAAACCTTAATTGATTGTCATTTAATTATGCAGAAGTTGGCCACCAGTGCCTTCAAATGCCTTTATATTTTTGTGTTGTTCTTTATGTATAAAACACAAATGTTGGTATTTTGAAATGACATACATGTTCATCGTTTGATATGTTGTTTAGTGGTAAATAATGAACCATGTTTTAAAAAAAATTAACATAGGCATAATATTGGAATTTATCAATTTGTAATGGAATGGAAAGTTTTCAAAGGTATGCCCACCAAAGTTGCTGTGAACTGATAAGGAGAAGATTGGGCTTTTAGACAGTTCAGAGGAGAACCTTGGCCTGCTTTTTGTGTGATTGGGTTAAGTGCAATACACCAGACTGAGACCTTGCTTAGGGCACAAGGTTTGTTCTCTTGGCACACTGAGGTGGACTCTAAGCAGGGACACCACTCACCTGAATTAGAACTGATATGATGAAGTTTCTCTAGGGATTGGATAGGTTGGTGTAGAAAGTTGCTCAGGGGTCCACAAGATGAGATTGGACTGACTTAATGAGTCAGGTACCTGAACCTTCTTATGTTATCAGTTATATGATCATGTCTTGTGACATCTGTAATTAGACTGGCTGCTGAATAAAGATCTGACGAAAGCCTACGTAATTGTTTGGCTTAGTGGTGTCTACCAGTGGCAGGTTGGGAGATCGATCTTCCATGAAATAAAACTTGGGGTTGTTTGCATGAAACTGGTTCTAAATTTGTAAAATTGAAATTGTTCTCTTAGATGACACTGGGGGTTTCTCTACTAGGGTTGGGGGTATACTAAACTGGTGCTGATGAATTGAATTAGAATTACCAGTCACATAAGTTGACTAGTTTGGCCACAAAGATGGAAATACTGCCTTGTTCTTCTGCTTCAGAGTATATAAAATATGAATTTATTATACCGTATTATCTTGTGTATAAGACACTTTTTCCTCAAAAATTGGTGCAAAGCGTGGGTGCATATTATACATAGGAATCAATTCTATGTACATAAACATACATAATTTGAAATTTACTGTACATTCATGCATACAACATGCACGTTATAGAGGTTTTTACCTATGCAGTCAGCAGTGGAGGGAAACTTTGTAGGCCTATATACTTCAATTTCCAAATGGAATTTGAAAGAAAACAGTGACTGTCTATGTAATACAATAGAGATTTTGACAAAGATAGTTAAACAATTGAAGTAGGAAAATTGCCAGTGGGGAAACTTTGTCTACACATCCAATTATAAGCAGGTTACTGAATAGAGATTTCTATGTGAAATTTTGGACGTGTATTTTACATCTAGGTATTAACCTTTTTGCATTATGATAACTCTAGAAACTATGGGTGCATATTATATACAGGTGCACATTATACCCGAGATAATATGGTATATGTAATTGTACATATAGGCAAATGTGGTTATGCCATGTGACATTAAGTGAGATTGACATTATTAGTAGTTGAATGTATAATAGTGATATCACAGATGCTAGCATTTCATTAAGTGAAAAAGTCACATTTAAGAAGGGAGTTGTTGAGTAGCATGTCTGTCAATTTAAAATATATTGTTTGTGTAACTGTCTTTGAATAGTGAGGTTACCTTGTTGAACATTTCCCCAAAAACTTTTATTGTTGAAAGTAGTTTTATTTACATTAAATCTGCCCCTTAGGGAAACTATATCTGTTGATTATTATATATTTCCTGTGTAGCAGCCATTTTGAGTAAATTTTGCAAAATGATGCATAATGGCATGTCTTTTGAAGATAAAAACTGGTGAAGTTTTGTAATCGAATTTAGAATCTGACAAAGGCCTCAAAGTAGAACTCGGAGCAAACTGGATCCACGGAATCGACCTCAATCCCATATTCCGCATCGCCACCAAGCACAACCTGCTCTCGACTCAGTATGAGGGTCGTAACCTGGGTAAAAAGATGATGTTCGCGACCGAAACCGGCGATCCGATTCACACACGCATCGTCCAGGAGGTCGACTTCGAGTACGGGATGCTCATCAGCGAGTGCGAGGAGTTCTACAAGCAGCAGGTCACCACTCCGTGCGAAAACGACAGCGTGGGCGCGTACGTCGAGAGAGAATTCGACGAGAAGATTTCGCGTTTCACCGGCGAGGAACGCCGACTGCGCCAGTTGATGCTCGGCCAGAGGCTGCTCGGAGAGTGCATAATCAGCGGCGCTCACTCGATGCACGACCTGTCGCTGAGCGAGGTCGGATGCTTCGAGGAGCTCGCCGGGGTTCACTACGTTATTCCGGCCGGGTTCGATTCTGTCGTTCACATGCTAAAAAAGAGCATACCGCCGGAGAGGATCCTTCTGAACCGGCCCGTCACGAAGGTGTCGTGGAACTGCGGCGGCGCGATCGAGTCGGGCGGTTACGCGGTGTGCGTCGAGTGCGAAAACGGCGAGAAGTTCGCCGGCGACGTCTGCCTCGTGACGGTCTCGCTCGGCTACCTCAAGCAGCACGCCGAACGTCTTTTCTGGCCCAGGCTTCCCGAATTCAAGGAAAACGCAATCCGAAACATTGCAATGGGCACGGTAGACAAAGTGATCCTTGAATTCGACAGGCAGGTTCTGCCGGACGAGGTGTTCAGACTGGAAATGGTCTGGGATCGAAGAAACATGGAAAATGAAGATGTTGCACAAAGATGGATTAAAAAAATCCCATCCTTTGAAGCCGTATCGGAAAATGTGCTCGTGGGTACGTGTTAGATTCTTTTGGTTATATATAGAAAAGCTTTCTTTATTATTAAATAATTAATTAATGCTTTCTATCAGCTATCCAAGTTGCGTTCGAAGGAATAAAATGCTAGTTCTACATTTCTCCAGGAGAATAGCTGATGATATTTGGCTTCATGCTGAAGAACGCAGTAGTTGACTGGAACATTCGGTACCAGTATTGGTTATGGAAGATTGTATTGCTATCATTATTGTAGTTTAATGTATATGTGTATGTTTAAAAGATCAAGTTAGGGTCATTTTGGTCAGGGTTAGTGTCAGTTTAGGGTCATTTTGAAGTCAATTTTATTGCTAGAGGGTTGTAAACTCTGTACTTAGGACACGCACCGAATTCTCTGGTACCGAATTTTCTGATACCGCATCTTCCATAAACAAATTTTTGGTATGAATACTCCGGTACTGAATTTTCCGCTACCGAATGTTCTGGGAACCTCGCAGTTGTACTTTGTGTTCAAAAATAGTTGCTGTGTCATTCAGTTTGGAGTTCTAGTTTTGAGACGAGCGTGTTTCTGTTGTCTGTTGAGTGTGAATGAGTTGTGTGTTATAGCGGTTTGTGGCTTTCTTGTCAAGCTAAGTGTTGTTTAACATTGACCCCCAGGCCAAAAATCCCACAGATGCTTGAGCAAAATGTGAGGAAACTGAACAACTAAAATGTTTAGTTACTCTTAAAAATTATTTTTGTTCTTAGTCTTCTTTAAAGTAAAAAAATACATATTAAATTCGTAAGAATTATGCATTTCACTGAAGAAAAAAATAGTATGTATGTGTTACGGTAAGTCTGTGTTTAATTTTAATAGTTCATAGTTTGAAGTCCTTCTCATTTCCTGATAAATCCTGTTACATGTATGCATTTAATTGCAGAGGGAAACAATTGTGTGTGTGTATGCGTTAAATAACATCATTGAGATTTTTATGTTGTCTGGTTTAGTCTTTATGCAGGGTGGTGCAAAAAACCAGACTATATTAAATGCCAAACCTAATGTGACTAGTCCGGGCTTTTTTTGCACCACCCTGTATAATGAGACCCTACTGTCTAGTGAGAAAAAATTTTGCCCTTTTGACTTGTGTTTCAAACGTGGGCATGAACAATAAATTCACGGTATCAATTTCGGAATTTATGTATAGTGTCTTTATAATAAATTGTATCGCAGTATATCACGTCTTGAGAGCTGAGAAACAAACGATTGCCTGAATACAGTATTGTTTGTTTGCACAATGTGAGCATTATGCATGTCCCTAGCACAGCTGGGCTTTTATTTGTTTACATTATGTTGTCTGAAGTGTATCCATTTCATTCATTCATAGTCTTGACTTAAATGTTTTAAATTACTAGTTTTGTAAAGACTACTTGATTTAGACACATATACCCCACTGTAAATAGGCCAAACAGGATTGCTTTCCAGTGACTGTTGTTGTTTCTGCCTGAAATCTTATATTATAAAAGATCTGGTCTGGGTAAGCTACCGGGTAATCTAAACAGAGTGAAGGAAGAAGTTTGAATATTCATGAAAGGCTCCTGGATATTCATGATAGGGTCCTGAATATTCGTGAAAGGTTTCTGAATATTCATGAGTGATAGATGCTAACAGTCAAGTATTACTGTTGAAAGTCAAGTATTGATACAATCCTTGGTTTGCATTGGTTTTCTTCAAGGGCAGAGTCGAGGTTGTACATGTAGTTATACTAACTACATGTGGACTGCTTAAGGAATTAATGGACACTGATGGTTTAAATTAGGCTTTAATTATAATATAATTAGTATTAAAAAAAGCTGTGGCTGAATAGCATGTGATTGGTTTAGCATTGGATGAATGCACCATCCAAGTGAATGAATGCCGGTATATGCTTTCTTTATTTTAAATGTTTCTGAGTTAAATCACATTTTTATTGTTAATTTTGAGTGAATTGTTTAAATACTTGTCATCAGTTGAAAGTTTTGCCTGGCCAAAGTGCAAAGTCATTATATTATTTTTATGTTCATTTTGGCTGTTTTGCCTGTTTTCCTTAACCCCTTAGCTGTGTATTTAACTGTAACTCAATATAAAATGAACGGATATATCCGTGATCCCCAGTTAAGGGGTTAAACAAGACAAGATTTGTAAATTTGTTTCCAGTATGTTTGATGTTAATTTTGATATTGTATGTTTCACCTGAGATCACATCATCAATTATGATGATGATGATGATGGTGGTGGTGCTGGTGATGATGATGGTGATGATGATGGTGATGATGATGATGATGATGATGTGATCTCATGTGACACATATTGGGAGTTGTATTTTACTTGAATTCATTTTTTAAGTTACTGGTATACTTTTAGGTAAGAATTTACGTTCTCTGAATAAGCTGACCAGTAATTTCTTTACAACATGAGTTACTTTTGAGTGATATGTAAATCATGAGTTATGTACCGGTAACGAGAAATTTAAATACCGGTACTTTGAATATCCTGAAACGCTAGAGTTGCTATGCTTGTATTGTTTTGATACCATTTTCTAGACAAAATACATCTCAGCATAACTTCCTTTATGAAATGTTATGCCCACTGTCTGCTGACGACTTCTGTAATAATGTTACAATGTTCTGTATGCCAAGTGGATCACTAGTTACTGTTAGTTGACCGGTGCGGACTCGGCTGGGATATTCATTAGGAATCTGAAGACACACTTATTTAACATAGGATACGAACTGCATTAAGCGCTCTTGTTGTAGGCCTTAGCATTGTCTACTGCGCTATATAAATTGTCAATAAATAAAATAAATAAAATTTATTTGTATTATGCTTGTACTGTTGTATTTGTATTATTTGTATATCACCTGCTTATTTGTGAAATGAGGTTTTGAATCTGTTGGCCCTATCCTCTAAAATGCTTTTTAGTCCTCTTCTTGAAATGACTTCAAACTCATCTCTTCTTCGATATTCAGCATGTAGTAATCGCAGCTGGAGCACTTACAAGTAATTCTTCAGAAGAGGCGCTATAAAAATATTCCGTTACATTGCATTGGTATTGGATTAAGATGATGACGGATGTCCGTATGTGTTTATTGTTCCGATGTAGGGTGGCTGTCTGGAAAGGAAGCTGAATACATGGAGAAACTGACAGACGAGGAAGTAGGGAAGAGATGTTGCGAGGCCATAGCGGCTTTTCTCTGCAAAAAAACCGAGCAGTTGCCTAATCTGAGGAAGGTTACCCGGTAGGCTTCTGGATGACAGAATATTGTGCTAATTTTCTGTTATTTCGTAACTGAAGACTGGAATATGTGGGTGTAGTTGTACTGACTTTTTAAATTTTTGCTGTGATCATTATGATGGAGATGGTATTGTTTTGAAATGTTTATGTGTGTGTTTAATGAAGTTTTAATGGATTTTCAGGCTTTAAACAATTTTTGAGAATGATTGAATTCTCCATTGCCATTTAGCATGTGGTAATCTTTGATGTAAAGCCCCTTTCAGACTTACATTATAGTAATTAGCAATTATTTAGTAATTAGTAATTAGATCAGACACGTTTATGGTTATCACAATTTCACAGCTGTGGGTTTTGAACCATCCTATTGAACGGCTGTAAAATTTACACTGGTTACCTGTTGAACAAGGAATTGTTGCAAAACTGCTGGTCTATTGGTATACTGTACAAAACATAACAGGCTGGCCAATCCCAGTGTACATACATTCCCAGTTAGATCAACAAGCAAGAGAGATTGCCAGTCAACAAGATTTGCTGACTCATCATTGCTAAATGTACGCAGAACTAGAACATAAAACTGGCAAGAGAGCTTTTTCACTGTTGACAGTTGCAAGGATTTGTAACTCTTTGTCTGTGAGATCTTCCAATTAACTGAGTATTTTCAAATCAAGGCTCAAAACTCATTTCTTTTCAGATAGATTTTCCTCCACAGCCTGCCTTGCTGTCTCCCACTGACTGATAATAATAATAATAATAATAATAATAATAATAATAATAATAATAATAATAATAATAATAATAATAATAATGTGATTTAAAGTGTTTCAGGAGGTTAAGTAAGCCTGTGTGAAAACCACTGTTGCTTAATGTTATCTGGATTTGACCTGGTTTTTATGGTTAGAATTTGGAGCACCATCAATTATTGCCTCAGGGTATAAGAAATGGTGCTATAGAAGCGCATGATATTATTATTATTATTATTATTATTATTATTATTATTATTATTATTATTATTATTATTATTAATTTGGACGTTGTTTTTATTTAAATGAAGGACATTTTGGAAGAGCAATCCTTACACCCTGGGCTCCTATTGTCATATTCCGGTCGGTACGGAGGCCTTGGAGATTGACCAACTTGCAGAACCTATATGCAACAACTCAAATGTGGTATGCATGTCACATTTCATGTATATTCTAGTGCAGTGGTTCCCAAAGTTTGAGTCGTGGATCCCTGGGGAGCTGCGGCTTCCTTCCAGGGAGCCACAAATTATTGAAAATTAATCATAATTTTCCTTTTTCGCTTATCAAGACTTTTGGTACCAATTATTGCCCAAAAGTGATATTTCACTAAAGTGCACTTTGTTCAAATTTGACACAATGGAAAATCTGGACTTGGCAAGGGAGCGGCGGATCAAAAAAGTTTGGGAACCACTCTTCTAATGCATATTTTATTAATTATACATTGCTCTTCTGTTCTCTTTACGCCGTTTTGGATGAATACTATAGTTACCGGGAAGTGTTAGCAGGGGCGGGTAGTTAGCAGAGTGGTTAAAATGTTGGACGATGGGGCAGAAGGTCGCGGGTTCGAGACCCGCAGGAACCCTAAGGTCGACTCGGCCTTCTTTCATCAGATGGAGATGGCAACTGAGTAGCGGATTAATCCGCGAAGTAAACAGGCGCGTTGCACGTGAACACTGGCCCCGTATCATGTAACCTTGCACCAGTCGCCTGGCTGAGGGCCTTGGTAACGGAGATCAGCACCACCCTATGAGCCTTGAGCTTAGCCTTGAGAGTTCGGGGAGGAGTTAAGTTACTTTACTTACTATAGTTATGACTATAGCTGTCAATCATCTATCTGGTTGTACCTGAATACGTTACAGTTTTTGAAGTGAAATGTATGATGCATTGAACTCTAGTCTGTCTTGTTTTTGACTTTTTGAGCAAAGGTAACAATTTCAAGAATTTTCAGATTTGACTGTAGTAAAAGTCTGCAGAATCTTATGGAAATTGGTGATGGTTGTACTTAGCAGCTGTCTTGGTGGTTGACTAACATGGTATTGCCACTATGTGTGCACTTAATTGTAGGTTAATTATAGAATAGCAGACAGAAATGAATGCGTTGTTTTCATTGTTGCAGCCGGTTCTGCTGTTTGCTGGCGAGGCAACGCACTCAAAGTTCTACTCGAGTTCACACGGTGCGCTGCTCAGCGGGGAAAGAGAGGCAAAGCGCATCATCGATTTCTACCGTCATTGAACAAAATGCAATATCAGTTTACGACAGATCCTCGCCTGTCTTCGTATTCCACCCATCCAGGTTTTCCTCGAAAGTCTCAGCGTATAGAAATAGAAACAGTGTTTTCACACAAAATGCGGTTGTTAGTAGAAGAATAATTCGAAGAGCACGTCCATCTTGTGAGGCGATAAGATCATTTTGATGCATGTCCAATCCACTGTCGCTGCTAATTTGCTTAACTGGTATTTTCCCCGTCACCCCTTTAGTTTGTATGTAATACTGTACCTCTCTATTATTACACAATCTTGAGTAGAAAATGTTGACTTGTTTTACTGAAAATGTTGCTGATGAGTGCTTGATTTGTATGACTTTGTTTGTACTATTGCCATTTTAATTGTAATTTCGAGGGCAATGCTTGGTGGCTGCTTTTCTTTAAAATATATTTGAGTTGGAATGTGTAAATTTTTTTATATGTTGAAAAAATTTCAGTGGCGGTTCCACATTGGGGATGAATGGGGATGCATCCTCCCACCGGACTTTCGGACTTACTTTTTTTACTTGTGAAACCTATTTTTGGGTAAAAGTCTAGTAAAACTAACCGGGATGACCTTTTTTGCTTGTTGACCAATTTTTGGTAAAAGTGCAGTAAAACGAGGGATAAAATTCCCTTATTTCCAGCCTTTTGGCAAAGTTTATTGATTTTTCCTTCTATTTTTATCCCCCCCACCAACTTTCTATGAATTCATTCAGCCCCCACCAAGAAATCCTGGAACTGCCGCTGCAAAATTATTTAATTTTAAGTCAGCTCTGAAATTTTGCGATTGATTTCTGTCAAATGAAAAACCCAAGTTGCTTTTGAAATACCTTTATATTTGAATATGTCTTCTGTAAGTAAAACTCTAGCAACCAGATTGTGTTTACAAGCAATTGTGGATTTGTAGCGGTTTGATAATTTCATGCAGTAAATCTTAGAAGCCGGGCGAATGCATTGTCTAGACCTGTATCTTATTTTTGGAATAACGTTCGTATTTGTGCATTTGCTTATTCCGCGCGTGCTCCGTTCATTCGCAGTTGCTTTTGCCAGTCGTTTATTTAAATAGGATAATTTTTGTGGTAACAGTTGGAGTTATTGATGAGAGATGTACTTCAAGTACAACATGTACTTCAAGTGCAACACCTGGGCCATGGCACGTTCTGTGTTGGACACACACACACAACGCACAAATTCACACACACGTTAATGCTTTTTATTGCTGGTTGCGGTGATGTTTATGCTTGTCATTCTGTTACATTGCAACTGTGTACATTGTATTATGAAATAACAGCTTCTGGCTGACAAATCGGAAGCAATCATTGTTATGTACGGCATGCATATTCAGCATCTGTGTTGCTAGTTTAATTTGTTAATGTCCAAGTTCTTGTTGGCAGATGATTAACCCCTTAACTGGGTGCCCCGAGTAACGCTCATCCATTTTACGTTGAGTTACAAATAGTTGCCAAGTTAAGGGGTTAATACTGTTGAAAATTATCATTATGGTCATTAGAGGATTAGACTTAAATGAGTTGCATTTGTTATAGTTTGAACCAGTTGATGTAAATTACACATCAATCAATCAACTTCTATAGCGCCACTATCATAATGCCCAGGGCATCGGCCGATGGCGTACCAAATCCAAATAGAATTAGAGCCAGGTCAAGCCGGAAAAGATCGGTCAGAAACGTCTATTAGATCTTTTGTGCAAGCTCCGATTGACGGCAGAAAGAAGGAAGAGGTTCTGAGCAGATATGTTGTTTAATACGATGCCGGCTGCTTTGCACATCTAGTGTGTACAGTGGAATCTTGCTACAACGGACTCTGCTGTGAAGGAATCCATTTCCTTTAGTTCTCTGGCAGTAAATTTCCATTAAAATAGACATGGTCATAGCAGATTCTCGATAGAACTGACCAAGCTTGCAGGTCCCTTGTAATCTGTCTGTCTTGTGGGGATCTTGGGATGCTACTGTGTCTAGGTTTATTATTGATAGTAAATGAGGGATCCCTATATATTGTGTTCAGCATTGCATATACTGTACAGTGAAGTCTGTTTATTGTCTTGCCATTTAGCCTTGCAACTTATCTTGTCATCTATTCATCACATCTGAATATTCGCACATTAAACTGATTTGCTTTTACTCTGAGATTTATGTCGATTTTGCTGCAATCGATTTTTAATTATACTACTGTGTCTCAAATTCGATACAATCTCAAAAGCCCTTGCAATATATTTTATACTGAATCCGCTTTCTCAAAGCTCTTTTCAGTTTGATGGTCTTCTGCCTCAATAATCTATGCAAACTTTTTCAGTGCTTTTTTTGACAATTGGAGCTAAATCCTATCTTAGAAGTGTTCTGAGTTCTTCTCAAAGATCAATGCTATGGATGTAGCATGGGTCATTGTTAGTACAGTGAAACCCGCTTAATTGTATAGGTGCCGTGCAAGCCTTGCTTATGCGATTAACTGGGCTATGCAAATAGCCGGGTCGTCTGATACACAAAACACTGGTTTTGGTTTTTATGTTGTTATGCGATTATGCGGGTTATGCAATTAAGCGATATGCGATTAAGTGGGATCCACTGTATCGAGTATAGTGCATTGAAATAGGATAATTTGCTTGGTACTTGTTGTTTTGTTTTCGAGTCCAATATTTGTTGCTGACATGTGTTTAATGTTTATTATGTGAATATAGTCTAGGTTTTTCTTGTATTCCTTGCTACAGATTTGATATTACTTTTGCTCTTGTTTTTCTTAGGCGCATTTGATTGATGTAACTCAAAAGACAATTGAGCGCAAAAGTTACTTCGTACCTAAAATGTATAGGCCTAATTCCTTTTGTTTTTGGTCTTTGAACAATATGAAGGTTTATTATATGGTAATGTTTGCTAATTGATGGTCTATCATTTAATATATTTACAATTGCACATTGAATTAATGCTAAAAAATATAACTTTGATCTGCTTTAAGAGTATTTGCTTGATTTTTGTGTCATACATGCAGCAGCAGAAATGATGTACATGGTCCCCGTAATTTGTCATTGGCTGTTTCAAAATTTTTGGTAGTTATGGATATAAAAGTCACTATTTAAGTATCGATAATCCATTCACAACCCTGCCTTAGGTGAACTGTCAGCCTGGGGTCAGTCCCCAGACATTCACTACCCCATCAATATGGAATGGACACTAATATGGCATTTTGGGCCAAATACTAGTGGTATTTGTAGGGGTGAAGGGGGTAAATTCTTGGCCACTGCTTACTGCCCCCCCCACTGGTCCACTCACAAATGCCACCTGATCCAAGTGCTATATAAATTGAAGGCTTAGACTGACTGGGCTTTTAAATTGTAGTGTAGCACGACACACAATGGTTGAGTAACTGCATTTCATGCACTCCACAAAAATTCAACAGTTGTTTAATAATAATAATAATTAATTCAGTCATGAGAATATTGCAGTTAAATCACAAATGACACTTAGAAAGTTTCAGAATGCCAACATCAGTAATGCACACAGAACACTGTAAACAGCCAGCAAATCAGTGGCGCACCTAGGGTACGGCAAGTACAACACTACCTTGGGCGCACCTGGAAGGGTGTGCCAAAAAAACCAATGCCGTGCTCTTACTCTTCTCAGTATAGAAAGAAAAGAAACTGATTTTCAGGGGCATATTATAGACCAATTTGCATCAGTTAAAGCAAGAAAAGTGCGTTTGTAGTTTCAATCTTGTGTCAATAGAATAGATTGTCATGATTTGTTAATTAAACTGTTAGCCTACTCATTTAATTTTCAGACCCCCTGCCATGGGCACCAAATACCGTAGGTACACCCCTGTGGAAATTACAGGGTAATTTGTTTATATATTTATTATTACAATAGAGGAGGCAGAGCTATGCAATAGGACAATTAAAAGGCATAGAGGAGAGTGCAACAAAATCATAAATTAGGCTAAGATCTTGTAGTAATCCATGCGATAATATACACTACATATACTACAATATTGTGGCATATGAATTAAATGATTTAAATACTAAATGATTGTACGCGCTATACAGTATTTGAAACGTTGACACAAGTTTAACGCATAGACTCGTAGCAAAAGCATCTTAACATATAAAACACTTACGTTAATCTGAATGGTTATCAAGTCATTAAAAGTCACTAGCAGTTTTCCAGTGTCTTATCCAGACTCCAGGCCCAGGGGGGGGGTTGAGGCTTGGGGGAGAAATTGAGGCTGGGAAGGGGAAATCGACTTGGTTGGAGGGGAAAAGACAGTTCAATGCAAAATTTGTGTAAGTGCTGGGATTTTGGGGGGTGGGGGGAATTTTGAGGTTTTGGGGGAAAATCTCCCCTCCTAACAGGCCTATATAAAACACTGGCAGTTTTCTGTCTATCCACATGACAAATCCTGCATTTCTATCATACTTAACCTCATGTAAAATGTGCTCTAATTACAGTTAGTCTCAGATGATTTGTAGTATGTCCAGTAAATCTAGCCGTCATTAATGCAGTGGTTCTCAGACCCTTTGCTGCACGGCCCACATTTGAGTTTTTGCAGCCCACCTGTTAAATTAATCAGTCGTGGCACAGCGGGGAAAAGTGTACAGGCAAAAAAAGAACAGTGTAAAAAGTCAAGCAAGGAGTTTTTGTCATTCACCTACATCATACCTGCCCCTCTCCCGAACAATTTCTCAAAGGTTTATGCACAAATCTCAACTGATCACAGCATAAGGGGGCCTGGCTCTTCCTGTGGCTATTCCAATGAACTGAAGTGAATAAAATTAGTAAAAATTTGGATTATTTTTATTTGATTTATTAACTGTTCTTTTGTCTTTGAGACTTCAGCGTGGCCCACAAGGCCCACCTTTGGGCCGCGGCCCACGGGTTGAGAACCACTGCATTAATGTGATTGATAGATCTGCCATATCCACATTTTGCCTCTAATTATCGGTTACTGTTATCAATAATTTACAAATCACTTGTGATGACGTGTAAAATCACAAACTGCCCATCAGAGTAGTCAGTTAAAGCACAGTTTTGGATGAAATGTTACTAAAATTCAAATCCGGGGCTAATGTGGGTTATTCGGGTTGTAATTGGACAGCAAACTGGAAAACCAGTAGCCAACATGGAAAGTCAGTAGCCAACATGGTTTGACAATCTCATTAACCATTATGTTACTTGTTTTTACCATAACCACTAAGCAAATTGTTTACACCCTTCTGCAAAGATTCCTTCAGCACCTACAATAAAGCAAGAAAAGTCTGCAATCTTATTTCTGAATATAACTTCATATATGCAATAAGGTTACTAAAAACAAAGTTAAAATTTAACAACACATGGAAACGAATAAGCAGATCCAGATATGAAATGTACTCTCATACCTAGATCAGTAATTTTCAATGACTAGTGTGTACAATAGAATCCTGTTATACCAATATTTGTGGGACCGAACAAAATACATCGCTGTGTCCAAATATTATACATCCATGCCTATAACACTGATATACAATGCAAAATCATTGGGGATATTATTGATGTTGCTGTTTCCTATATCGTTATAACAAGGCTATGCAGTATCAATCAATCAACTTCTATAGCGCCACTATCATAATGCCCAGGGCATCAGCCGATGGTGCACCAAATATATAGGTTTAAAGAGCTACTGTAACAAGTGCCACCATTCTAAGGTGAGAGCTATTACAAGTAGGCATGTGCTCAAATATCAGTAAAGAAATTTTAAGACAAATAGTGCTGTGTGAAAAATTGAAAGCATATTTTGCTGACAAACTACGATAAATAATTTTACAATGTTCAGTTAAGTCCATACTTAAAGTCGTTTCTAGGAGACATACTAAATCTGGCAACAAACATGACTTGTGATAATAATTTCTGTGACATCAAAAGTTATACAACATTTTAATTTGTGCTGAAGACCAGTGGCATAGCCAGGATTCCAGAATGGGGTGGGGGGATATTGGCATTTTTGGCCAAAAAGACAAAAAGTAAAAAATGCTTATGATCAAAAAAATTCTCTTGCATTCTCTTTGATATCATATACAACCTACTGCTGACTACAACTACTTAACGGTTTTGTGGGAATCTCATGACCGCGGTCCAGTCTGAATGGGGGACCCGGCTCCCCTACCCCCGTGGCTATGCCAATGACAAAGACCAATAAAGACTGCATACGACTGTACAATCAATCAAATTTTTACGAATTTAGCCTTAATATGAAGCAGTAATTTGCCAAAATATGAATCAAAATTGACGCAAACCTGAAATGGAGGCGTGGATCCTGTTGAAGTCTGGTGAGAGAACTTGATCTGATCTCGATCCTTCTGATTCTGTGCATCCAAGCACTTCTGATAGCGCAACTGAGAAAAAAAACAGTTGGACAAACATTTCCATCAAAATCTAATAAACTGCATGAATAATGAACGTAGCTCAAATAACAGACAGAATAGGTTTAAATTCAATTAGGAATTCAGGTAGAATATTACTGCACTGCATCAAGCTTTCGGGTAGCGCCATAGAAATTTCATTTTACTTACTTACTTACTTACTGTCATCAGCAGTAGATTTGTCAGAAAGGCAGTGGAGACTGCAGCTGTTGCTACTACTGCTATGGCAAGCAACAACAACAACTACTACTACTACTGCTACTACTACTATTGCCAACATAGGTGCCCACAGATATTTTCCAGGGGTGCAAAACACGATGGTCACGGTTAATATTTTAGCAAGGTTTTCAAATGCAAGATTTAACATTTTTAAAAGATTGCCAAAATGCCAGGTTTAAGATCCAAACAAAATTATATACTATTATACTTCAATTATGTAGTGGTTTAGTGTGAAAATGTTGGTTAAAAGACAAAATATAGTTAGCTATGAAAATAGATTTGCATTTTCCTGGGGGCAAGTGCCTCCTCTTGCCCCATGTAAGGACTGCTACCATCACCACCATTATTACTAATATGTTGGAGCACGGGGGCTGCAGCTCCACAGATTTGAGCTTTTCCCCAGTTGAGATGCCACTAATCTTTTTGTGGGTCAGTTAGATACACCAGATGAGGAGCACAATGCTCATTAAACTAGTGACATTTTTTGCTTATCACCCATTTTTAGAAGCTAATTACCATTTTTTGCTCATCAGACTTTTCCCTGAGTTAGGGCTGCCTCGGTCACAGACAGTGCTCCCCTCCCAATTTTATTTGGCAAGAACCATCCCTGGACTCGACCCCTCTCCCTGAATAGTTGCATAGTAAGTGAATTATTTTGCTATCACAAAGCACTTACAGAAAGACGTTTAAAACAAAGAAATGGATTTAATTGTAAGTACAACAAATGCCATTGTTTTTACTTTGCAAGCAGCCTTTACAGTTCGACAGAAGACCCCGGCATCTGGAATGCAGTGGAAAACGTGAGCAAAGAATTCGTCCTGTGCTGAATGCATTATAAACGCGCCAAGTCTGAAAGTCTGAAATTCAGTCAAACATTCAGTAATATTCCTTTGTAGAAATTCTACCTCATCTTACTTGCTTCACCTTATTTTTCTGTTGCAAATTGGAATTTTGAGAAAATTGCACAAAGAACTGTCAAACATACAGGCAAATAATCAGAAAGAAATGTGCATCATTACTTAGTTTAAAATCACCTTAACCCCTTAACTGTAACTCAATGTAAAATGGACGGATATAATCCGGGATCCCCAGTTAAGGGGTTAACAGCGGCCCACCTGCAATTATTGATTCCAATTCCAAGAAAAGTGAGAAAACGAATTCTGCATTCCAGTATAACTGAGTTTGCACGCTGCAAAAGAAAAAAACGCATCCTACTGTACAATGCGAAGCAGTTACAAATTCTACATTCAACTGCAACTTTTAAGTCAGACACTGTCACAACCTGTATGCCAAGGATCACACAGTAGTGACTGTACTTACCATAACATAAGAAGTCTACTGACAGTATTAACTTCATGTAACTGCCATATTTCTGCACAAGTTTTATATGTCTTGCAAATTGCCCATTGCCACAAACAAATTCCATGAATTTGCCCAAACTACTGTATAATCATATATATATATATATATATATATATATATATATATATATATATATATATATATATATAAAACATTGCATAGTCTTGCTCTAATATGCATAAATTTTACTGTCACCTTCCTGTTTGTCACTAAATTCAAATTCCAAATGAACTCCAAAAATGAAGAGTAGATATCTTCAGGGAGGAATGCCAACAAAGGCTGAACCCTCCAAGGACAAGGACAAGAACTGAACTCCACAAGGATAAAGACCAGGACACATCTTTTATGTCTACTATGAGGCATTCTTGGCTCAAGGATTGCTTGGCAAAGAAGAAGTGTGATTTCAAATGCCATAGTGATGTGTGAGAAGTGGTGTGCAGATGGGAAACATAGACAGGGTCAACTTATTTGAAGCTAAAGGACTAGAGACTCTTTTAATTCTGTGCGTGAGAAAAGATTTATTCGGAGAAA
The DNA here is from genome assembly GCA_018105865.1 of Metaphire vulgaris. Lineage (NCBI taxonomy): Eukaryota > Metazoa > Annelida > Clitellata > Crassiclitellata > Megascolecidae > Metaphire > Metaphire vulgaris. Next base: position 14,185,438 of record CM030846.1, read on the forward strand.
GCGACATCTTACTGAGTGGATATCAACAGATATTGGAGAAAGAAGAAGTTTCACATTTGTTTATTTTCATACTTACTCCACGGTCATAAACTGTTACAGCAGATGGCGCCACTTCGACTGATACAGCAACCCACTTGGAGCTCGGAACTCTTGAGTGTACCATCTCTATGGCATCATTGAGAATTTCCATGCCTAAAGAAGAGATAGACTGCATATATATTTATATGTCAGTATAAACACATCATCAACAACCATAGGTTCAACGCCCGTAGGTGCCCAATGCCTTTTCCACTATTGTCTCCCACACCTCTCTGTTTTGCACAGCATGGCTTAGCCTTTGTAGGCTGTCTCCGCCCCACTGCGCAACGTCGTCCGCCCGTTCTCTGTGTGGTCTGCCCCTTCTGTTCGTTGCAGTGGCCAATTTTAAAATATCTGTGGGGGCTGGACTACTCCCATTCCAAAATTTTTGACCTCCTGTGGAAGGGGTCAGAAAGGGTAAATGCAAGATCTCTGAACCCCCACTGGGCTCAGCCTGAACAAAGGGGGGGGTTAAACACATATTTCCAATATATTCTTCTGTTTGAAAAACTTCAATCCCTGTAAAAACAACTTTAACAATTTGGAAATGCACTGCTGTTTTCACAAGAATAAAATGCGTACAACAGATCAGAATGCAAGCAAATTAATTAAGTGCTTTGTTTTTTTTATTTCCAGTCAATATCCATTAAGTTTTTCATACATTGTAATAATTAATTATGTGTTTATTTCAAATGATTTGAAAATATTCAAAGATAGTGCCCAGTAGTCACACAATTCACAAAATAAAACGTTGCAGTGGCCAATTTTAAAAATATCTGTAGGGGCTGGACTACTCCCACTCCAAAATTTTTGACCTCCTGTGGAAGGGGTCAGAGAGGGTAAATGCAAGATCTCTGAATCCCCACTGGGCTCAGCCTGGACAAAGGGGGGTTAAACCTCTCCAGCCTCTCACCTCTAACAAATCGAACATCTAAAAGCTAAATACAAACTGTCTTATGCAAAGTTATTACCATAATATCTCTTGGCAAATCTCGTAGATCTTTTCAAGATAATACTGCCAACTTATATAGATAGCTAATATCTGAGGAAGAATTTACCGAGTGGTTTAGGAACTTTCATCATTCCCAAATAGTGACAATTTATCACCTTCTTTGATTCACTCATTGGAACGGGAAAGACGACGCCTGAAATAACAGAAAAGCAGTTTTTTTAAAAAGCCTAAATGTCAATACTTTGTAGTCTTGATGCATTTAAAATTCATTTTCTTCTTCATCTGGACAGAGTAACAGCAGTCAAGCAGCTAAACAAGATCAATGAAGCACATCAGAATAAAACTCCAAATGGGGCAGGGGAAATAGAAGATCTCTATGTATTCGAATCTTTCATAGATATCTATTATATCACGTTTGCCAAAGACCTAAAAACCCACCTGTTCACAAGATCGTATATTTGACTGTTGATTGTACTGTACAGTGCTTTTGGTTTTGGCCAATGGCTATGTTACTGAGCTTCATAAATCGTCGATAATAATAATAATAATAATAATAATAATAATAATAATAATAATAATAATAATTATCACATTTACAGACAGGAAACAACATTCTTTCACATAACTATCTGTACAGAAATTATCATCTACAAAATCTCATATTTCAGTAACTTAGCCTATGCTCTTTAACTATTTCTAACAAACATATCTGCTATGACAGTTATGTCGTTGCATCAACAAAGCATGCATAGCTGTTGCAAATGTTTTAGATTCAGTTGGATCTAGATATCGTTAAATAAAATATTACTGTCATTCCACAGCTTTGATTGGCCATTCCAGTTTTTCTTTGATTGATCGAATGGCCCGTTCTTGGTCTGGTTCTTTATCGAATCTTTCGAAACACGTGAATCGAATACAAGATGATTGCCGGCGTTTTCGTTAACTCGTGTAGCAGACGACTTTTTTCCCGGGTGGCTCTCGTTCTCGTTCAGAATTCGGACACAAATGCTTCGCAGGGCAGAGGCAACCTCATGCCCGGTTCTTTCGCACTTAAACACCGAGCATATGTGTTTGCCCGAGTCAGGATCTCTTGCCACGTAAGCAAAGTCTCGGCTGAAAATACAGACAAATATGTCACGGAATAAGATACCACTGGATCATTTATTTGAAGTATTTCAGGAATTAGTTGTTAACAGCAAAATTATTTATCTCTACGTAATTCAAAATTTATGAAATAGTCAAAAACGATAAGATACATTCAATCATGATTATCTTAAGTGTAGCTGGCTCTAAAATCTGAAGAAGTGATTGGAAAAAAAACAAGTAAGAGAAACGAATGCAACCGACCTGTCTTTCTCCTTTCCAACTCCCCACACCCGCACTGATCTCACCGACTCAGAGCGAACAACGGTACTCGAGTTAACGTCAATTAGCAAAAGGTCTTCTCCGCTGAATTCAAGATAAAGACTTAGACCCTGTCAACAACAGCAAAACATTAGGAATGCACCATTCACTAGCATTTGGGCAACTGTTGTCACTTTGTTATCTATCATCAACTCAATAATGATATAGATTACAAATATTACTATCAATATACATCAGAAATTCTAATGCATACATATACGTGTGTTATCAATTACATTGACATTTTTGTGCATCAGTTACAGAAGATGATAAGAAAGTGAGCAACAATAGGCAAGATAACAGCATTGCTTAAATCATTAAACAGGTTAGTTCTTTTAGCCTCTTTTTAGCTAGGAACTACTCCATTTGAAAGTTTAGGTTTATAAACATCGGACAGTTCGAGGATTGTTGCAAATTCTGGCCATCAAGTAACAAAATTATATATCTTTATTTCACATCTGCTGCAGCCAAAGGAAGTAAATAGACAAAACATGCATTTAAAAACAAAACAAACAAAAAACAACACAATATAAACAAAACTATATATCACAAACACATAAAGAAAATGACAGAAAACTTTACTTGGACATATATAGCCTGCATATCTGGCAAACTTACACATATATTCAATATCACTGATATTATCAAACGTTGACTAATTATTACACAATAACGATAAGAATATCATCATCATCATCATCATCATCATCATCATCATCATCATCATCATCATCATCATCATCATCATCATCATCATCATCATCATCATCATCATCATCATCATCATCATCATTTCATTATTAATTACTGGATTTTAAGCGATTTACTAGGGTCTTTTCTGAGTAAAACATTTGGCATGGCCCGACTCCGATGCCTTTCGGAGTCAAAAACTCATTAAGATTTGACTGTGATCAACGTTGATCATGCTAATTTTATCACACGGCAGACGGTAGAGTTAGGAACATCGGAAACCCATGAGCAGCACCTGGAGTGTTCCGTTCTGAAGGACTCCGGGTCGGTGCGATAAGCTCGAGATGCACTGGTTGATGGCTTGGCCACTGCGGTCGTCCGACAGCTCGTCTTCGGTAAGAGGCAGAGACCCGAGACAGCGGACGTGAAATCCGCTCTGCGACGAATCGTCGACTTTCGTGGTGGAAACGTTCTGCCTGCTGTGAAAGTAAGTAAGTAAAAATCTTGCGAATTTGCACTGTATAGCACTTTTGAAAGTTTTACCGCAACAGAAGTGCTTAATTCTTTGGCATTTAATCCGAAAAAGGACATAACGAAATAAAGACACAAATGAAAACCATGAAAGTTCATCACCACATCAACACTTAGACAACGTAATTACTGTCAGTTGAAATTGTGATGCCCAGTGCTTTAGCTGTATTACAATGGCTCTATAGAAGTCACTGACTTGATATGGCACACACACACACACACACTACAATTCATACTACATTTAAAATAACTAAACTTAGTTTGAAAATTTTCAAGATATTATGCAATAACTGTTTACTGATAATATATAATAGCTACAAAGATTATGGACCCTCACATTTGAAACATCAGTTTTCCTTCTAGAAGAATTTTAAAAAGCGTACCTGGATTTCGATTTAACACATTTGACTTCTAGAGGTTCATGGGTGTCTTTTTTTGTGTCCAATTTTGCTTCGGCATCTCTTTTGGTCGAGTGAATAGCCTAAACACACACAGCATGACATATACAGAACCCATGCTGCAAAATCTTGCTGATAAATTCGAAACTACTCATAGCACAGTACCACTTTCTGCGACTGCGCTTTTTCAGCTTGGCGCACAAAGAAAAAGGGACATTTGCAAAGTCAACTTTCTTAACCAGGTCATTTATGTAAGACTTTCATTTCAGAGACCAAAAATGGTCAATTTTCAAAAATGGTCGATTCGATGGTCGGTGAGCTCATGGACCATCGAATTGTCTACCGACAGCGCATCATGTTAAGTCATTTAAATCTATGCCTGCTGTGAATAATGGGAAGTTGACTGATGCAGCTGTTTATCAAGAAGCGACAACCAAAATACCAGCCATGTGGAACGAAATGAGTGACTATTGACCAAACGATTAATCTTTACACGGGCCGAGAAAACAGCTTCAAGAAATACCAGCACACAATGCTGCAGTGTGGGGTGGGGTAATATATTCAAATTTAAAAACAAAACATTCCCGAACTGCATCGATTTTTTCAGTCACCAGACAAGGACACGGATATTTTTCTCCTAAACAATACATTATCCAGAGTATAGATTTGTATTTAAACTATCTAAACAGTTATGCCACTCATGTGTAAGCCGTCAAAAGACCAATAATTGCAAATCAGATAAAAAATAATTTAAAATAAAAGTAATAATATGAAATACAGAAAGGCCCTGATGGGAAAAGCCCTACAAGCAACTGCTATGGAATTCATCAGCATACAGAAGAGACCTTGAATAATCAAATGCATATTTTAAAGATCTTGCACATAATAATAATAATAATAATAATAATAATAATAATAACAATTGTGATTTAAAGTGGTTTAGGAGGCTAAGTAAGCCTGAGTGAAAACCACTGTACTGATTCTCCACATTCACTAACCGAGTTTTCTGAGATACCGAGATAGCCTTTGAATACGTTTATCCAACTTTACTGTTTCAACTCCCACCTCGTCAAAACTGTTCCATTTGTCCACAAATATACATGGGCTGCAGAAATTTTCTGCCTCTTCCAATAACCCAGTCTTTTCTACACTCTGCATTCACACTATTACACCGAACAGGACCAAAACACCAAAAATAATTAATTAGAATGGTCCTGCCATAAAAATTAAGTCTTTTTAAAATTCCAAATGAACAAAATTCTATGCAAAGAGATGAGAAAACTCATATTGCCTGTATGACCTTCGCATTGGAGAGTTTAGCTGCAGGCAAATGCTGAAGTACAGGAGATGGAGGATCCCTCTGTGTAATTCCGCTTTTGATGTGCCAGTAATAGGAACCCTGCTCATCTGAACAACAACAACAAAATCATCGAGCATCACGAGATACTGCCATTCTGAAGCAATTCCTTTGCTGTTTCTTTACTGAAGCTATACTGTACTAGTAATGAAAGTGGCAGGGGCATAGCGACAGGGGTATATCGGTATATATACCCACCCCCAAAAATCAGTGTATATAAATATATATCTTTCCAAAAATCAGTGTGTATATACAGGATAGCACAAAAATACCTGGTCACATTTAGGTTTGGCATTTAATATAGTCCGGTTTTTTATGTGCCACCCTGTGTGTGTGTGTGTGTGTGTGTGTATATATATACATTATATATAACATACATAATATATAAATATAATATGTATAATATATATATTATATTTAATATATATAACAATATCTACCCCTATACCCCCCAAATTTATACCCCCAAATCAAATTCCTGGCTACATCCCTGGAAAGTGGTGCACACAAACGAAATCGTGATTTTATCGAAACTGTGATTTAGAGAAATTTGAGACTCAAAAACTAAGAAAACAAAGGCTCAAAAATCAACTGACATGTATAATAATAATAATAATAATAATAATAATAATAATAATAATTATTATTATTATTATTATATATATATATATATAATGAAAATATGCATCATTATCTATACTATAATTCCATAGCCTATGTAGGTATTGAACATAAATTTGTGACGCTTTAATAAAGGCTTCAGTACCGGCAATAAATCAATGAATCTGTTGAAATTGAATGACAACTTATAAAAGGTCAATTAACTTTCATAACAAATTCAGCAGATTAAACATCAAAATCCTGACTGAATGATGACCACCAGCTGACCACTGACATTACTGATAAGCTATCACCAGCTTATCAGTAGTTATTACTGATATTACTAGTACCGGGTGGTAGTACTAGAATTATACCTTCGTGACGCTGCCATCCTTCTGGCAGATCGGAAGAATCGCTTAATTTGTCATCGTCGTCTTTTTCGTCGCTGTCATTGGCGTGAAGACGGATATTGCCATTCAGATCGGGATTGCTGATTTCGTCGCCATCGTCATCCTGAAACCGACAAATACACGAATAAAATTCTCCTGTCAGAATAAAATATTTCTACAGCACAACAATTGTTTTTGAAGCTGAATTATTCTACATCAACATTGTCTTGCAATATAATACTATTAAATAGTACTAGTAAATCAAGTCACTCTATTTCTCCTCTTTTTCATAGTCTGCCTGGCTGCTTCCATACTCCCATCTGAATGATCTCGGGAATTGGTCGGGTCTTTTGCGGTATGGATTTGCAGTACTATTGACCAATACCTTTGAGCAGAGATGTCCATGGGTCTATATTTTAGAACCCAATCCAACCCAACCCATCAAATCTCCAACCCAACCCAACCCATGAAGACCCAACCCACTGTAATACATTACAGTTTCTTAAACCATGACTTATTTTCTGATCCAACCCAACCCACCATTAATATGGAAAAGTCTGACCCAACCCAACCCAATCCAACCCAACCCATGGGTTAACCCAACCCATGGACTGCCTTTGAGTATTAGAACTGACGATATATAAACTCATAAATATAATAATAACATTTTATAGTATACTAGTCAACAAAACCCAATAGTAAATATTAACATGCATTGTCAGCAAAATCGTACAATTTTTTTTACCTGTTCTTCAGTCCTTGGCACCTTTTTCTTCTTCTGGATAAGAGAAAAGACCTCCTCTTTTTCTTTCGAGTCGAATTCAACCGCCGTGTATGGATCATCGATTTCTTCTTCTTCCCTCGCAGCCCGAATGCCATCCTCCTTGCTCAAAGTGACGGTCAGGGGTTCCTCGGTGCTTTCAGCTGGTTCCTCTGGTGCGTGATGATCTTTCGCCCCCTTTTTCTTCGTCTTCTTGACGACAGCATAAAGGTCGAGGTCGTCGCTAAGATGCTGGAAGCTTTGAGAGTCAGCTTGAATTCCGCTGTCGTTGGAATCAGGAGAGTTTAAATCTTTTTCACTGAAAATTGGAAATAAAACACGCCTATTATGCCTATCAGAGTTTCGGACAAATAAAGGGGCTTGTAACCCCACATTATTGCCGAGCTATTCTAGCGTTTTACAAAATTTGCTTATATAAAGTATGTCCAAGCATCGCCAAAACAAAACTGGCCCATAGACTTAATCTCGTCTTCTGCTTAATTTTGCAAACCTGAACTGAGATAACGCATAACAGCCAAAGACCAGACAGTACCAGAACATGCTCACTAATACATGCACTGGTACTTGTATCCTGGGTACTACACATGTTGCTGCTTTGTGCAAAATTTGCACAGAGGCATACAAGTGCACAGTGCCCTATCATTTCAACAAATCAAACGACTAGCAGCAAAATTATGACATACAATTTCAAGCCTTTGTTGATAGTCTTGTTACTTATGGAGGAAATTTCTCAAGGCTCAAACATTTTTCCATGTATACACCTTGAGCGACGAGAGCAAATAAAATGTGTTCACATTCTTCATAAACTTTAGCAAACCAGTTGACTACCATTGCTGAGAAATGATATTTATCTTGCCAGAATTTGATTTTAAGGAAAGTGGGTGGGGGTGGGGAGGGGGTGAGCAACTCCTTCAAATCTTTTACCTCCAGTAAACTTTGCCAACTAACTTTGTCAACAAATTTAGTGCAAATAATATGCAGTTGTCAATGCCATACGCAATGCTATACATTGCACTTGAAGAAGACCTGAAGAAGAACTGAAATTGAATGTGTGCTGTTTTGGCATTGTATAGGCCTACTGCAAATTGTTTAATTTTTGATAGAATCAAAGATAACAGCTGTAGCGGACAAACAGAAGTTGGAAGAGAGGGATGTAGGGCCTACGAGTGACAATTGTTTCCAACAAAAGGAGAAATCCTACTAAACCATTTAAAAGATTCCAGTTACTTTTTAAAAAGTTTCTGATTAAATTTTTGGGGGCTCTGTTAGCCAGATCATCAGCGATTTCTAATTGATTGCAAGCCTCTGCACCAATCAATGATCCCAATGGCACACAGAGTTTCAGCAACTGCACAAAACAGTTTGGTATGTTCCGGGACAGTGCCACCTACGTATGCCCTATATAATCAGCATAATAGCTTAGCTGCCAATGGTAAGGGATACCCAAAGGACAAAGCTTATGCCAACATCGGCTATATCTACACCATCATTTATTCACACACACACACACACATACAGACAGACAGACACACATACACAGACACACACACACACACACACACACACACACACACACACACACTGATCAGTGATCAGTGGCATGCATATGATTATGGATTCAAATGTAGTCAACGATAGCGCTCTATATATAGGTCGCAAATGGTAACTCGAAACCGCTAATCTCAATTAAAACAACATTATCAATTCACAATTAGCGCTAAATAATTAATTAGACGCCAGATCATGGGGGAGGTAAAACCGAGCAAGGCAAGCCGCGACAAAAGTCGTCCACGACACGGCAGATCCATCGCTTATTCGGCGTCTCTAATTACCGATATCCATCCATGAAATATCCGTCGTCGCCGAGATCCAGATCGAGAGTGAGCGGCCTGAACTGCGACGGTACCATGATCGCTATCAGACCTCGGTCCGCCGACGCCACCGCCGCCGACGCCGCCGCTATGGTGTCTGGAACCAAAGCCATCGCCATGGCCAGCATAATCAGCTCATTGCCAGCGCTGACGGCGTCCGTTCGGGCCTCGATGTACCACCTCTCGTCCATCGACGACCCTCCCCGTCGCCCGGCCCGGCCCCGCGAGGTCGCCCGGCTGCTGACCGTCGCCCGCCCAATCGGCCAGCAGCCGCCGCCTCCGCCAATACTCCTCAGCCGTCGTTCGCGAGCAGCATCCGTGCTGCTGCTGGTGGTGGTGCTGCTGCAGATGTGTCACCGGTGCTGTGTCCAGACGCCGCCGAACCCGACCGTAAGGTCCGCCTTTATATAGGTCTAAGCGTGGACCCCACCCCATAGTCCTCCGTCTGGTGTTTTACCCATGTCCTGCTGGGGTGGGTGCACTTGAGCCGACGGATCCCACTCTTCTTCCGTCTTTCGCCCGACCGTCGCTCGGCCGCCCCGCGGCCGCGCGAGGTGACCTAGGAGGCCTCCCAGAGGCTGTATTTATCGATTCGGTCGAAACTGCGACGTGTTGGGAGTTTTTTTTGGGCGTTCGTTTTTGGATTCTGTCTAGACTAGAGACCGTGGATCGTACAGTACATCCTTACAGCAGTGTACGATTTAAAACGGAAACGAATCGGGGCTTTTTCAACAGTACTAGATCGATTCATTGTCGTAAATTTGTTGTTAGTATGTAGTATCGACTCAGGGCAGTCGGCTCTAGGATTTGGCAAGTGGGGGCCGTTGGGGGCAACTTCTAATCATGGGGCCAACCATTTGTTGTTTAATGTCTGTAGCATTAAGTATAGGGTCCCAACTTGGGTGCCACTGACTTGGGGACCAGGCACTCAATAGGGAGCACGGGCCTCCCTGGCCCCGGTGGGAACCGCCACTGCGTATAGGCTTACTGCATAATGTGATCCATTTGTCAAGAGATGTTTGTCTGATGGGGCTTAACATTCTCAAAGTAAATAAAAGTGCAGTGTGAAAGAAAATTATGTAAATGAGTGATACAATTATTCAGTGTAAAATTATTCAGTGTTTATTCTAGCCACCTTGACATGGGGGATTTGTTAATGTGGGGGCGAGGCCTGAACGTCCTATAATCTTGGCAAACAATGAAAGGTTATCTTCCCTTAAATGTAGTGACAAGCAAAAAAAGGTCATCCTTCCACTCTTCCCAAATGCCCTTAATCCTTACATTTCCCCCTTAGTATTCACAAAAAGCCCCTGTCCGCCCGTCGTCACACATTTGTGTGTGGGGATTTTCCCTAATCCTAGAATATCAGTCCAGCCCAGGATTATTTCTCAAAATCTGGGGTGTGTGGTTATTTCTCGGATTTGTAGGATTGTGAATTTGGGAGGTGTTGGAAAAATTGGGGAGAGGGTGTTGGAACTTTTAAGTCTCTGGGATTATTTGGGAGGGCGTCAGGAAAAACCGAAAAAGGCTGACAAGCAAAAAACGTTATCAAGTCTCAAAAAGGCTGACAAGCAAAAAGGTCATCCGAGAATAAAAGTTGGGGCGTCCTTCTCCATTTATGGGCTGTTCAGGGCCAATTAGTATGCATTTTTATGCATACCATTGTCACACTACCAAATCTTGGGAGTGTCGACCTCAAATTTGTATTCCTTGTAACTAGTGACTATAACTAGTCACATTTTGCAAGTTTTACACTACTCGCCACCTTGCTAGTATACTAACACTCTCCCTTCAATTTGGACCAAGTTGGCAAAAACAATGGTATGCATAGCCTGAACACCCCCAATGGAGAAGGACACCCCCAAATTTTATCCTCGGATGACCTTTTTGTCAGACTTTATAACGTTTTTTTGCTTGTCGGCCTTTTTTGGGAGAGACTTCCAAATTCCGACACCCCCAAATTCACAATCCTAAAATCCTAGAAAATAACCACACACACCCAGATTTTCCCGATTCCCCAAATTCACAATCCTAGAAATAACCCTGCTGATGGGGTAAGAAGGCTTAACATCCAACTGCACGGTTTTCATCAATGAAAGACGCCTTACTAAATAAAAGAGCAGTGTGAAATAAAATGAATGTAGATGAATGATACAATAAGTGGCGGTTCCAAGATTTGGCAAGTGGGGGGAGGGTCGATGGAGAATCAGTGTTTTATCCAGACTCCAGGTCTTTGGGGGGGGATTGAGGCTTTCGAGGGGATCGACTTGGTTGGAGGGAAAAGACAGCTCAATGTAAATTGTGTGTAAGTGCTGGGATTGGGGGTGTGGGGGAGAGAATTTTGAGGTGGGGAAATCTCCCCTCCTAACAGGCCTGTATAAAATACTGGTTGGGGTGGCAATTTCTAATCATGGGGGCCAACCATTTGTTGTTAGGTAAGTAGTATTAAGTATAGGGTCCCAACAGGGGCCACTGGGGCAGGCACTCAAAGGGGAGGGCACAGGCCCTGGACCCCTGTGGAGCCGCCACTGATACAATTATCGACAAATGAATTGAATATAGTGCCAGGAACGACCCTAGAAGGACCCAGTCCAGCATCGACACCTTGCTAGTATAGCAGTGTCAGCTGAAGAATACGAGTAGCAGTATGGCCGCTCTGGTTGGCGCGCTGACCTCACTGCTGCGTGCAGCGGCTATAGGCCAAGCGCTATCCAGTTATAAATAGAAATCCGTGTACTAGATCGATTCATTGTCGTAAACTTGGATGAAAAAGTGGGGACTCAAGCCCAATACCTTCCACCTTCCCTAATCCCTATGGTAGCCTCTCAAAAAGTGTGGGCTCGAGATTAGAAACCTAATACTAATAGAAGTTTACGCCTATGGACCAATAAAATAATATAGGACTATGTCCGGTGGTAGGTTCATATTATGAGAGATTCGGCGTAGGGCCTAGGGCCAGTGGCGGCTCCACCGGGAGGCAGAGGGCCCATGCCCCCCTATTGAGAGCTTGTGCCCCCCAGTTGGGACCCTATACTCAATGCTACATACATTAAACAACAAATGGTTGGCTCCCCATGATTAGAACTTAGAAGTTGCCACCCCAACGCCCCCCCCCACTTGCCAAATCCTAGAGCCGCCACTGCCTAGGGCCTACATCAGACATGCCATTCGCTCCTACTTTGATTCATGTTTTTATTTGCTCTAGGCTTGACTACCGAAGTTCACTTTTCCACTTTTTACTGGCCTACCATTGGTTCGACTTGGTAAATTCCAGATGAGTCTTCGTTTGGCAACGAACCAGGGCGTTTGCTGAACGCTAGCGGTGTCACAAGACGTGATCACATTAGTGATTAGGTACCGTAGGGCGTAGCAGCGGCTTCTATCCCCCCTTTGCAGCCGGGCTCAATTCCCCCAAAATTACAACCCCCCCCCAAATTACAAATTGCCCCTGTTAGACTAATTTGCTCCCTTGTAGACTTAGTATTATATTCAGCTTTTCATCCTTTGTGTTAGGCATAGCTATCATTTATTACGTCACGGTCAGTGTTATTTTGAATCAATATCAGTTTCAGTTCAGCTCAGATTAGTAGCAAAATATTCCCCCCCCCATTTTTTCCCGGGCGCAGCTGCGCCCACCTTAAATAGGGATAGAAGCCCCTGGGGCGTAGGCCTACATGATGTCTGCTCTACAGTGGCCGGATGCCTTATCCTAAACGAGTTAAGTTTCGCGTGTTGAGAACAGTTGTACAGTAGGCCTCTGTTATTGTTGCCGCTCCATTTTGTCAGAGTTACTCCATCCTCTTAGCTTTATCCCTGGTCGACCATGTCTTCACCTCTCAAGGTCTCCGGTCGACGTGTCCCAAGCGCGAACATCCGTAGGCCTATTCCTGAAGCGAGTTTAGAATCAGTTGGCCCTTTCCTCTGAAATGTTCTTGACCCCAGCATGCGTAGGCCTAATTTAGCAACTGCTGATTATATGGTCCTGTTTTTGAAACGATTTATAGGTCCTGCTAATAACAGTGATTCATTATCATTGCAATTGCATGTCCATTTCTAACTTCGTACAGAAACGTTCAGTGTTTTATCCAGGCCTGTTAGGGGGAGATTCCCCAAAACCCTTCAAATCCCCCAAAATTATTTTCAGCACTGACACAAAGTTTTGCATTGAACTATGTCTCTTCCCCTCCAGCCAAGTCATTTCCCACTCTAAGATCTAGGGTCTGGATAAAACACTGGAAACGTTGGATGTAGGCCTAAGGCCCTAAGCTATCTAAACCTGGGCTCTAGCTTGTCTGTCTTTAAGTGGGTTAAAATCTTGGTATAGCATCTTCTGTTGTAGGCCCCTACAACTTTTAAAACGTTACTCTTTAACGATATGCAGTAGGCCTAATCGCAGAGGGAGTGCTTCTGGGTGATTCCTCACAAGAGGCGCTATACAAATATTTTGTTACATTACATTACATATTAATGATATCATAAACGTGGACTTGGATGAAAAGGTGGGGGCACCCTTATGCCTTTCCCCTTCCATAGTCTACTGTAGTCTCTCAAGAAGTGGAGGCTCGAGTGGAGGCTCGAACCGAGCGACCGTGGGCCTGCAGACCTGCCCGGCAACGTTGGCCAGCTTGGTGTTTTACAGATCTACATTGTTACAGCTAAGGTGATTCAAGTTCAACTGGTGACTTAGAGGTCTCCGAGAAAAGATCGCATGAAAAAGTTGCTCTACTTTTCATCCATTACTAATCGCCAGCAGCCACGGTTGCCAGCCTATGCATACAGGCCTATCTGTAGGCCTATAAGGGATTTTAGGCCTTATTTATGACGAGCATCGATAGGTTTCGACGAATAGGCCTAATTGGGTCGCGTAACTCCTCACGAGCACGATGGATGATGATGAAGATGATGATGATGATGATGATGATGATGATGATGATGATGATGATGATTCATGTCGTTGGCTCGCTTCACTGTTCGTTGTAGGCTACTACGCATGCTGGTCCATAAATAACATTGCAGCAAAACCTAACAGTATTCGACCGATAGCAGGCGGCCTATGCTTAACTGCAAGTTTACTTATATAGGCTTGCCACAACCAAGCTTTTCCAATGATTGCAACTGTCTAGATCACTCTAGACCAGTGAACAATGCGTATTGCGCCAAAGACGTTAGGGATATGATAAGGAAACGAAAATTTCTTGCTGACCTTCAGCAAGATCTAGTCTATGTCGGAATTTTTCTACGTTGTGAACATTAAGAACAACAACAACAACAACAACAAAACGCGGCAACAGTAGTCGTGGGATTTGTGCGAAATCGTTGAGAAATTGGGGGGAGGGTAGGTAGCCTATGTCAGAAGAGAATTAATGCACGGAAACTGAAAGTGCTTGGTACGACGACCTATTTTGCTCGTCATGACCTTTTCACTCGAAACTGTCGATGTGCCACCTTCCCACTATTCCAGAATCCAGTCTACGCCATTTGCACTACTACAATGGCGCTAAAGAAGTTTCCTACAACTTTAGTTTTACTATTACTACCAGAGCCGTAACTAGGGTTTTCGGCGCCCGGGGCCAGATTTCCTTTTTGCGCCCCGAAATTTCGGTGACGACCTTTTTAGTCGTCACGAAGTTTTCTTATGCCTTAAAATATAAATACTCCTCCATTTTCGAGGTGATGACGTTTTTTTAGTCGCCATGGCTCTTCTTTTATTCACACCCAAAAATGTTTTGTTCACACTCAAAAAAGCGCCCCCAGGTCGGCGCCCGGGGCGACTTGCCCCCCTAGTTACGGCTCGACTACTATTACTACTACTACTACTACTACTACTACTACTACTACTACTACTACTACTACTACTACTACTACTACTACTACTACTACTACTACTAAAACGTTTTAATCTTGAAGAGTTGGCCATAATCGCAAGAATGACATTTGTTGTTTAGTTATAGGCCTACATCGCTCGTTTCAATGTCCTATCTTTAGTGCTTGACCGGTTCCAGATCATTCGTTCGGAAAACCCTTACACAGTTGACACATTTGTTACATGCAAAGCGTGCATTGAGGTCTACGAACGAGTCTAATCCGATTTGCCAACAAAATACACGGACTATAAAGTTCGAGCAAACTGAACTAGCAAAAAGAACCATGAAACTCTTTTCATCCGACCTTTAGATCTTCCGATTCAAGTTCTATTTTCGAATCTAGGCTTTGAAATGTCACAGGGGTATGGCAATCTTGCCCTTAAATTGTCAATATTTATCAGAAACTTCTTCATCGACCATGGGCTACAAATCCATGCAGAGGCAGAACAATATCAGAGATTGTGCACACACACACACACACACACACTTTAATATGATATCTACTGCTGGTTTAACAGAGGCGTAGCAGCCATATATGGACAACCTGACCAAATGCCTAGGCAGTGGCGTATTTACCATTGGGCCATTTGGGCCATGGCCCCCCTTTGGTCTTGGCCTAGCCTGTCCTCAGACCCTGACAAGCAAAAAAAGGTCGTCAACTTTTTTCCAAAGTTGTAACCTGTCAGGTCGAAAGTGTCTGGCCCCCTTACCAAAATTCTAAATACGCCACTGTGCCTAGGGCCCCCGACCTGCAAAGGGCCCCCGACCCGTTCGCAAAGTTGTAAAGTTATCAGATCGAAAGACCGACAGGCAAAAAAAGATCGGTCAATATTTTCGCAGACTTGTCAGATCGTCTCTGGAAAGGGCCCCCTGCCCGTTTTTCGCCAAGAGCCCCCGAGCATATTGCTACGCCACTGTGGTTTAGTAACTTGTCACACCGTAATCTGTTAGTCTGCCTTTACAACACTGCTTAGTACACTCATTAAAAGTGACTAGGTCTATTAAAAATAGTTGGCCCATGCTTAGAAGCTGCCACCCTCAACGCCGCCCCCCAATTGCCAAATCTTGGAGCCGCCACTTGCCCGGTACGCCACTGTCTAATACGCGATACACACGAAATATTGCGCTATATGAAGGATCAGGTGTGATAGGCCCTACGTTTTACGAAAGAGATGTGGGACTATAAAGAAACTCTTTCTGTTGACTTCCTTCCTCAATAGTTTGTTTTGCTGTTTCGCATATCCATGTCCCTGCGATTGGCCAATTGGTCACAGTCCAGGATATTTTTACACCCCCTAACACTCCCACCCCAATTTGAGACCGACACCTCTTCCAACACCCCACCCCAATCTCAGCTATGGGATAACCTTTCTTTTGCTTGTCAGACTTTTTGGCAGGGAACCCCCAGAATTTCCCGACTCCCCCAAATTGATAATCTTAGAAATGGGGCGCGGACATTCTCCCCGGACATAATCCCCCAATCCAAATTTGCTAACCTGCTAATTTAGTTTTGTAGCTTTTTGCCCAGTGGCGGCTCCATTTGTGGGCCCCCGTGCCCCCTATTGAATGTCTGTCATTCCAGTGGCCCCCTGTTAGGCTCCATACTTACTACTACATACCGATCAACAAATTGTTGACCACATGCTTAGAAGCTGCCACCCCAACTTGCCAAGTCCTGGAGCCGCCACTGCTCCTGCCATGTGCGCCAAATACTTTAGGAACGCCCCTGGTAAGCCTCAACAGTGTTTTATACAGGTCTGATACTAGGAGTGGAGACCCCCGAAAAAACTCAAAATGCCCCCCAAAAAAATTGCCGCAGCACAAATTTTTTTGCATTGAACTGTACCTCTTCTCCTCCAGCCAAGTCAATCCTCCCCAAAGGCCTGGAGTATGGATAAAACACTTAGCATCAATCAATCTACGCACCCCCCATGCACAGGGCCATATTAAGGCGGGGCTGAGGGGGATGTAGCCCCTGGCCCATCATGAAAATAGGCCCACCGATTTTCGAGATAACCTTTTTTGGAAGAGAGATAACCTTTTTTGCTTGTCAGAGATTTTCAGTAGAGGCGACGGCCTTTTTTCTCAGCCCCCCCTCCCCGGCTCACTCGGACCTTAATCCGGCCCTGCCTATGCCCCCCCCCATTAAATCGAACGCTGCACATTTTCAGACCTCTTGTCTCGTTGTCCGGTTCCTGCGTCTTCTGTGTTGACAAAGATGGCGGACGTTGCGTACGGCTCCTCTTCCTCTTCCTCTTCTTGAACGACCGCCTCCTCTTCCACTCCATCCACTGCCGGTTGTTTTTCCAGTCTATTCCGGGCACTGGATTCGACGTCGGTCATGACGACAGCTCGGCGGAATATATAAGAAAAGACTGTGATGACGACGATTGATTTTAGATTCCAGGCGGATTAATCCATAGATGGAGGTGGATTCGTTGTGAATATCTTAGCTAATGATACCGTATTATATCCCCCGTTAGTTCTTCCAATGAGGTACGTTTTGCCTTCTTTTGAGGCTGAACGAGGGTTTTAAGTTTTCGCACACGTTGAAATAGGACACGTCAGGCGATTTCACTCGTCTGTCTGAGAGAAACAAAGAATGATCCATAATTTTATTATATGTAACTTTATATATATACATTTTTATCAAACTTAATGCCTGGGCCTACAAACAATCGGCTTTGGACTCCAAGCACCCTCTGGAATGCAATTCGACCAACAAGACTTGATTGGGTCATAGATGACAGTGTAAGTAGGGCGACGACACAGTAGTAGTACAGCAGGTGGCAGTAGTAGTAGCAGCAGCAGTAGCAGCAGCAGGTGCAGCAGTAGCAGTAGCAGTGGTAGCAGCAGCAGCAGTAGCAGCAGCAGCAGTGGTGGCAGCAGCAGCAGTGCAGTGGCAGTGCAGCAGCAGCAGTGGTGGCAGCAGCAGCAGTAGCAGTAGTAGTGGCAGTAGCAGTAGCAGTAGTGGTGGCAGTAGTAGCAGTAGTAGTAGTAGTAGTAGTAGCAGTAGTAGTAGTAGTAGTAGTAGTAGTAGTAGTAGTAGTAGTAGTAGTAGAGTAGTAGTTTAATGACATGGAGAGTAGGTCATTCATTCACATTATGATAGGAACAAGAGGACAAACTGAGACTCCTGTAGTCTCATTCGTTGTCCTCTTGTTCTCTAGTAGGTCTGTTCCTGTGTTCTCCTTCTTTGTCTTCTTGTCTTTGAGTCTATAATAATACATATGAGTTATACATATATCCTGCTAGTATAAAACCGTAGACATAAACAACGAAGCAAGTCCGCTGATTGCGACTGAAAATCATCTCTCACGTATAGAAATAACGACTGTTATTGGACAAAGACGCAATTAGTTTTTGGCGTCAACGTCTCCGACTATTGGAAGCCTTTTAAAGAGCGACTTCGCAGTTTCCCATCCAGCAGTCGTCCATTTCCGTGTCCCTATTTCAAAAGGTCGAGGATGGCACGTTAAATCCGGATCTCATAAGAACCAGTTTAATACAGGAAGTCAGCCGCGTGCCTACCGGACAAACAGGGGCGTAGCCACCAATTTGATTTGAGAGGGTATAAGTGTTTTTTGGGGCGGGGGTATAAACCCTAACTATAAACCATATAAACTACAAATAACCACATATAAATAACATAAAAAACTTTAAGGTAAACTGATTTGGGGACATATATTGCGATATACCCCCGTCGCTACCCCCTAGGAAACTATCGCACGACTATTTCCGTAAAGAAGTGCCCAGGTGGATTACCCTGGGGACATACATTAGAGCCCAAATCTGAGTTAGAAATGATCCGTCATTTACGTAAAGGATCCCAGGTGGACAATAGAGCCCAAATCTGAGTTAGATGATCCGTCAGCCCATGCTCGATCCCTGGACAATGTGAACAGTAGCGCAGATTATGTATATATATATATATATATATATATATATATATATATATATATATATATATATATACTGTTTATTTCCAAATAAGACATCATGGAACATAAATCATAAGCACAATGATCGTGTAGAAAAAATAAATTGAAAATTTTAAAATCCTTCATTATACTATATTGCTTCAAGTTAAACATAGCATCAAAGAATACATTAATCATACTAGAACAATACTTAGTGCTAGTTGGAGACTAGTGATACCAAAGACTAGTATATATTAAATGAATATATATATATATATATATATATATATACACACATATATATATATATATATATATATATGATTGTATATATATACATGTCATTGCTGCATGAATTGAGTATTTCGAATACAATTTAAAGCAGTGCTCATGCAGTTGAGCAGCCAGGGTTCCGGAATAGGGGGTACATCATATTTAGACTAGAAAAACGTCGACGAGCCTTAATTAAAAGATCGTCATGCACGTATTCGCTTCGACCATGCTACCTACCCACCCCCAGAAAACTTTCTCAACGGTTTTGGGCAAATTCCGCGACCGCTGGCATTGAGGGGGGGCGGCCCCGTGTCTACTCCATTATGTTATGTGCATGTGTGTGTGTCCGGCTCTTAGACTTTGTGAAACTGCTTAGGCCTACATCGTTTAGATCGGCGGTTCTCAACATTTTTAGGATTTCTGGCGTGGTGGTCCCATAGAAATTTTTTGATGACTCGCGGACTTTATGCAATTTGAATTTTAAATTTAACTGTAATTAACACACAGTTTACTTTTTCGTCAATCGATTATTTAATCAAAAAATTGCAAATCTTAGTCATCAACTTTAAATTCAAATGGAACCAGCACTCTTATAGAACATAGGCGGATTTTATTAAAGGCTGGACGGCTGGGTGGCACCCACAGATCCCCATGCTAGCCTACCCAAATATTAAACTCTAAATCCGCCTATGTCTTAGTCTACTCTTAGAGCCATCACTGCCCATCAGTGTGTTTTGTGTTCCGAGGTGTTGGCGAGATATCTTGAGAAAGTAATCCTTTTACGGTCCACCTGAAACTGCTTGGCGGTCCCCTATTGGACCGCGGACCCAGTTTGAGAACTACCGGTTTAGACCAATATAATTAGATCGTAAGCCCTACAGTTATAAATAGAAAAACGTTTTTAAGTCTGTTTAAGCGAATTAATTAATTTCAATTTGATCTAATCATATATATTATTGGTGCATAACTTACTTTATAGACAGATTTCTTAGACCCCGAGGTTGACACAAGCAGCCAGAACATGCCTGATGCGTTGAATATAAACGTGACTTGCCTCACTGAGGAGTGACCTAGCCGCCAACGTATCCTATATTTTACTTGGTTTACAGAAAAAAGATTTTTTTCTATTAGCCAATTATTAACAAAATACGTTAGAAGTCCGACTGTTCCTATTATGGGAAGCGTCTCTAATTCGTCGCTTGCACATCGGAAGTGTAGCGTATCACATTTAAGAATATTTTCTTGTTATCCGTATGCCTCATGAGTTCTTACCTTGTGCATTGCAAAATGCAAACGACTGTTTCTCTTCTTTTTTTTTACTGCGGAATCGAATAGATACCACCGCTAAAGACGTTTTGCATTGGCCTGTGTCGATTTCTTAGGCCCTGAGGTTGACACAAACAGCAAGATCATAGGCCCTATAGCCTACCTGATGCGTCGAATGCGTGACCTGTCTGTCCTCCCCCTGCCAAGTGGCCCAGCCATCGCCACCGTAGCCTATGTATGTTTTACAACGTGTAGAGAGTATAGGGTACATTAAGCCTATAATATTAGTATACTTCAGTATCTTTACCGATGGGAGGTCTGTCAGACTAGGCTTTCTTTAACGAACTGTCCATGCGTGAATATAAGTTGAATACAAGACCCTAAATATTGCACATACTGACAGACAGACAGACAGACAGAAAGACGAAGAGTGTGTGGTAGACATGACTGGCTGGCTGGTCGGACGAACAGATCGAATATTGTATGCAGATGATGTTTATTACAAAGTTAAAACACAGACCTTTGTTGTGTGTGTGTGTAGGCCTATGGCTTTGTACCAAAATGACAAACGTTACTGTTGTCTAGGCCATACATGTAGTACGTTCATTTATCATATACTCAAGCTTGCGATGATCCAAAAAACGCAAGCGGCTGCACAAGCTGTTTCTGGCTCGATTATGTTATATTTAGACGGCATATACAAAGACGTTTACTTACTTACTTTTACTAATATGCAAAGACGTAGCGAAATGGAAAGTGGAATTAGGAGCCTATATACTTTGAAGTACCAGCAGCTTCGCCATGGTTTAATCTAGACCGTTTCCGAGGGGGGTATTGCCCCTTTTCCCTCAGCAAATTTCAAATTTCCCCTCCCAGAATTTTTTGCATACTACATCAACTAACAGCAGCCCCTTTAGCTGATTCCCCCCGGCTTTGTCAGTTCCCCCCGGAGTCCAGAGTCTAGATTAAACACTGATCAGATTCACCTTCGAGCCATCGTTGACTGATGCCCTGTGTACTGTTTTAACGGCGCTATAGAAGTTATTTATCTGACTATCGTTTCCGCATACCGTAGGCCTAAAGATCTGGTGCACGTAACCTTAGGCCCACGTCTGCTGCCTGTCCCAGGTTGTCTAGGCCTACACTTAGAATAAATAATTACAAATCGAATATTATTATTAATTCTGACAATTTTTTTGTTTTCTATTGGAAGGCTAAAGTGGGAGCGCTTTACAAATGTCCCTAATGAGATATTCATTATGTTTTAAGGTTCCTAGTGAACAGGGGAGATGTCACCTGAGTCACGTCCGAAAAAAAGGGAGTTCCAAAGCATTGGGTTATTTAGAAACAGACCGATCCCCAAATTGGCTGACTAACGGGGTGGTAAACCACCAATTGAGAACGGCTGCTTGTCGAAGCTGCGAGCGCCGATCAGACGACTTGGGCTTACAGACCAGATGTGTTGAGTAATCTCGGGGCAGAAAGGGTCATTTAACGTCCTAAATGTAAACCAGCAATGTTGACAAGCAAAACGCTCCGGAAGGTCAGTCAATTTTTTCGCAAACTTAGCGGTGTCAAATGCTCATTCCACCTAGCGCCGAAGAAGACGTGAAATGATTTAGCACCATCTGAAGACGGTTTACTGCACTGACAGGAAGTCCAAGTAAGAATG
This sequence comes from Metaphire vulgaris, assembly GCA_018105865.1. Classification (NCBI taxonomy): domain Eukaryota; kingdom Metazoa; phylum Annelida; class Clitellata; order Crassiclitellata; family Megascolecidae; genus Metaphire; species Metaphire vulgaris. The sequence goes on from CM030846.1 coordinate 14,207,484, forward strand.
CACTTTCATGGTAATTTTTTTGTTTTCTATTGGTCGGGGATTGGAGGGAAAAATCCATGGACGTCATTTGGGGGCAGGGGAATTTGCCAATGATTTTTTTAAAAAATTACCAGCCAATGACCAGTTATTTAGTTTTAACATGCCAATTGGCTGGCTCAAGTAAACTGTGCTTAAAAAAGGTCAGCAGCCCATAAAGAAGGAGTATGATTGTGTTGAGTAATCTGAAGCAAACTAATGAAAAAACAAATGACTGACAAGCAAAAAATCAACTTTTTCGCAAACTTGATCAGGTCAAAAGTGTTTTCCCCTGAAAAACAGTGAAATGACGTCTGATTGACTTTTCACTGTGCGAAATAAAGCCATGCCTCTGCGATTCTGCCTAAGTCATTTCCACAAAAATCCAGGTCCCACGAATGCCAATCATTTTTTAAGCAAACCAGGTACGAGTTGCAAAATATAAAGGAGATCAAGTCTTTGCTTAATTAACACTGATTTGTCGGTATCATTAAACAAGTATGCATCGCTTTGAAAATAACAATTCTGAGCACAAAAATAAACCCGCCCCTCGATCCTCAAAATGTTTCCCTAAAACTTGTTATTGAGTCATTGATTTTCAAAAAATAAACCACTTGACTAAATTATGCTGCAGGCAATAATATAAACTGGCGTTGATGTCACATTTTCTTGCGGTCAGGATGCCTGACTAAATCTTTTAAACCACAGTACATCAAATTGTGCATAAAGCCAATAACCAAGTAGGCTATTAATTGAGAAGGTGATGCTGGAAGAGCATTTACAATGTTGTGTTGCGTCATTCCTTTAGCATGTCCGCTAGTTCTCTACGCCTAGCAGCTGCTTGGCTTTCAGCTTTCGCCATTTTATTGCTCTCTAATTTGTTCAACTGTCTTACACGTTCGGTTATGGAAACCTGTTTGGCGTTGTGGAATTCGGAAATTCGGCGCTCTGTTCGACGACCAATTCCCGAACGTTCCCGGACGTTTCGAGAGCTTCGTCAATTTCCAAAACCTCTGCTTTTCCTTCTTCCGATTGCAACTGTTTTGTGATTCTTTTGACAGCTTTCTGATCTTTCTTCGTTCCTTTGATAACCTGTTCCATGTAGCTACATTCGATCAGCGACTCAAAAGGGACTTTGGATGCCAGTCTTTAACCAACCGTTGGCAAAAACATACAGTTTAGTCACTGATTAATGCCATAGAATCTTAATTGTGGCCCTATATAAATATTAGATGTAAATAAGCTGTTTTAGGCATGTCTTTGTAGTGCCTAGTACAGTGTGTCAGTATGCTGAAACAACAGTGCTGTTTTCAGCTGGAATGCACAGGAATGTCGTTCCCACCAGGGGCGTAGCGACGGGGTGGGTGGGTATATCGGTATATATACTCCCAAATCAGTCTTCCTTACAGTTTTTTAATGTGATTTACATGTGGTTATATGTGCTTTATAGTTAATATTTATACCCACTCAAAATATTTATACCCTCCCAAATCAAATTCCTGGCTACGCCCCTGGTTCCCACGCCTTTTTGCCAGATAATTCTGGAAGTTGATGTAAAGCCTATAATACCAGCATTCTGCATAACATTTACTCTGGACTGTTTAATGACATATTAACTCTTTGAGTTTCTTTCCGTTTCTTGTAAAAAAATCGCCGCATTACACCGGCAGACCTACTAGGCAGGGTTATTTCTATGATTATCAATTGAGGGGGTGTTGATATATTCTGGGGGTCCCTCCCTCCCCTTATGGTGAACGATAGCATCTTAGCTGCATCATAATTAGGGGGTGCTGCTCTCAGATTGTGGGGTGTTAGGTGCAGTGTTATTTCTAGGAATTTGAATTCGGGGAGGTGTCGGAAAAATCTGGGGGTGTCGGAATTCTTAAGTATCTGCCCAAGAAAGGCTGACAGAAAACGTTATCAAGTCCCAAAAGCAACCAAAGAAACCTTAAAAGTTTCAAAAAAACCTCTGACAAGCAAAAAAGGTCAGCCGAGAATAAAAATCGGGGGTGTCCTTCTTCATTGGAGAGGGGGGTGTGTTCTGAGCTAATTAGTATGCAATTTCTATGCATACCATTGCCGCATTACCAAATTTTGGGGGTGTCGACCTCAAATTGGGGAGGGGTGTTGGGGGTGTTAGGGAGGTGTAAAAATATCCCTGGTTGGATGTATGTGTATGTGTGTGTGTAAAATATCTCTGCTACTAGGCTACTAGGTGGTAGGCCTAATACCGCCAGGGCTTACCATCATTGAACCATTTAGCATTAGCTAGGCTATGCACAAACCAGGGAGTCTATAAGACTTAGGCTATATAAGTCCTATAGACTCCCTGGCACAAACGATAACGTCGATAAATAAGTAAAGTAAAGTAAAGTCTCGTGGATTTCTATAGCGCCTTGGAGGCAGCACAACATGTTACAGTAGCTGCTTATTCCTAGGCGCTCAGCCTCTTTTAAAATAGCTATGGGGAAGGCATATTATCAGCCAGGCAATAGTCAACATCCAAAGGGCAGTGAGACTAGGTTGTTAGGCCTACAGCTATTAAGGTGGCGGAAGATGACAGAGTGGGTTACGTGCTGGAGCGTCAGGCTGACGGAGCGGGTTCAAACCCCGTTAGTGCCCCTAGTGGCTTTCACACAGGCAGTAATGCCTCCTATAAGCCATTTTAAATCATGCTAAGTTTTATAGAGGATAAATGATTTTAGCCAAATTTCTCTATCTCACAAATTTTGGAGGAAGGATTTATCTTTAATCAATTCCCTTAATTTAAATAGACCTGAAGACTTGAGGAGATAATGCAGGACTACCCCAACAACTCAAAAAAAAAAAAATTGACTAGTTTTGGCTTCTTTATAGGAAGAGGATTCAGATTTTTATTGTTTCAAAAAAGTGTCCAAGTCTGCGGAGGGAAGTCCACTCCAAATTAGATTATTGTAACTCCCTCTACTATAACCTTCCCAAAGGCAAAATGTGGCTGGCTCCCATATTTCACCCATACTAAAATCATTACATTGGCTTAAAATAACTGGGGCCAATATAAGGGGCCACGTGCCCCAGTCATCAAATTGAGAGCCTCATCTCACTCTGTCACGCCCGCTAAATCAATCATCCCAGTGGCCCCCAGTTGGGACCCTATTCCTCACTATAATGCTCAACATACTTAAATTAAACAACAAATGGTTGGCCTCCATGATTGACTATTGCCTGGCTTGCCTTTCCAACGGCCCCCACTGCTGCCAAATCCTAGAGCGCCACTGAAGCTGGGATCGAGTTCCAAGCTATTACCTATAAACGCAACATGCAACAACAGATTTGATAGGCCTATAGAGTTATGACTGATAAGGTAGCCTTAGGTAGGCCTATTAGGTAGCATATTGTGTTCGAGTTTTCAAGAAAGCATTGGGGCTTTGAACCAAAACCTGTGCAGTTATGAACACCAAGTGGGATGGGTTCCCTGTCACTTCCTGGACCGTCACTTCCTGGACCGTCACTTCCTGGACCGTCATTGTAAGGTAAAACAATGATGTAGCCTATATACAAGGCGGACAGCTGGTGACCAATAATAAGCATCTTGTCGAGTAGCATTTTCCGAATACTTTCCCGCGTCTTAAGCCCATATTTGTCCCAATTATTCAAGTTATTATCAAATGAATACTATATTGAATATGAATGTTTACATTACCGTGACATGTTTACCTAGACGTGTTAAAATGTTATTACAGACCATCGTAGTTGTCACGTGTAGCTGTGCACACGCATGTAATGATTTATATATCATAGTGTAGCCTATAGGTCTACACTTGTTTACATAGCCTACACCTAAACGATAGAACAATAGGAACGGTTCAGCATGCAACTAACGGTCCAGGAAGTGACGGTCCAGGAAGTGACTGGACACCAGTGGGATGGGACAGCCACAAACCAAAAGTTCAACTATCGATAGAGGTCGCCCTAAGCCAAAGGCGGGATTAACCCCCTCCAACCATAGGCAAATAAAGATTCGACATTTTGTTGAATGCATAATCGGATAATCCTATAAAAACATACCTACTTTATAAGGCAGACTGATTATATTATCATCGGTGAGAAAACTGAATGAAGCACAAAATTCTGGTCTAAACAAACTGTCAGGACATCGCGTCTAAACATGCGCTAAATAATTATTCTGATGATAATTATTCACAGCTGATCAGAAACGAAATACTTGGTTAAAAATTGCAATTATATTTAAAATTCCACTCTAATTCAAATCTTCGCGGCATTAAAAATGACGGAGCATTAGCCTACGTCATTTAGGCCTAAGCTATCAACGAAATTATGCAAAAATAAGCTATCAACGAAAGCATTATTTATTAGCGAAAGCATTATTTATTAGAATCACTTATCACTTGCATCATCATTATTATTATTATTATTATTATTATTATTATTATTATTATTATTATTATTATTATTATTATTATTATTATTTTATTATTATTATTATTAGACCTATTTGATTACAGTTTTAGTCGCTTCCCAGTGAGTCCCCACTTCACTCATTCGGAGTAATTTCCAACTTATTATTTTAACTTTCCGAATATATATTTCAAATAAGCACAATTTATCTAGGTTTTGACAATTTCTACTTTCACTAGTAAATTTTGAGGGTTGCAATAATTTCTCTCTCTTTGCTGTAGCCTACTGGTCTACCCTAAATTGGTATCGTCATTCGACGGGAATCTTCTGATGATATCATCAAACTTCTCCAAGCTTTCGAAACCGACCGACGGCAACACCGACCTCAGCGGTTGCTCGGCTGTCGCTATATAAATTTATGATCGTCAACGAAGTGTGAACAACGGGAAGGGTGTTTGACCGGATTAAAATCCGTCTTTTTTCGCGAATAAATCACTCTTTTCGTTCGGAAAAACCATAAAATCTATTTCGATAGATCGTCGCCTCAGGTCGGACACGATGGATGGATCGCAGAAGCAGGAATTTATCGTCGGAGAGGCGGGCAAGGCCCAGTACCGACTGGTCCGTAAGATAGGCAGCGGGTCGTTCGGAGACATCTACCTCGGGATCAACGTCGCCACCGGGGAAGAAGTGGCCGTCAAGCTCGAGCCGATCAAGGCCCGTCACCCGCAGTTGCTCTACGAGAGCAAGCTGTACAAGATCCTCCAGGGGGGCGCCGGGATCCCGCACGTCCGCTGGTTCGGTCAGGCCCGCGACTTCAACGCCATGGTCATGGAGCTGTTGGGTCCGAGCCTCGAGGACCTCTTCAACTTCTGCTCGAGGAGGCTGACGATGAAGACGGTTCTGATGTTGGCCGACCAGATGATCGGCGACATTGAATACGTGCACAACAAGAACTTCATTCACCGCGACATCAAGCCCGACAACTTTGTGATGGGGATCGGAAGACACTGCAACCGGGTCTATCTGATCGATTTTGGCCTTGCCAAGAAATACCGGGACACGCGTACGCGTGTGCACATTCCGTACCGCGAAGACAAGAATCTTACGGGAACCGCTCGGTACGCCAGCATCAACGCTCACCTGGGCATTGAGCAGAGCAGGAGAGATGATCTCGAATCGCTGGGCCACGTCCTTATGTATTTCAACCGTGGCAGTCTGCCATGGCAGGGTCTGAAGGCTGCGACCAAGAAGCAGAAGTACGACAAGATCAGTGAGAAGAAAATGTCGACCCCCGTTGAAGTGCTTTGCAAGGGCTACCCGACGGAATTTGTAATGTATCTAAATTACAGCCGAGGCTTAAGATTCGACGAAGCTCCTGACTACATGTACCTTCGACAGCTATTCAGGATCTTGTTTCGTACTCTGAACTACAACTATGACTACGTGTTTGACTGGACGATGCTGAAGCAGCGGACCGCTACAGCTGCGGCCGCCTCAAGTCGCTCGTCCGAGTTTCAAAAGATGTAGCAAATTTAGGCAAAGAAGATGACTGTTATTGAGACTATGGTTTCCTAAGTGAAGAAGTCGATAAGTGTTATTTAACCTGTTATGTTGATTAATTTGTCGTTTTGCCTGATGTGTGACCAGCATCTGATATTAAATGTATGGTGTGTAAATCAAATTCTTTTTAATCTGTGTGATTTGAGTCTCATGTATATGTATATGTATGTGTGCATGTGGAACATTATGCTAAAAATTGTTTTCATATCGATAAATTTGACAGACGTATCACTCATCAAATACGTTGCTTAAAATATCGAGTTCAGTAACGTTTGATCTGAATATTTGTAAGTTTGAGAGTGTTAGAAATTGAACGTGGTATTTTGATTTCAAATTAAGTTTATTTCTGGGATTTGTTAAACTATATACATGATTTCTTCAAATAATAAATAGTCTATAAGCTTTTGATGCTGTGCTTATTTTATGCATTTTATGTTTTGCTGTGTTTAATTTACAAGGTGAAATTTCTTGTCACTTTTTTGTCAAGAATTTGGTGAATTTTTATGTAATTCGATTCATCCTAAGCAGTTGTATTTATCCAAAATTAGGGAGATCTTCTCACTGATCTCTTAGAAAATCTGTAGTTGAGTTATTAATATATAAAAAAATTTGTTAAAATATTTGTTTGCAATGGTGACGTTATACACATATAGCCTCTTTTACTATAATAAGTCAGCAATTAATGCTATTATAAATTTTAAATATATACTGTGATTGTTTTATTTGCATGTTTTATTGAAAAATATAAGGAATAGTTTAAACAAACTTTTAGCTCCTGTGACGGTACTTTTGCAGTATGTTGTCAATAGTTTTGTTTTGTCTGCACTTATACAATCTCTTGAATAAGATACAGTAGAACCTCGTTATATCGAAGTTCAAGGGACCGTGATAAATACTTCGATATACCCGAAGTTCGATATATCCGATTCCTGTATCATTAACACTGTTTTGGCGGGACCGGCGCTCAAACTTCGATATAAACATGATTTCGATATAAGCGAGTTCGATATAACGAGGTTCTACTGTACACATCTTTGAAGTGATAGAGTCACAAGCAGCTGTTGAGCTCAGTATAACCAACTTACATTTTGATGTATGCCAATATAAATTTGAGTTGACAGCTGTATCTGCAATCTCCACAACTCTGATAAGGTGAATGTACTGTTGTTCCTGTGAAAAAATTTGCGAGTTGGATCATTTGACATCTGCCGTGACTTGCCACGGCTGTTACTAGGAATTTTACTAAAAAAATACTGAATGAATCATGGTGTGTATGTGTCAATCTATTGTCGATTTATTTGAGATGCTTTGTTAAGAAAGATATGCCAGTTAATCTTGTAGCACGGAGACATGTTTGAACCCAGAATTCTTAAATAGCACGGGATTTTCTTTGTTGCTTCGTGTATGATTGTAACAAGACCATTATTAAGCATTTTACTGTGGACTAGTCTGCTTGCTATTCGCTGGTTTTCTTGTATCTAGGTAAATAATATTATCCTATTATAATTATAAGATGGCCTTTACCTTTTAAGATGGTCTTTACATATTGTAAGGCCTTTAGCATTGAAAATTTACTATCATATTCCTTGTGTGTTTTAAAGCCACTGTCAAGGGAATAACCACTATAAAGGTTATGTTTCTTATATTTATTTGACATCTTACAGTTTAGAAATGGGGCTAGGAAGAAAAGAAATGTCTGTCATTCAGTTGTGTGACAATAACTGCAGGAGATCTGAGCATGATTTAAAACTAGGAAATATTTGCAGGCAATCTAGCTGTAAGTTGACACGATAACAGCTTATCAGATTTAAACTTGCCGATAATTATGACAAGGACAAGAATGTCTCATTGATGATATTTTGTTTATAATATTGACGAAAGTTAGTTTATCATTTGTTTGTCTGTCTTCAATTAATTCGACTATGAATGGAAATAAAATGTTCTGGTTTGTGTGTATTAAGTATAATGCATGTGTCGTCTGTTGCATCCAAGCTTTTGAAATGGCGGGATATTGAAAAATCTTAGGAGTATTATGGACACAAAAAGAACAAACAAAAGCATTCTTAAGTTAACCCCTTAACTGGGGATCCCGGATATATCCGTCCATTTTACATTGAGTTACAGTTAAATACACGGTTAAGGAGATGGACAGTGAGCTGTAGTTCATCATCATCGCAAGTATAAAGACAAGAAAATTAAGTACCACTGACGCACACTGTGCAAAGAAGATAACAGCTTAGAGGAGGATATAATGGTGGGAGCGATACCTGGAACCAGAGGCAAAGGGTGACTAAGGAGTCCGTCTCACTCTCTCCCTCTGACTGATCTCTGGAATGACCTGGATCTTTTGCGGATTGATTTTGAAGTACCATCGATTGATACCTTGGGTATTAGAACTGGTGCTATAGAAGTGCATAATTATTATTATTATTAACCCCTTAACTGTGTATTTAACTGTAACTCAATGTAAAATGGACGGATATATCTGGGATCCCCAGTTAAGGGGTTAAGGAGACCAATACATTCAAGACAGAAGACTGGCTAAACGAAACATCAATGTGGAAGAAACTAAGACATACACCAATATATTTCAATTTGACTTTATGATCTTTTATTCTGAAAATAGTATAACTCAAATTATTTGGAAAAATCTCAACATTAACATTAACACTTATTTCATGCAACTACTTTTTTTACATGGTTTGGCAAAGCAGACAAAAGCATTTAGAATTTGAGCTTAATATTAATTATTAAACACAATAAAAACGATAAATCCCATGAAAACACTTTACATGCATTGGTGTCCAACTACAGTGTGCTATCTAAAAGAATAGCTCTACAAAAGTTTAATATGATTTACATGATCTTACACACTACATTCTATCAAGGAAAGCAACAGAACTAAAAGAATCACAGGATATGAAACAACGTGAAGATATATCTTCCAGGAAATCTTGAAATCTTCTAGAATTTTCTAGACTTTCCAGCAGTTTTCTCAGTGGAAAACTTTCTTTGGTGCCTCAGTTCCTTTCCAGTGTGGTGGCCACGTCTTCTCCACGGACGGACGCTTCAACATCATGTCGTAATACTTGACCAAATTCGGATACGACTTTCTGAGCTGAAGCCCAAGTTGCACGTAGAAAGCCAGATTGGGAAAAAACGCAACATCTGCCATTGACATGTGCTTTCCAGCAACGTACGCTTCGGTCTGTGCAAAATAAAATAAAAGAAACTGTTTTTAAAACTGGGAATTAATCCTCTCTGTGATAAGATGGTTCTCAAATGGCTAAAGGATCTCGCTATTCAGGGCATACACTACAGTCAAACCAATTTAATGTCATCTTCTTTATATATATCTCATAGCATTTGTGGTTTCTATACAACATTGATGCAATACTGTATATTTAACTTGGTGTTTAATGTTGAATTGGCTTATTTGACATACAGTTGTGGCCAAAAGTTTAGAGACACTATAATTTACACTTGGTAACTTATAAAGTATACTTGGTTTGACTATACAATTCCACAATGTAAACAGCTATGATGATATTTTTCTAAAATACAGTGACTTAACCAACCAAAAGCTTCAGCAATGTCACTTGCCTGGCCAAGGTATTTCTCCCACAATTTCAGCTCTGTATGAAAGTCTTCGACTCTTTTCTTGAGCTCTTTCTGCAGAAAGCAGCACAATTCAAGCGATCACTAGATGAGTGAAATAACAAGTTAAATTCAATAACCTAAAAATACTTGCCACAAGCAAGAGCTTTTAAAATACCAGTCTTTCTAGACAAAATCAACCATCTTAATGTTCAATATTGGTAATTAATCATTGTAATAGGTTAATTTATAACAACTGGGAAAAGGGAAATTAATAGGGAAATTAAGCTTCAACTCTATTACTCACGTATTGTATTGCCTTCTGGACTATTTATATAGCGCCATAAACATAGCATAACCAAAAACAAGGGTGATTTACAGGGGTATAACTCCCTAAACAGATGGCTTTTCAGTCTGATTTTGAAGATGGGCTGAGCTACTATCCTCCTTATTTCAGGTGCGATGGTATTCCACTGCAGTGGTCCATCTCAGGAGAAGGCGCGATCACCAAGGGTTGGAATCTTAAACGGTTTTGGAACACATACAATCTGTAGGCTATACAATTTTCTTTAAATTCAGAGTTGGTTAAAGTTTTGGTACACACTGCTTGAGTGTGTAAATCTCAAATTACTTTATAAGAATGCATGGGTAAAGAAGGCCATATAGAGAATTTCATACAAAAATAATGCCTTAAGACCAACAGTGAGAAACTGCATTTATTGTCACAAGATGCTGACTTCAAAGTGATGTTGTTTGTTAGATATGCTAGAACATTTGACCAGCCAAGAATATAGGCATATACTTGGTCAATTTCTTCAGGTTTTCTGAGGAAGACATAGAATACTGCCTCCCCTCCTTTTTTCTCCAAGTTGAAAAACTGCAACACCAAGGATCACATCACTGAACATCACAAAAAATATACTCAAGAAAAAGACAACCACATGAAAATCAGTAACTACTTCATATTAAAATTTGTAGGCCTACTAGACCCAGGCCTAGATCACTAGTTATTCTTACTCTTGTAAATGAAATTATTTATTATTTAATTTCTGTCTAACTTATAATGCCCATTTAAAATCTAATTTCTCAATTTCTTCAGACATGTTAACCCCTTAACTGGGCATTTAACTGTAACTCAGTGTAAAATGGACGGATATATCTGGGGTCCCAGTTAAGGAGTTAATATAATAATATTAGGCAGTTCATAATTTGCAGCTGCAGAAACAGAGATGAAACAATTATGCATATAAAAAATTAATAAACAAATAAGTTCTTAAATAGGAGCATTAAAAGTGTACCTCGTATTTTCTCTGAAGAACATTTCCAAGCTCCACAGTATCATCAGGCAATAGTCTGGTTCCCTGATTTTTAAAAACTACCTGCAAAATAAATACTTATTCCCATTTATAAATACAAATGCCTTAAACTATCAAACATCAACTACAGTATTATGCTTATATTTAAATATAATGCATTACAAGAGCTGAATAAAATTAATCCATGATGAAACCTGACTTGAATCCTGATTTAAATATCATAGGATTGTACATCAGCATAATGAATTGGAAACCGGGTAAAGATTGTGTTTATAGAGTGGTATGTAGCTCCCTGTAAAAAATAAAATTCCTTATTTGCAATAGCCCTGCTGACACCAAACTTGCTATGGTTTAAAAGCTCATCTCCTTTGATAAACAAGAGCACGTGGGAGAAGATGTTCTCAGATGGAACCTCAGCCAGTAGGAAAACCCTGTGCACCAACAGTGGTTGGCAGGGCCGCCGAGAGAATTTCCCGTCCCCGGTACAAGAATTGTCACGGGCTCCTGACCTGCTAAGTGTGTGAAAAGTTGATGAGCTTTTTTTGCTTGTCAGTCTTCTTATGGCTTCAGACTATTGTTAATTCATCATCACCGGACCCGGGCGCCTTTGGGCTCCATGGGCCCCGGAGCAATGTACCGGCTGCACCCCCTCTCCTCAGGCCTGGTGGCTGGTCAAAGAAAAGCCTTGCTGCTTCGTTTGGCTTCAACGGACTTTAGATTTAACTGAAAAAATCTTCCGGTTCATAATCGAACCTGTTATAATAACATTTCACTGTATCAGAATGCATATTGTATGGCTGGGGGAAGAGAGACCATTTGCCTGAAATTCCTCATAGTCTCTGCACTTATTAATACCCGTAGATAAGTATAACATTTCTCGCTCTCTCTCACACACACACGCACAATTTTTCAAGGAAACTTCAATCTGGACGTGGCAGTGAAGTTGAGATATAAAACTTCCACCTCCTTCATTTGTGCTACTTAAAATATTCCGACTTCAACAACTTCAAAACACTGGTATTATACACATATTTTTGAAACTCTAATTTTGAGAAACAAATATATTTCTTCAGCCTTAATCTGAACTTCTAGAGTATACACCAAATCATAACAATAAACATTTTGACTTATGTAAACTGCATGACACACAGGTTCTACAATTTTCGGTACACAGTCCAATCAAATTGCACTATTCCAAAATTAAAACCCACTGAACCAAAATTTGCTTCTTCATACAACATACATTTCAACAAGCAAAATAAATTAATCTGAAAAGAATCACTTTAGCTTTGAACTTGCCTCCAAATAGTCACAGACAGCAAATGATTCGTTTATTGCATGGTCCTTATGAATAAACGTAGGCACCTTTAGCAAAACAAATTCCAAACATGGCATGATAATGATAATGATAATGATAATGATGATAATAATAATAATAATAATAATAATAATAATAATAATAATAATAATAATAATAATAATAATAATAATAATAATAATAATAATGTTAAGTCTACCACAATATAATGCAAACAAAATAACGAATACTGTATAAATAACTAGCAAATAAATTACTTAACCTGTTACCCTAATTTAAATTATTAAGCAATGTGCATCAATAAGTTGATTTTCACAAATTTTCAGTTATCACGGGGCAAAATAATCGTTACTTTATAACGAACACATAGTCATCGTGGTCTGCACCCCCACCTGGCCACGTGGGTTCCATCTGAGAACATCCTCTCCCTTGTGTTCCTGCTTATCAAAGGAGATTAGCTTGTTACGATATCCGCTCAAACCTTTTTCCTCCAAAGCCAGCATGACGCGCCAACACGGCGCAGAACCAGAAGCCCAGATAAGAAATATATCTGACGCCATTTCTGTACCAAACGATACAACACATTGTTACAAGCAACCGAACACAAAGTCTGAACAATCCTGACTAAAAACTCAAAAATTTTCCACAAGAATTACCGGGTATATTTTCCAACAATGATGATGATGATGATGGTGGTGACTGCCACATCTTCTTCAAAACCTTACTTGATGAATTATGAACAAACATCAAGGCTATTGACACAGTCAAAATTTTAAATTGTCAAGATCTCTGCTTGTCAAAAACTTCAGCCTCAAGCCACTTTGGCAAACATTCCACAGTTTCATCCATCTAGAATAAACTGTTCATAGGTCTGTCACAATTTAAAGACTGAGGATGAAGTATGAAGTCTATAAAATGTAAAAATTTATAGGATAAACAGAGAAAGCATATCTTTTATTAGAAAAAGCACCCGATAATGCTTAGTCATGCTCTATAACTTCTTAATGCTTTACTCGCTTTCATCATTAATCTGTTTCACATAGCACTTACGGTAATTAGTATGCCATACATATGCAGTGCATATTTTAGTGCTCTCCCTTCAATTCAAACCTGGATACATGCAAAAAAACCACGGCTAAACTCTTTGAGGACTTAATTCACATTGGCAGGCACACCTTTATGGCTAAATAAGTTCAATGTTTTCATGCATCTGGCATTTGGTGACATTGGTATTTCTTGCAAATCACTCAACTCAAATCTTGGAGTGGTCTCTGTTTCTATAGCTTCACCTTCAGCAAGAACACTGATGCAGCATACTGTTATTCGCACTCTCACAAAAATGATATTCGGACAGCCAAGCCATACAGCACTTGTTCTGCTGGCTAAAGTGTGCACTCCCAATCGCATTCAATACTACAATTCTCATCTTTCTTATATCTTGAAGATTAATCTTCAGATTATGCAACAAATTCAAAACTACCGGTATGTAACTCAAATAATTACTAAAAAGATAAATACAATCACAATACTCCAGTTCTCAAAGACCTTCACTGGCTCCAAAATTCAACAGATAATCGACTTCACGACTAGTCTACTTGAACTCCAAAGCAATTTTCTCAAATAAATTCTTCTGACCCAGCTCTCTAATCACAGTTCAGGACAACAGATCAATCCACGTGACAATTCTCTTTTTTGCATGATTTTAGCAAGTGCATTTGGAACCAGAATATTGGGAGTCCACTGTAAACTGCAAAATGTGTTTAAGTAATTGTAGGCTCGAAGAGAACATAATTATGTGATTCTAACAAAAAAATAAGGCGGAGAGAGAAAGAGAGGGCTTACTAGTCCTAGGGCTATATGAGACACAGTGATTACAACTTAAAATACAGTCATAATAATAATAATAATTATTATTATTATTAAATAATTATTATTATTATTATTATTATTATTATTATTATTATCATCTGTTCTAAATATTGTCTATCCAACAAGACTGGGCCTTTGGAATTCGACCCATGAACAACTACCGGTAGCTGCAGCTATGCGGAAAATTTTTGAATAAAAGTTGACCAACTCTGCCATACCAGGTCCCATGCATTTATACCATTCCTGTTTTAACCGTCAAAAACTGAAATCGTCGAAATAATTCCCCGAATATTTGTTCTTAAATTCTGATTTTATTTAAATTTGTAACTAATAACGAACCTACTCAAATTGCTTTTCGCCAAAGCTGTAAGAAAAACCATTTTTTAAAAGGCCTGCGTAAATAAATCCAGTACACGAGATGCGGTATGTCGAGTAGAATCCAGAAGATTAAATATATTCGCTTGTCAGACGTTAGTTTATTATTATTATTATTTATTATTATTATTATTATTATTATTATTATTTAATTTTTAGTTTTTAAAACATGCACTTGAGTAACAAAAAGTTGTCTGTTAAATTCTCAAATTTGAGGTCATGCATATGAATAACTTCGCTTGTTGTGTGTTCTCACACAGGGCAGTCCCTACTGAAACACTTTAAAGTTTAAACCTTGTTATATGTGTGTGTGTGTATATATATATATATATATATATATATATATATATATATATTATTTTGATTTAATAAACCATCAAAACATTCATTATACTATAGAGTAGTATACAGCAATACAGCACAGGCACAAACTACTACCTATGTCCTCATATGGGTATTTTTTGTCCTCATTTCTTACTGCTGTGGACATGGGGGTATTTTGCTTTTAGAAATGTCAAAAAGGTCATCACTAGTTTTTTGCCTCTCTTTGCATTTTTTTACCACCCTAAAAAGTCCGACAAGTAAAAAACAAAAAGGGTCATCGCTAGATTTTTGTGCTTCTGAAAGTCTGGCAAGCCATTGTTTTATGCTGAGAAATAATTAGGGCATTGCCGCTTTTCTGACCAGGTTTGCTCCATTGGTACTTGCGTATTAGTGAAATTACTAAAAAGAGATAACTTATAGTGCTAAGTTTAAATATAACGAATTTATAGCGCTAAAATTTTATCATTTGTCCAATGGACCTTGACAGTCTTGTAGTTTCTTGTTGCTTTCGTCGCATGACCGCTGTGCACCTCCCTGGAAACAAGCCACCAATGTCCCAAGCCAATATCACATTTTATTATCACATTCTCATGTTTTTGATTAATAATTATCAATTTATCAGCACTCAATTATATGCTCAAACATAAATAAGACACTACTTTCAATCCCCAAATCTATTAACCCCTTAACTGGGGACCCCGGATATATCCGTCCATTTTACATTGAGTTACAGTTAAATACCCAGTTAAGGGGTTAATTATCACAGCTTGCACTGAAGCACTGTTTGTGAGACATCAAATTCATAAATATTTCATACATTTTTTTCTCATATATATAATAGAAATACAGTGTAGATCCTTTTGCTGTTTTTTTTACAGTGAACAAGAGCTTTGAATGTAGAAAGAGTATTAACATGTGGCATAAATGCTTCATGATTGTGTTTAATAGATTTTTATATTTAAAAAAATGGAATTTACTACTTCTAACAAAAATATCTACCGTGAACTTTCGAGTACTTCATGATCTATTTTGGACTGACTACTGTGAAATGGCCCCAGTCTTTTTCACTGTTGTCCTGTGCCTTGAAAGATGTGATTAGGTTATCTGATATGCTGGATGACATGGTTGAATTATGATATTCTGTGGCCCATAGGTTCGGATCTGGAAAAACTCTACGCGACCCTCTTGTGGAAACCTGTGAAAAATCGTGAACATGCAACCTAGAAGGCCGTGAGTCCCTAAAGTTCTGTGTTTCAGGACTTGACGCTTCCGAGACCTTCCTACCCCAAGGTCCAAACTTAGGCTCGGTAAATGAAGTCGTCGTCTCGTTTAGAGATTTCCTTCTTTCTTTAAGCAGTGTTTCACCTTTCCGTTCCAACGACTTGTTATCAACGAGGAATTCTTTATGTCTATCGGATGTCTCGTTGCCAAGCGCTCCAGCCGTGTAACCGAAGTCGGAACGCCTTGACGTCTTCTTATCTTGCGAATCCTTAAAGTATTCGTTGACTTGGCTGCCGTGGTAATATCTCGCTTCTTCGGATTGATTTCCTAGATGCTGATGGTGCGAAGTGCCCAAGCCGTTCCCGTAACCGTGCACCGCAAACACCTGCGGCGACAGGTAGGTTGTTTTCTTGTCGTCCCTTTTCGGCGGAACGTTAAGCGTGAGCCGGGGGTAGATTTTCGGCAGCAGCGGTTTCGATTTGTCCACAATTTGCCTATAGTCTGGCACGGTTGACCTAAGTTCGGACGCACCGGTGGCAGCATCATAATACGACGCGAATTCCTGATTTGCGATGTGATAGTTAGACTGACTTAACGTCGTATTGTCGGAAGACAATGGCGGACTGGCGCCGGTGCCATCGGTCTGATAACTGCCGTGTGTGTAAGAGACGGTGGTGTGATGGAATTTCGCTTTTGCCAGGTCTTTTTCCAGTTGTTCCAGGAACAGATCCAGCGAGCCGTTCCTCTTATCGTGGTGGCAGTGGCTGCAGGGCAGAAGTTGTATCGGCTTCATGACGGTGTTGCCGCCGGGCCTCGGATATGAAAATTCGTTTGGCATCGTCTGCCTGAGCGACTTCGCGGAATCGACAAATGCCAAAGAATCTGTCATCGGGTCTGGTCTGACCCTACCGGCAACGGAGGCAAACTGCGGCTGCGAGTTTTCCGAACGCACGCTCGGCTCCTGGTTAGAAAGGTTGTGCAACGACCGGGTCGACTGATGTCGCAGGGCGTCGTTATCCCGCAGCTGCTGGGATTTCGTTCTATCCCAGGCTGCGGCGTGGCTGCGGTTGAATTTATCCGAAACTATAGCGGCCTTCGACTGATTCGTCGTCGCGAGACCTTTATCTTGATTTTCCGCGACGGGGTGCAGTTCGCCCAAATTTTCGGCAGCCGACTGCGGCTTGATAAACTTGTTGCCCACCGACAACCAGCCTGTGTACGTTCGCTCGAACGTCATCGGAACAATGGACGACCAGTCGGTCACGCTGACCGTTGAGCTGGTTGTCGACTTTCTCGAATTTGGTCTCGAGCTGCTTGATTTTTTCTGTCCCGGTTTTACTTCGGCTGACAGAGACCAATTTGTGCTCGACTTTTCAGACGCGGTTAATTTATCAGTCGACAAATCCGTCGCGGTTGCGGTGACCTTCGAACTACCCGATGTCAACTTGGTAGCGTTAGGCTTTGAAGACGAGCCCAGATCTCTGCCGTTCGTCTCTGGTGTTCCATCCTCGCTGACAGCGGTCTCGCTGTTCGTCAGTTTGTCGCCTGCCGTGCGTTGATCGTTTGACGCGTCTTGCTCTGCATTAGACTTTGTATTTCCCGTCGAAGAATCAACGACCTGCTCCGTCGTCTCGCTTTGCCGAACTTCGTAATGCGAACCGGTGGGACTCAGGCTCATCTTCAGGGTAGGCAGCGATTTCGGCGAGCTGGAAAGCGATTTCGGCGACCCGGAAAACAGACTGGTCAGATCGGAACGGTAGATGAGAAGCTTCCGATATTCGATGTTATTCAAATCGAACATCGACACCGGATTCGGCGCAAAATCCGGATCGTCGTGCGGATCGAACACGACCGACGTCGTGTAGTTCCGACTGACGTCGTCGACTTTTGCCGTCTTTTCGTCGCTGGTGTCCGCGTCATCTCGATAGAAGCTGTGCAGCATAGTGGCGATAGAGGACCTGGATCGCTTCAAATTCAGGTGACTCATGTCGAAATATGGGCTGCTGTGACCGCTGTTGAATAGAATCTGAAAAGTTCTAAGTGTCTGAAGTGGATAGAGAGGAATACCACGTCGAGATTTTTCAAAACATTCGATAGCCAAATCTAAAAAACAATAACATATATAATATACAGTAGAACCTCGTTATATCGAAGTTCATGGGACCATGATAAATACTTTGATATATCCGAGGTTCGATATATCCAATTCCTGTATCATTTACACTGTTTTGGCGGGACCAGCGCTCAAACTTCGATATAAACGGGATTTCGATATAAGCGAGTTCGATATAACGAAGTTCTACTGTATATATATAATTATAATGATATAATAATATAATAATAGCAACATGATTTCAAGTTAGCCTGTGCGAAAACCACCGTAGTAACCCTCTACATTTAAAACCTAGTTTTCTCAGATAACTTTTGAATCCGTTTATTGTTTCAACTGTTACTGCCTCATTGTCCAAACTGTTCCATTTGTCCACAGCCCTTGCCAAATCTGGCCCATGGGCCAGGGTTTCCTGATACAATGAATTCCATGGATCTGAATTGGGATTTTGGTTCGGTGATTTAAACTTCAAGAACTAATGATTTGAGATCTGCGGTCCGTGATTTATTTTGAGATTCATCACTGACTTGCTTAACCCCTTAACTGGGTGCCTCGAGTAACGCCCGTCCATTTTACATTGAGTTACAAATAGTTGCCCAGTTAAGGGGTTAAGATCCAAAATGAACTTGCAGTTTTATCAATTGTCGTTACAATTAAGGCAAGATCTACGGTTAACACAAAATGTGCAAAGACTTTTGAAGGGGCCATGAAGGGTTAGGCCCCTCCAAGTCTGCCAGAGGCACATGCATGCACAAAATCCTCCAAATTTAATATATGCCACAAAGTCCCAAAATACATGACAACCAGAGCCCCCTCTATCTGCTAGCCCAGTCTCGGCCATCACACAAGATTTGCCAAGTTTCAATCGTTATGCCATGTTGTACAGTCACTAGGAGCATCTTGCATTGACTGCACATTGGATATGGCTGACCATATGGGCCTAAGTTACAAAGCCATTAATTAGCAGGAAGGAGCCATTTACCTCTGAAAGATCTCTGGAATGACCCGGTCTTTTGCAGATGGATTTGAAGTACCATTGACCGATACCTTTGGGTATTAGAACTGGTGCTATAGAAGTGCATAATTATATTATTATTAAATTACTAATATTATTAATATTATTATTACTATTGTTATTATTATATTATGTTACTTACACAGACTTTCACGAACAACAGTTGGTATGACTTCTTTTAGAGTTTCACAGTTCGTTGCAAGGCATGGATTGGCATTTATCTCTATTAACCATATCTAAGCATCAGTAAAAATCATAGATTACCTCAAAATGTGATATTATGCTTACTCAAAAATTAAACAATATCTGCAGAATCTGAGCAACTATGAGTATATCTGTCACTCATTTTGTCAACGAATAAGCTCATCCAGAATGCAAGTAAGCAGATCATCATTTGTAGACAGTAATCCAATAAGGTGTCTATGATATTGTGTACCGGAGAGTTTTGTAGCTATTTGTAGACTCGAGGACAAGAAGACAAAGAAGGAGATTACAGGAACAAGCCTACTAGAGGACAAGAGGGTAGAGAATGAGACTCAACAGCAAGGCCATAATGCGAGTGAATGGATGGGTGAAACATAGTGGTTCTCAAAATGGGTGGATCCTGCTGAACCACCAGACCCCCCCCAAGCTGAATTTTTAAAGCCAATCTGCTGGCTTAATACAATATAAGCCTACTTTTCAGCTAAGCTGAAAAACGAATGAACTGGCATTTTTGGTTTAAAATTTAAGAAATTTTAAAATTTTTCAGTTTGATTCTTACCATTTTAAAAACTTTTTTACAATTTTTTGGCTCGAATAATCAATATTTCTAAATTTAACGTCTACATAGTATACTGTACACAGTAGCCTGTATATGAGTATGTCATTTGAATTGCATTCATGAAGCAGCAGAATTGCAGAAATGCTAATAACATACAGAACACAGTAAAATATTAATATTGCAGCAAAATATTTACGAGTGAGAATGATTTCAAAATAAACCTCAGCACTATAGGATAATAGATTTGGATGGGTACAACAGTGGTTATCACACAGGGCAGACCCTACTGAACCACTTTAAATCTTGTTATTATTTATTATTATTATTATTATTATTTTACAAACAAGTGCAGAGACAGTGTGTGAGTATGCAAGTAATGTAAAGACATTTGGACCAACATTTTAGAACTTGTATGCCAATATTGTAACTTTGTAATGTGTTCACGCAGTTCGTTTGGATGAGTTACCACATTAATCAGTACATTGATAATAATAATAATAATAATAATAATAATAATTAACTATTATTTCATTCCTCTTTGGAATTATAAATGACGGTGCCATTAATGAATTCCTAGCGTGCTTTCAAAACTCCACACACCTTCATGTTATCGTCCACCAAGAAGTCGAAACCGTACAAGTCAAAGTAGCCGACCTTTGCCTTCAGTTTGTGCTTTACGGCGTGGAAACAGTAGAGCATGATCTGCTTCAATCGATTCTGCAGCAACATTTCCAGATATTAGGCAAACCGCTGTACAACGACTTACGGCAGAAGTCTCCAAAGTACGGCCCGCAGTCCGGATACGGCCCGCCAAGGCCTTTGATCCGGCCCACAGCAAGAAATGAGGGATATGCGCAAATCTATTATAGGATCTCTTTTTTGCCGTCTGTGTTATAGCAGACATAGATTTTAATTATAACTTGCTTCAACTTTCAGCTGTCTTACTCTTACCATAGATATATGCTGCTATCTCATGGACTCAATCATTGTCAATTTCATGATTTCCTGATGGAAAGTGAATCTGAATTCCCAGACCTACCTTGCCAAACTTCAGTAAGTGAGCTGGTTTAGCTGTGGTAAAAAGTTCTGACCTGATATTTTGATTTTTGAAGTCAGATGGAAATTTTCCTAAAAGACGGGAACAGGCGGCATAATAACGTAATCACACAGCTTAAACAAACCATCATCGTATTAAGAACCCAGTCGTACTCCAATCCTTTCTGTAGTGCAATCTTCCGGTTGACATAATTGTTGAATTTCTCGATGCTCCAAACAGTCTCCTCCTTAAAGAACTCGTAAGCTGCATCTCGTTTCTGCACAAACTGTTAACATTCAACAACAACAACAACAACAACAACAACGACAATCAATAACTTCACATTCTGAATTTCAACTGCTCTATGCAAAAATATTATTTCAGGTGTTCCTGACAATTGCATCAAACTCAACTACATGTCGGTAACAAAAACTGAAAGATCAACTCAATGATTAGAATAGTATTGCTACAAGGCCCAACATTGATTAAACTCAGACACTATCACAATTTATAATCAAACTGTAAATTGTGGAACTAGTTCCTATCGTAAAGGACATAGATAAGTAGGCAAACAGCATAGAACTAATTATAATTTTGCAAAATAAATGTAGACATAGAAAGATTGAATTTGAATTGAATTGAAAACATCGTTTATTTTTTCAACTTCATACACACAATTACCATTAACATTAAGCAATGTAACATAATCATAATAATCAACATAATGGTTGCATAAACATTTAAACTCAAGACTGGATACTTAACTAAGTGGTATAACATGGTAAGAAAACCAAAAATGATTTCAGATAAGGATTAGGCAGGCCTTCCACAGCAGTGTTTAATGTTTCCAAGAAAACGTAAGATGTCAGACTAATCCCATCCCCAAAATTTTATATCTCTAGTGTGGGGGAGGGGTACAGAATAACTAAGAAGCAGAAAGAACTAGAAACCTGGTTAGTTAGATGGGCCACTAAGTCATCAGTGTCATTGTTATATGTCTGTAAACTCAGTCGAATGTAGCCTTTGTGGAAAAGCACCAGAAATGGCGAAGTGCTTGCTATCAACATGAAAGCACGGATGTCGAATTTCTTCCCATCGAGCAGCAAAGGGTTTGTTATGTATCTGTTCAAAAATTCAACAAAACAATGAATATAATTATGACAATGGCAAAAACCAGAAAAGAAACAATATGAAAAATTGCAAAATATATAAAAAATAAAATTAAAATTCACAGAAATTAGCAATAAGCTGGGCATTGCGTTAAAATAAGAGTTAGTTGTCATAACAACTGGGGGTTTTAAGATTGCCAAGATCAAAACAGGAGAAGAAACATAAATTTTATTATCTTCAATCAATAAAAGCTCGAAATCAGAAGTGAGGAGAAGTGACATATCATCAAGTCATAATGTCAGGTCAGGTCTTCGTCCTCCAGCTGTGTCCAGCTATCGACTTCTCCATGGCATCTCTCCAAAGTTCTCTGTCCTTTGCTATTTCTTCCAAAGTCATTCGGTGTCTTCCGTCAGTTTTTCCGTTGAGATTCAGTCCTGCCATGTGCAGATCCTCTTCCAATCCATCCACCCATCGTCTTTTCGGTCTTCCTTTAGATCTTCTCCCCTCTGGTTCGTAGCGACAAATAAGCATAGACAATACAGTATAAAATATGACCACAATGTCACAAGCAGCAATATTTGTCAAGTCATTGCGACGTCGAGTAAACCAATAACCTCTGTATAACGCGGTCGACCAAAGGTTTCTGTTGTTTCCGTTCAAGCTCTCGCTCGTCCATCGACTTTTTAAATTCTTCGAGGTTTCGAACTAGGTAAATGCCACGTCCTTGGTTCATACCCGTTGGTTTGCAAATCCAAATGTTGCTTGCTTAAAAAAACACAATATGAAAAAACACAATATGAATTTTTAAATTTCTCCTCAACTTCCTGCAACCATTCGTAGAACCTGTAGTGCAGTTGGAAAAATCGCAACACTACTTATTAAGATTTGACTGATTATTAGAAATAGTATTTGGTACAGTTCTTAAACTGATAATGCCTTGTAAGACTTTCATATTCATCCTACGCAACGTGTGCCATAAATGTGCAGTGCATATACAATGTATTGCATTCACAATTTCATTCACTCTTGTATCATCTCATAAGACATCACTATTCAAGTGCTTTTCAATTAATTACTCAATTACTTTGTATTAAAATACATCAAATTCCTATTCAGTCCAATACCAACTTGAACTACTCCATAGAGGACAAAAAAGACATAGCATCCAAAAGCAGTTGACAAGAAATATTATCAACAACATAGTGTCTCAAAAACGCTAATGACTAAACTCAATAATTTACAAAATTAAAATAAGTTAACAATATTATCTCTCAATTTTAACTTTAAACTTTGATATATTTTATGCTAATTGCATTTATTTCCAGCACAATTCATCTGACCAGAACAAAACATATAATGACTGGCTCACTCAAGCTAACATAATTAATTTAACCCCTTAACCGTGTATTTACTGTAACTGTAACTCAATGTAAAATGGACGGATATATCAGGGATCCCCAGTTAAGGGGTTAAACCATATACATTGTTACTACAAAGTCAGTAGTCAAAATACTGACTTTGAAGCTAAAATTTCTTGCCAAAGAAGGGGTTTTCATAAAATTCCTGTGGCATGACAATGATTGCTGAAATCGTCCATAAGTTGTAAGAGCAAGCAAAGTTTAGTAAAATACTTCTAAAAATCTCGTAGAATATGCGTCTGTCGGTGCTATCGTCAAGACGAAACGTATCCGGGACAAAGTCCGAAGTGTGCAATTTCAAAATTCGTCCAAGGTTCAGCATCGTCCATATTCTTTCGTAGCGCTGTAGACTAGTAATAAGCCCCAGCTTATTTGTAAGCAAGAAGCAGTTCGGAATTCTATTAACCATCTGCTCGCCTGCAATAGAGACAACAGCACACAAAGTCAAATGACCACTCTAAAACTTTGTAACCTCTGATGTACAGGTGTATAGTAAGACCACATTAACATGGACTACGTTGGTTCCAAAAGGCGCCCCTGTTAACTGAAAGTCCATGCCAACCAAGTCCAAAGACACCTACTGTGTCTTGACAGGTCCAGAGTGAATGGCCTGCAGCAACAGATAGAGTCTATTATTTGAGCTCATGTTGACAGGAAATACTCTGTGTTATAATAATAATAATAATAATAATAATAATAATAATAATAATAATAATAATAATAATAAAGCATTTTACATTACCATTTCTAATAGCCTTAGGCACAAATTGATGGTGATGTACTCCAAATCCTAACCAAAAAGACCTGGTTACCATCTAGGTATCAATCAATGGGAAATAGCAAGGCAGGTTGTGGAGGAAAAGTTCTCTGAAAGAGATGAGTTTAAAATTCCCCAAGTCCCGATTTGAAAGTGCTCAATTCATTGGAAGAACTGACAGACAGAGGAAGTGAGTTCCAGAACCTTGGGTCTGGAGTTCACTTCATTCTAGTACAGTACTCTATTGCACCCATGCCCCAGGTCAGGACCAACTTTAAAACACACCTCATAACTTTGTCTGCACCAATTTGTAAGCTTAGCAACTTTAATAATACATCACTTCTGCTATCAAGACAGATGGAATGAATTGGGCGAAAAGACAGTATCAGCTTTGAGTGTCAATGCATTTAAAATTAACTTAAGTCAAATAGAATATTAGATTAGGCATCTAAATAAGGTTATGTTCTGTGAAAATAATTTCCATAGTGCTCACAGAACTATTACTATTATTATTATTATTATTATTATTATTATTATTATTAAATCAATTTATGGGAGCTGTTTTGACTAAGGCTATGACAACTGCAAATTTACATCAATTTTTTGCAGAAGTAGACTCAAAGGCAACAGTTGCAACAGACTCAACTGACATAAGATGGAGCAAAGCCTGAGGGCTGCATGAGTGACAGTGCAAAATTTTTTTTTTGCAGAGTAGACTCAAAGCAACAGTTGCAACAAACTCAACTGACATAAGATGGAGCAAATCCAGTGCATTATTAGTGGGTTTTCCACACAGACTAGATCCCACAAAACCACTTAAAATCCAGTTATTATTATTATTATTATTATTTATTATTATTATTATTATTATTATAAGTCCTTCTTTTAGAGCAAATGATTAATCATTTTAATATCACAGATCTTTAGATAGATTCAAGGAAGATTAAGCCAACAGAACAGCTCTACCTTCTCGAAATACATCGTAATTAACCGAGCTTTTGTTTTCCACCCACTTCAGTCGAAAGCAGTCGCTGTTTCTGTCCGGCTGCTTTTTCCATCCGAGATCCATCAATATCTGTTCCACGCTAAAAAGTCGATCGCATCGTTCTTTACAAAGAGTAGCAACAGATCATTTGAGAAAAAAATAATGTAGATGCTTGTTCTGATCTCAGCAACTGAAGATGCTAAATTAACAGAGGACTTCAACAGGAGACCTTTTCTCGCAATTTTTAAAAATCAGATGATGTGGCTACAGTAGGAAATGATCAGAAACCGCTCCGGACGTTCGCTCCGGCCGGATAGTGGCAGGATTCTTGCCACACAACCGGAGGATAGCAGGTTCGAATCTGACCCCAATCATTGTATACCCACCTTGGGCAAGTTGCTCAACCCCGATGCGCTCCAAACTTACGATTCTTTGTGAATTACATAACGTGCATTAACAACCAAGTAATAATAGTAATATCAAACGTGCTTACAGTCCGCTTCCATTGCCTCCAAGTATGATGTACATAGGCTCTTTAGGCAAAGGATTACGTTTGTTGGTGTCCAGTGCTTTGCGTTCCATTTCAACGGTTGAAATCCAACAACGCGATTTTTTCCCCTTATTTCTCAATCAGTTGTGATGAAACTAAACCCTGTCTTGTTTTCAGTGATGTTGCATTTTTACTTTTCTGAAAAAAAACACTATGTAAGTTTATCAAGCTAGTCATTTACGGGTATATGCTCAATAAATAATTATATGAGGATAATTATTAAATAGATGCTTTCATTTACATAATAGAATAATATTAGGACAATGATCATTACCGGTAGTTGATAGCACTGTGCCAACAGACATGAAAATATCAAAGAATTTAATATTTCTGGACACCAACTTTCAGTTCAAATTCAGTGCCAACACTTTGCACAGCTGAACCATTGATACACCCTGAAAACTTCAGGGAATTAGATATCTACTGTCCAAAATACATATACTTCCAAATTTCAGTTCTAAGGTTTGAATCTGAGTCACTGCAAGAAATGCTCTTTCTATCTGACCAGTGCATAAGCACTTGCCTCTTCTGCAGTTCAAGTAAAAACTATTTAAAATCATGATACAATGAGGCAGGTTGCGGTAGTGGTGGTGATGATGATAATAATAATTCACAGCTGAGGACGAAGAAGCAGCATTTCTTATTGACAGTCAACTGTGCAGGAGGTTCTGACCTATCAACCCATCACAACCTGTTTCTGACCTTATCATATAGTGTTCACAGCTTAGAACACATTGCCAAATTGTTCATCATCATCAGGCTGATTCTGTCTGATGCTGAGATGAAGACACCCCTAATCAGGCTATTTCTCACTCAGATGTAATGCCCCTCTACACAAAACAGAAACAGAAATAGTGTTGTATCACCAAATACAAGACAGCCATAACAAATTTAAGTGCCCCGGTACAAGATTGGCATAAACTTAGATTTTAAAAAAACGTTGGGGCAACACTAAGCATTCCTCCTTCCTTATGGTAACCTCTGAAAAAGTTGAAGGCTCAAGCCTATAGAGACCTAATAGAAGTTTCACCTATGCTCATTGTGATTAGCCCGGGCACTCACATGTCAACCAGTGCAGAGCGAACAGTAATATGATTATGGTCTGTATAGCACTTCTGGCTGATGCCTAATGCTTAGTGAAGAAGAATCAAGTTGCTAGCGCAATTCAACTAGTAGCAGCAATTGAATAAAAGTTTCAAATGCAACAACTGATAATTTCAGTCCATACAAGAACTACAGTGTAACTAAGTACTAACTAATCCAAAACACGACCAATAAGCAAAATAACTTTCTTCTGGTTTATATCAGAAAGTCTAACGGTAAACATTTATTAATAAATTTCTAAAACGATATTTATTTACCAAATAGTATCCATTCTGCGGCAAAACGCTTAGGCCAAGAATAAACAACTATTATTTTTTACATTTATTAAGTTTTGGTACAGTTTTGATGCAGTTCATTAAACAAACTAGGCTATTACGACAAGGGAGGCCAAGTTAGGGGTACATAAAATTATTTGCCTTTCAAAGGGCCCTGAAAATTTCCCATTCCACTACATGGCCAGTACGCCCTGAGTAATAATAATTAAAAAACAATTAAAAATAAATTACTAATTGCTAATTACTAATTACCAAAATAATCTCATTAAAAATATAATTTTAAGCCTCACTTGATCAAAGCCTTGCTGTTATTATAACGTCACATTTTGTAGACGCCGAATTTGTCCAGCGAACTTTTATAGCGCCTGAATTTTAGAATATGATCTTAGCAATTTAAACGAAGATGTGCAGAAATATCGAATCTTATGACGATGCTAAAATTTTACAGGGGGATCTAAGGAAATTGCTTCAGTGGTTTGTACTGTGGACTGGGAGATATTTTTTCATATTGACAAATGTTCTGTAATGCATGCAGAGGCGGCGCTAGACGTTTGAGAGTGGGGGGGGGGGTTAGGGTTAACCTTTGCGTTAGGGTTAGGGATAACCCTAAAATACCCCAAAATTGCTAATCTTAGAAATAGCCCTGCTTCCTCCCATTTCCACGCATTAGACACTTCCCTCCCTGGCCGCGTCTAGCGCGGCCTCTCTTGGAACGGGGGTCCGGGGTTTCTCCCCCGGAAATTTTTTGAAATTTTAGATGCTCCTACGTGTGTTTTAGAGCATGTTGGACACAAAATCACAGGTCTGGTATCAATAGGTTCTATGTCTGTAATTTCTTATGCTTAAGTCAATTTCAAATTATTCTGCTTCGATTATGTGCGTGTTAAGTCAAAAATATTATTACTTGTCTTTGGCCCATTCTAGTGTCAATGCTAGTAAGAGTAAGAGTTACGTGGCAGATGCAGGGGCGGTTCTAGGAATTTTAATTTGGGTAGGCCAGTCAAAGGCCATGAAAATTTTGGGTAGGCCAAGCTTGGACCGTGTCGTGGTATCAAAGTTCATAAGGTTAATCCCGCCCGTAATTCTGTGGTTATAAAAATACAATAGCGCAGCATAATAGGGATTTTGCAGTGAATTTTATATATATACTGTATATATGTATATATATATATATATATATGTATATATATATATATATATATATATATATATATATATATATATATATATATATATATATATATATAGGACCAGAGTGACCTAACCAAGTGACCTAACCAAAAAGTAAAATTTTGAGAAAACGGATTTGAAGTTTGTTTGAAGTTTGGAATGAACCTGTAAAATCACCAAGTTGTAATTTATTAGCTTTGACCTAATATAATGGAATATTATCAAGTGCATATAAATATGCAAAAATGAGTGCTTGCAAATTATGTGCATTGCAATGTTCAAGGGTTCAAGGTCAGGAGAAGGTCAACTTGACAAAGAGCATGCTAGGCTGAGACTCCGACAAAACATTTGCCATGCTGCCAGTTGCATCAGTGTACTTTTGTGTTTTCCACTGTGCAAGAGCATCAGAATGCATGCGCGCTTGCGAAATGTTTCGATAGTTTGCTGTCAATATTTTCCCAACCACGCAACCCAGTCTCCGTTAAAGCAGATTCATCATTCTGGTATCCTGCTCGTGGACAAAAATGACGGCACACAAAACAAACTATGGCATTGCTTGCAAATGAATATTCCAAGAAATGATAGGGCCTACCTGTCATGCAATGAAGAGTTAAATGCTCGTGAAACGCTGACCAGATTTTGATTTTGGAAAGACCTGCAGTTTAGGTTGCACAGGTTGATCTTTATAATCCTTGCTGATATCAGCCACAGTAGTATGACAACTTACGCAGACCACCTGAGTCAACTGGTGCTACTTGTGAAATTGATAGGCCTACATCCTTTGAGTGATGTTGAAGTTGAACGTCTTGAGATTCGACAGTTGTCTTTGTAGGTCCAGTTGAATCGTCAGTCACCATGTCTTCTACTTCTTCGTTGCCACTAACTCGAGCGCGTTTAACCAGAAATTTATCCATCTCTAATTATAATAATATTATAGAGTGCTATAGTAATTTGTATGATAGGCCTAGACTGTCTCTTATATGAGCTGCAATCTTAAACGGACTGAACTTAGCTTAGCGTCGCCGTCTTACACGATAGTTACTGCGGCTTCTCCACCTCTGTTCTGTTAACCAGAACATACATTAGATTACACCAGATGTCCGACGACGTTGAGAATTGCTTATCAAAACAGTCATGTCATCCATGTCATCAACCGTCAGATAAGGCCATTCATTAGAGGAACTTAATTATGGACAACAAGAGGAACTACTCCCATGGCGAAAACGCCTAAAAGTAGCCCCTAAACTATGCAACACTCACCTGGAAGTCTGGTAATTCTGTGGGGATACGGGGGGAATAGGAGGGTAAGTAATTTTTTACACCCTCCCTAACACCCGCAAACACCCCAATTTGAGACCGACACCCCAACACCCCAATTTGAGACCGACACCCCCAACACCCACACACCCCCAATTTCAGCTACTATTGGATGACTTTTTCTTTTGATTGTCAGACTTATTTGGCAGGGGACACCAGAATTTACCGACACTCCTAAATCGATAATCCTAGAACTAATGCTGTTAATAGCAATAGTAAATAATTATGCACTTCTATAGCACCATTTCTAATACCCAAATGCATCAATAGATGGTACTTCAAATCCGTCAGCAAAAGACCAGGTCGTTCCAGAGATCAGTCAAAGGGAAACAGCAAGACAGACTATGGAAGAAATGCTAATTGGAAGAAATGTGTTTTAAACCTAGATCTGAAAATACTCAGTTTATTGGAAGACCTGACAAACAGAGGGAGAGAATTCCAGATTTTCGGCCCAGAAATAGAGAAAAGTTCACTTACCAATTTATTTAACAATGGATGAGCAAACCTTGTTGAATGACGGTCGATGTTTCGGGTGATTCAACATAGATTTTTAATATTGAGGTTGGCCAGACTGCAGTCTTTTAAAACCAGGATACCAGTTTTGAATACAATTCTCTGTTCGACCGGCAGCCGATGTAACTTTTGAAGAGCAGGTTTAATATATGATCATGCTTACGAGCTTTTGTAATGACTCTGGCAATACAGAATTCTGAATCCCTTGAAGCATATGTTTATTAGATTTGGCCATACCATTGTTCATGGAACTGCAAAAATCAAGCCTACTGCTGACAAATTCATTGGCAATATGAAATAGTGCAGGTTAGGGTACAAGATCACGAATTCGTCGAATATATGTGATTTGCAAATGAGCAGCTCTGATAAGCTTTAATTACATGGTCATTAAAAGACAGGTCTTTATCAAATATTACTCCTAGGTTGCGGACAGACCGACTTAGATTAACCGAAATGTTGTCAAATTTTAAAGGACTTAATGTCTTCATATTAACTGATTTTAAATGATGTACGAAGAAGTAAAAACTCAGTTTTTGAAGAGTTTAATGCAAGCTTATTACCAGGGTGCGATTTGTGATCTGGAGCAGTGGGGGGATATGTCGAGCTTGGGAGAATGTAGTTGTTGGAAAATGTAGCAGTGGGGGATGTAGTAGTGGTGGGGTATGTAGCAGTAGGGGATGCAGTTGGGCAGTGGAGGGGAGGAAGATTCCTCCCTTCCCCCTGCAAATCGCGCCCTGCTTATTACTAAGCATCAAAGACGGAGCGTTTTGCAGACAAACGGATACATTTTCTAGTGACCCAGAAGAGGTTTTATCATCAAAGGCAATGAATAACTGTGTATCGTCAGCGTAGAAATGATAGTCAGCAGAGAATTGTGAAAGAAGCGATCCAAGGGGCATTGTACATAAAGTGAAAAGGAGAGGGCCTAAACAGATCCCTGGGGGACACCAACAGCTATCTTAACACTGAATTTGACCGAACGCTGTTACAGAAAACAGTATGACTGCGATGTTGAAGGTAGGATTTGAACCGCTCCAACAGGGCCGCCGGGAGAAATTCCG
The DNA here is from genome assembly GCA_018105865.1 of Metaphire vulgaris. NCBI lineage: Eukaryota > Metazoa > Annelida > Clitellata > Crassiclitellata > Megascolecidae > Metaphire > Metaphire vulgaris. The sequence goes on from CM030846.1 coordinate 14,238,664, forward strand.
GGCCCCGGAACAAAAAAATTGCGGGCCCTTAAGAAAAATTCATCAAGTCTCCGCAAAAAAACGTTAAAACTCTCCAAAAACAACTTGACAAGCAAAAAAAAACGTTATCAACTCTCCAAAAAACAACCTGACAAGCAAAAAAAACACTCCAAATAATCAGCAAAAAAACACGGATCTCGGATCCCCTGAAAACTCCATGGGCCCCGGTACAATGTACCGGCTGCACCCCCTCTCCTCAGGCCTGCGCTCCAATGCAGCGCCCGATATACCAGGCCAATGCTCAAGGCTATTGAGACGGATTGCACGCTCTATCGTATCAAAAGCCGCAGACAAGTATGCAATTACGCATCGATGCGCGAAACATGCGTAGCCTACTTGACATTTCGAGCTACTAACCTTCTCTAGCCTAGCGGGATAGAGGGGACTTATATATATATATATATATATATATATATATATATATATATATATATATATATATATTGTATAGCATTCACACGTTCCAATTGCTTCTGCTTATTGCCCTGCGCATTGATAGCCTTTTATGCTAAGATTGTATCTAAACTCGAAATATACAAAGCTCCAACACGCTTCTTCTATGACCCAACAAAAGCCTCGTGTCAATGGACAAACTGCCTTTGTCTGGGATCATAAAGGGTCCAAAAGTCCACATTTAATTTCTGTGGCCTTCCCCGTGTCCTGGTGACTCACAAGGTGCAGACATGTAAGACGACAGACAGACAGACAGACAGACAGACAGACAGACAGACAGACAGACAGACAGACAGACAGACAGACAGACAGACAGACAGACAGACAGACAGACAGACAGACAGACAGACAGACAGACAGACAGACAGACAGACAGACAGACAGACAGACAGACAGACAGACAGACAGACAGATATAGAGTATGCAGAAATATCTAAGATACAGTACGTTCAGTTTATATTTCCGTAGATTTAGACCAGCAATACACCTTTCAAGCTGCCTTACAGCTATTTTCAGACGCAAAATGTCCACAAAATTTCATGACATTAAGCTGTTCGCCTATAGAATCTTTAGTAAGAAGACTTCGATCGTGCTTAAGCTAAGAAGCACGCTAAAACAGAGTGAAAGTCTAAGTATCTAAGGCCTAAATGCTTGAATATTATTGCGTTGTCAAATAACACCACCATAGAGCCTACTCTACCTTGTTTTCTTTCTTCAATTTTTTTGTCAGAAAAATTTCAAAGCTTTAATAAAAGCCACTTACATAACCATCTGCGTGGCTATTCGCAAAATTTGTCTCGCTTAGCGCTTCGACGCAATCTCTAATAGTGGGCGTATTTTCACTTTCATTTTAAAGTGGTTTTATAACGAAGAAGGTTTTTCGTAAAAGGTTTCCTTCTTTAGCAGGTTTTCAAACGTCTTCAAGCTCTACAAATACAGTAATTAATCTAAAATTACGTTCATTTACGTTTTCTTATAGGATATTTTAAATGGCGGAGTCGTTATTGAAGTTGATACCTAGTTGTCCTCGGTGCGGATGTGAAGACAAAATGGCGACGGTCGTCTTTGGGGACAGGTCTTTCATCGCCACCTGTTCCTCGTGCAGTTGGGCAATTGGCGTCGATGACTCGGTGAATCTCCTCGAACCAGACGATAGCAACAACTGGGCATTCGAACCGACGGAAGACGGCAACAGTGTCTGTCAATCAAACGATGTTCCGCATTTTCCCATCTATCTTGGAGTTGGTGAGGATGGTCTGATGAAGGCAAAATGTAGTCGATGCCACAAAAACGGAATAATGTTTTCCATAGACACCGCCACGCCTACCACGTCAGACACAGAAATTATTGGTAACCTAGACAACGTTTTCGATGACTTTCCCGCTGAGTTATTATCACCACAGGAATCAGCTTCTCTTGTTGAAAACGTTGGTTTTCTGGACGGTGAAACTCAGATGGAACCCAACAATGAGACCAGCAGAGGATGCGAATACAGCGTTGGTGATCGGAATAAGATTGAAACACCCATCGTCTGTGATTGTGGAAACAGTGAACCGGATTGTTTCGAAGTGATTGCAGATCCTCCCCAATGGAAGTGTTTCAATTGTGACGCACGTTACTCGGCGTCAGACGGTCTGGAAACGAGTATTGGACCTGCGTCGCTCGCCACTTGCGAAAAGTGTGGTAATGATGTTGAAGATTGTTTCTTTGTAAAGCGCGACGATTCTGGAAACTTGATCTCTATTCGATGTCTCGTCTGCGACACCGTCACCCGATTTCCAAGTCCGCCCGCTTCGAACAAGCACTTCGAGAACCCGGTATGTCTAAACAGAGAGCGTGTCACCGGTTGGAGTATGATAAAACCTGGAGATCATATTTCTTTCCAACGATTACCTTCGTACAAGCATCACGCAATAGTGACTGCAGTTAATCCGAGCGATAATAAACTCAGTTTAATCGAATACGGGTCCATCAAGTTGCAGGGTCGCATTCAAGAGAGAGACGAAGTGATAGAGAATTTTGACAGCGTCTACCTCTACAGGTACGATTACGATTCAGAAAACTGCTACGAACCGGAGGAAGTGATCGCCAGAGCAAGAAGCCGACTTTCGGAAAGAGACTACCGACCCTTCGGCAACAACTGCGAACACTTTGCCACTTGGTGCAAAACCGGAACTGCCACCTCCAACCAAGTTAAATCGTTCTTCCAACGATTTTTCGGCCTCAAGCTGACAGCGTTCGTAAACGAAGCGAGTCAGATGCTGATCAAACTGATAGCACGGGCCGTGAATTTAGTTACCACTAGCGCAGACGATTTACTCTCATCTGTTATTAAACAGTTTGCCGGGATGAATAAAGCAAATGCAATTTTACTAGCAGTTGGTAGTACCGGACTGCTGGTGTTGATAAACGTAATCGTTGAAGCCGTCATGTTCTTTTTTAGCTACAAGAAAGCCAGCCGAGAGTTCGATACCGGAAAAATATCAAAAGAAGAATTTCGAAAAAGGAAGTTTGAACTTATAGGTGAAAGCATAGGGGGCGTACTACTGGGCATCGTCTGTGGAATACCGTCAGTTTTGGGCATTCCGATATCAATTATCTTATTCTTTATCGGAGTACCTTTAGGGCGATGTGCTGGATCGCTGATAGGAAGGAAACTACACGATATCACTTCGAAGAAACCGAAAGATTAGATGTAGCTTATACACTGTGAGCCAGTAAATCCCAAACTCATTTTTTACTTGTGCGATGCACTGTGTATTGAGTTATGAGTTAAGTGATAGTTAAGTCTTCTTCTTTGTTTCTTGATATACGCCAATTTTGGATATTGAGAGTAAAAATAAAATGTAAAATAAGATGTATACACTGTGAGCCAGTAAATCCCAAACTCATTTTTTACTTGTGCGATGCACTGTGTATTGAGTTATGTGTTAAGTGATAGTTAAGTCTTCTTTGTTTCTTGATATACGCCAATTTTGGATATTGAGAGTAAAAATAAAATTGTGATGGTTGTATAACTTGTATTCAATACTAAGTTTTTTTGAATAACATATCCTTAAGCACCGTGGCACTGGTCAAATTTGTTGCTTATCAATTAGTTTAATTCATAGACAATCTTGTATCAGTTACTTTGTATGTTAATTTATAATATTATATCATTCTATTTTACTAGTACCTATAACTAATTAGTGTGTTTATATCTTTAAATATGTCATAGTGGCTCAATGCATGTTTCTGATTTAAACAGCATAGACATCAAATGGGATATACGTTCTGTTAATAAGTTTAGCTGCTTGTTTCGTTAACCCATCTGATCCCACAGTCCCATATTAGGAACAGTCACATAAGTACTCACACAGAGAAAGCGTTTTGTGAATAAATCCTTGTTACTTACACGTTTATTACAGGTGATAATAGGCACCATTTCAAGATAATTTTTAGCTGCCTATGTGGTTTTAATTAAATGTTATTAGAATTCAAACTGTCGTGATACCGCAAGTTTTCGATTGCAGAAATTTTCGATTATAAAAGCTGTAATAAATTATATTTGTTTGCAATATTTCCAAATTTTGTTGTATTAAATTAATTAACAGTTATGTATGTTATTAGTTCATAAAAAAGTTTGGAAGTGAATATAATATTTCCATAAAAAATTTTATATTGAAACTCGCGTCCCGTATATGGGACTGTGGGAACGTACGGGTAGGGCTAGATAATATGCATATAAGCACTTACTGTGTTTAGCTGAAGTATGCCAAAACTACAAATGGACAATGCCTGTTTCAAACATGGTATTCTATCCATCATACTGACTCTCTTCTGCCATTTCATGTTTTTGTATTTCACTGAATGGTGTATATTATCACATATTTTCAGATTTACATTAGCATGTATTCTGTTATCGCTGCTAGTAATCTGACCATCTTTCACTATATTTACAGATCTTTATAACACTCGTTTTAAAATTCTGAACAGTCAGATGAATGACAAGTAGCCTATATATATATATATATATATATATATATATATATATATATATATATATATATATATATATATATATATATATATATATATGACCATCTGTCTGTTGTGGAGACAGACAGAGCTGATGAATAATGTGATCTTCCCCTGATGATACACAATATGTCTGCCGTTCAGCTTCTTGCATTGGCTACAGCTACAATCAGGACTCGCAATATTACAATATTAGAGGGCAGTGATGATGACAGCACAGAAGTCAGTTTGACATTTCTTATATTGTGTCTGAAATTAAGTACTACCAATAACAAATTATGAGGAGGGTGAAAAGAAAATGTGTGCGGAGACCGTTGAACGACCATTGATCAATCGGTGGTGGTTGATCATTAATGATCAATTAGATAAAGCTTCTTGACAACTGGAAATCGAATGGAAAAGAAGGTATCTGATGCATGAGTGGCTGGGGATTCAAATGGCCTTACACTACACTCGACAGCCTCGTAGCGTAGGCCATACGCACTAATTACCCAGCCACACAACGCATTTTGGGGGAAGGCCAGCTATAGGTAGGCCATGTATTTTTTCGGGTAGGCCAGCCACAGTGTACACTCAAAAAAATAATCCGTTACCGGTAACGGAATGTGTGAGGGAATAATCCGTCTCCTATAGCTGTACAGAATATTCCCTCACTTTGAGGGAATACAACTTTGAGTGAATGAATTCACTCAAACACAAAGTGAGGGAATTATTCAAATTAATCCGTATTCATTGAGGGAATTCATTCACTCGAATATATGTTAGTGAGTGAACGAATCCCTCATTCTAAGTTTTAGAGAAAAATTAGGGAAAATTCTCTTAGAGGCCAATTCCGAGTGAATGAATTCACCCGCTTTTGATTTTGGATTTTAAACCATGCGTACAGCACTATATAAATTATCCTGGAATAATAATAATAATAATAATAATAATAATAATAATAATAATAATAATAATAATAATAATAAGTGTACAAATTTAAAATAATGCCACAAAAATACACAAGTACATACAGACGGTAATATTTAGTAAAAATTACTGTTCAGCAAACTTAACATTCAATAATGTAAAGGTAGCAATCACAAAACATTACGAACTTATCATCCAAATGGATATGCCAATACAGTGGTGTTTATGTGGAATAACGATAAATTCTGCCTACAATTATAATTAAAACTACAGTTCATTGCTAGAATACTCGACTGTCACTGATAAGTCAATATGCTTGATACAATACAAACTGGAAGCTGTCAGCCTAAAACACTTTCAAATACAATCAAACCTTTACAATACTACAATACACTGATAAAACGCATTCACGTAGCCAATCACGAGGTGGCGGTATGATATGATTCCGTAAACTTTAGTTTAGGGAAACTTCCCTCAACTTTTGAGGGATTCGGAAATTTTTCAAGTGTTAGGAAAATTCCGTAAACTTTAGTTTAGGAATTACTTCCCTCAACTTTTGAGGGATTATTTCCTAACGCTTACGGAAATTTCTCTCAAGTGTTAGGGAAAATTCCGTAAACTTTAGTTTAGGGAATTACTTCCCTCAACTTTTGAGGGATTATTTTTTTGAGTGTAGGCCACGTAATTTTTTGGGTAGGCCAGACAAAGTTTTGGGTAGGCCATGGCCTACCCGGCCTAGGCCTAGAACCGCCTCTGGGCAGATGCTACTGCTGAAGTAAATCTTGAAATCTTGTTTTAAACCGCTGTAAATCTATTCAGTGTCACAACTCACAAGTGGCAAAAGGCGACAAAAAGTAGACAGCAGGCAACTAAATTGCTGATGAAAACTTCAAACCACAGTTACTAGTTAAAAAGCAGTAGGCTAGTTAAGCCATAGCAATTAACAGACATCCAATACTATCAATCATTGTTCGGTTATAGTTCTTGTACAATTGATTCTGGTCTCAAGTAGCCTATAGGCCTATAACACTACATTTAATAGAACTTTGCTCGCCTATCCAGTACGTTCAGCAAAGGTGTTTATGAGCTTTTCAATATCCAATGTACGATCTTGTGAACAAATAAATGTTTAAGCCCGCAACGCCATCCTGTAGATATATAGGGAACGCTTGATACTCAGACTAGTAAAACCGATCCTCAATCATCCCCTACCCCCCTCCCCCCTCACAAAAAAAATTTCTCTGCAATTTTGCACGAATCTCACGGGTGGCCCTGATGGCAAGTGGGGGGGTTTCAAACCCCCCCAAACCCCTCCGTGGCCTCGCCACTGAATGCATGTTGGGAAATCTAATAATGGTAATATAAGCCTGATCCAGACTTCAGTAATACTGACCCAAAGACTTTTACTTATTTACATTATACAACAGGTCTTATAGACATCAAAAACAAGTTTTATAATTAATTCGCTGTGTGAGAGAAGCCAATTGAATAGAGAGTTTATTGGGCCTTGATATAGAAAAAATAATCGATCTGAAGAAATTATCCGACAAACCCCACACTTTCCTCTTGCCCCATCTTTACTGCTTTAATATTGGCAAGAATAATCAATATCATTCTCAATTTCGATCTACAGTACAAGCAGTGGCGGCTCCACAGGGGTGGTCCGGGGAGGCCCGTGCCCCCCTATTGAGTGCCTGGTTCCCCACGAGTCCCCAGAGGCCCCCTGTTGGGACCATATACTTAATACTACATAACTAACAACAAATGGTTCCCCATGATTAGAAGTTGCCACCCCAACGGCCCGCCCCCCACTTGCCAAATCCTGGAGTCGCCACTGGAGAAGAGTGATTTTTTCTAAAAAGATCAGTTACGGATCCCTTTTAATTAATTATCAAGTGTCAAATTGTGGTGGCTATGGCCTTTTTCATTTGCCTGTCATTTTTGCCTGTCATTTTTCCGTTGCAATAAATAGTATTCTACGAAATTTCCTAATTTTGGCCTTTGATCGAAACTTTAAAGTTTTAGGGGCTGTCCATTAATTACGTCAACAATTTAGGGGGAGGGGTTTGGAAAAGTTTGACAGTTGTTGACAGGGGGAGGGGGTGTCAAGAGAAGTTGACGTAAGCAATTTCACTTTTTTTAAATAATCAAAAAATAGGAAATTTCATAGAATACTACTTATTACAATGGAAAAAAGCATTAGAGAAAAGGTAATCACCACCAAATTTTGACACTCGATGAGTCGATGAGGAAAAAGGGCAAAAATGATTATCACCACAAAAATAATAACTTTGTTATTGGGACCTGTAATTGATCTTGGGGGGTCAAGAGTTGTTGACGTAATTATGGGGGGAGTTAAGTGAAAGTTGACAGTTGTTGACAAGGGGGAGGGGGTCAAAAATTGACATAATTAATGGACAGCCCTTTAGGGTGAAAGTGGTTTAACCACCTAGTTTTAAAAAATTCGAACGCTCATTGCATAGCTAGACTACTTATTCCTGATGCGGCTGATTAATTAACTAATTAATTAATTATAATTCTTTTATGTAGCTGCAATTCTTCGGAGCCAAGTGACGGATTATGAAACTATCTTTAATGACGTCACGAGGAAGCTGAGCTCATGAGGCTGAAGCAATACGCAGTCAGATGGAGCGCTGTGCATTATGCAGTGGCCATATTGGACAACTAGGCTTCAGTCATTTATTTTTAGAGACGATTTTACTCAATTTATCCTAAATGATCGTATATTGTACAACGACCAGTTTATGCACTGTAATGTAATGAAAAAGATCATACAGCGCCTCTGTATTTGTCTGGAGTGATTTTTAACTCACATCTCATGGCACGCAAATGTCGTTCGCGCATTTGACGGGTCGCCGATTTTTGGGAGGATTGCAAAGTTAGCTGGGAGATGGGGGTTACCCCCCCCGACAACTCCAACACTGATAATAATGTGATTTAAAGTGGTTTAGGAGGCAAAGTAAGCCTGTGTGAAAACCACTGTAGTAACTTTCCACATTCAATAACCTACTTTTCCGAAATGGCCTTTGTCCAATAATCAATACAAACTCGTTCGATTTTTGAACTTTGACACTGCAGGGCCTACTACCGTATTCTCCCTGCCTGGTTTAGGATGAAGAAGAAGACAAGAACAAAATTAAAAATCATGAAAACACAATTTTCATATTTTTTAATTTCGATTCACGATCGTACAACACACAACTATTCAGCATGACTCAAAAATCAGCAGATAACAACAATTATAAAAGTAGGCTACAGTAGAACTTCGTTATATCGAACTCGCTTATATCTAAATCTCGTTTATATCGAAGTTTGAGCGCTGGTCCCACCAAAACAGTGTTAATGATACAGGAATCGGATATATCGAAGTATTTATCATGGTCCCATGAACTTCGATATAACGAGGTTCTACTGTAATCAGCACTTCAAATACTTTGCCCATAACGAGCAGCACTAGAGCACAGTAGAAATATGTACAAACTCGTAGCTCACATAGGCGTAAACGTCTATACGGCCTCTAAGCTCAAGCCCCCACCCCTTTTGAGAGGCTTCCATAGGGAAGGGGAAGGCACAGGGGCCAGTGGCGGCTCCACCGGGGGGATCAGGGGGACCCTGCCCCCTATTGAGTGCCTGGCCCCCCAGTTGGGACCCTATACTCAATGCTATATACATTAAACAACAAATGGTTGGCCCTTCATGATTAGAAGTTGCCACCCCAACGGCCCCCCACTTGCCAAATCCTAGAGCCGCCACTGACAGAGGCTGAGCTCCCCACTTTTTTCATCAAAGTTTATGCCAATGGTAGAACAAATCGATTTTGATCTCATATCATCAAGTAAATAAAATTTGTGTATTATTTTAGTGCAGTAACATAAATAATAATAATTGTAATTCACAAGAACAACACAACCATAGGAGTAACACTTTTTCCTGGAAAGCATCAACATTAACGAGCGACAGTAAAACCTCCTATTTTTTGATTGTTTGTAAAAAATGAAATTGCCGACGTCATCTTCTCTTGACCCCTCTCGGTCAGACCGTCAATTAACTGCTTGGGTTTTCATAGCAAATCTATGTTTGATGTTGTTACGGTAATATTCAACAGGGTGCTACTTTACTTTTTCGACTTGTAGGCTATTTATCTCTTTCCGGGCGCCAAGCATCGAACCGCCAACCCGCCACCTACCCTGCCCAGTTCTATTTTCCCTTAGGGTCCAATGAGTCTGGATGAAACACTAGACATTGACACCCCCTACGATTATGGGACACTCCCGAATGCAAATTCTTGGGAAAATGCCTGTTGTAGAAACTAATTAGCAGGCCTATGACAATAGACAGAGTAAACTGAAAAATTTTAAACAGGGAGAGGTGACTCCACGAGGGGGCCGTGCCCATATTGAATGCCTGCCCAAGTGGCTGGCCCCACACTTTAGCGCACTAATTCGAAGCAACTAGACTTATCCAGGTTCATAAAATAATAGTTGGCCACCATGCTTAGAAGTTGCCCCTACCCATAGCCACCCCCCCCCCCCACTTGCCAAACCATGGAGCCGCCACTGCCCACAGGACCTCGGATTGAGAACCATTGAAGAGCGGAACTGCAAAGAACCGTTAAACGACGATTGAGGGTTGAAGTCAAAGTCTAAAGTTAAAGAATTTTCATCATCTGCTCGAAGATAAACGAAGTTGTCAGGAACGCTATTACCCTCGAATCCTTCTGCGGCTTTTCGCAGTGTCAGAGGCAGAGTCAGTGGCGGCTCCACAGGAGCTAGGGCCCGGGGGGAGGCATGCCCCTATTGAGTGCCTGTCCCCTCCAGTGCCCCCCTGTTGGGACCCTATACTTAATACTACATACCTAACAACAAATGGTTGGCCCCCATGATTAGAAGTTGGCCACCCCAACGCCCCCCCCCACTTGCCAAATCCTGGAGCCGCCACTGGGCAGCGTTGATTGCTTTCAATTGAGTTCTGCTTACTGTCAGACGACGTCGAATTCTTGTCGGCGATGGTCGAACCTGAATGACTTTTGCTCTCGGGTCGGAATCCAAAGAAATTAACACCAGTAGCATCTGTATCAGATCAACATCATTGTTTAAACCTCATCTTCCAAGACAGGAGAAATTCTACAAAAACACACGTAAAATTATTATTATTATTATTATTATTATTATTATTATTATTATTATTATTATTATTATTATTCGACAATTGGCGGGATCTTCCCAGAAATTCACTGCACCCCCCACCAAGAGTTCTTGGAGACGCCACTGAAAAAGGGACTCTTTAAATATCCGAGGCCGGGGGCCCTCTGAGGCCGCAAGGCATTGCAGGCCATATGCACCGGTATTGTGCGCGAGTTTGAGATGGTTAAGTTTTCAATAAAAACAGTCGTCGACTAACGCGGGTGTCTCCAAAGATTTTCTAGCCAGGAGCCACAATGTTGACATCGGATGGCTCTGCGGGCCACAAACATGCACAAAAAATCCATTTTCGTAGGATAGATTTAGTAAGGTTTGCCTTCTTTCCTCAATTTTTGCCGCGGGCCGGATTACAGACCTTGGCGGGCCGTATCCGGCCCGCGGGCCGTACTTTCCGAGACCTCTAACGTTTCGCAAAAGTCTAAAGACGCGTTGGTAAGCGTGCGTTTAGGTCTGCAGTCTTCATATTGTTGCACTGTTCACGGGTGAGCGATGGACGCCGAAGCTAAGTCGTCGTTTTGCGCGGATTTAGGAATATGCAGCGATATTTTCAATGGACATTTTATGGAACTGATCGAACAGTCGTGTTCTGGTCACTCTTTTGCTCTCAAAGTCAGCGAAGTTCTGTATCACGATAAGTCGGAATATCAAGACATCATGATCTTCAAGAGGTATACAGTAGACAATAGATATGCATGTCTTGGATTGGTTTTACGATATTCTGCCGGATCACCGGGCCATATCAGAGGGGGCCATGCGGGCCATCTGACCCAGTCCTCTGCTTTAAAATGGCCTAAAAATAATAGGCCTTTCACCTTTGTTCAGATTATTTTTGCAATTCTCCTAAAGTTCTAGGATTCATATTAAGAGTTATAGAGGATACAATTATTATAAATGGCCTGGCCTCCTCTTAGCTTCGAAAGGGCCTGCGTAGGATATCACCAGTAGGCCCCCTATAGGCAATAACAGTGCCGTCTTAAGAAGTATGAGGGCTCTAGGTATTTTGAAAAGGGGGCCCTAAGCATTTAAAAAAAGTTGTGACGGCCTTTCTTTTAAACGCATAAAAACGGTAACGACCTTTTCCCCTTTTAAACACCTAAAACGTAGATTACCTTATTTGCTTGTCGGACTTCTTTCGGGCATCAGAAAATCTAAAATAATCGTGTGCATTCAAAATGAAGCACGCGGGAAAACCTTTTCCGCGGTCCGCCAGCCGCCAGCCCCCCCTGTTTCGCTGGGGCCCCAGGCATGTGCCTACCATGCCGATGCCTTAAAACGGCCCTGGACAATATGCCTTACAGAAAATCTTCCCAATTTTTCATGGGCACTGCGATCAATAAAACACATCGTCACGATAAGCCACTGCCACATTTACAAGGAGCAAGGCGTTGTTGCCAGTGCAACAATCACCAGGGCCGCCGAGAGAAATTCCGGGCCCCGGAAGAAAAAAAATTGCGGGCCCTTAAGAAAAATTTATCAAGTCTCCGAAAAACCTGACAAGCAAAAAAAAACGTTATCAACTCTCCAAAAACAGCCCGACAAGCATAAAAACGTTGTCAATTCTAAAAAAACACCCTGACAAGCAAAAAACTTATCGTCACCGGATCTGGGTCCCTGAAAACTCCATGGGCCCCGGTACAATGTACCGGCTGCACCCCTCCTCCTCTTCTCAGGCCTGGCAATCACCCACACATAATGAATACTTCTAATAGGTTTTACGGAAGGTTCTAACGACCGGTCTGGGCCAGATTAGGGAGCGACCCTCTGCCCTCTTCACGGATAAACTAATTCCGCAGATACATCACACACAGAGATATTTCTAGGATTGTGAATTTGGAGAGGGTGTGTCGACCTCGAATTGGGGGGGGGCGGGTGTCCAGAGCTAATTAAAATGCATTTTTATGCATACCATTGTCACGTGACCAAATTTTGGCGGTGTCGACCTCAAATTGGGGGTGTTGGGTGGTGTTAGGGGGTGTAAAAATATTCCTGATCATAAAGGTGTCTCTTCCACCTGAAGAAAAACAGAATTAATTCGTTAGGGGTACTTTATTTTAATATACCACTTTGCTATGTGAAGGAAAATAGTAATGAAATCTTAATGCGATGGATACTTGGAATCCAATGTCAGTTCATTTGGCGGTTATTATTCTGTGCGTTTGACATATGGGTGTCGTGACATTTCGTTACAACGTTAATTATGTGTCTCTTGGCGTTGCGCAGTGAAACGCACGGTAATGTTCTGGTGTTGGAGGGCATTATCAACTGCACCGAAAGAGACGAATGCTCCTACCAGGAGATGCTGACAAATCTCGCTCTATGCAGTCACGCGAATCCGCAGTCGGTATGTCTACAGCTCAGTGGTTCTTAACCTTTCTACGATTTGCGTACGCTTTACCTCGCAGCTTAGCGCTGCTCCTCGTTTTTACCGCCACCCTCTAGCGAGTGAAGGCTGAGCCGACCTTAATTGGGGAGGGGACTCCTGCGGGACTAGATCCCTATTCCGTCAGCGTGTCTCTCCAGCACGTCACCAATCTGCCGTCTCCCGCTCTCGATAATCAACAGATTTGACTGTAAAAGACTGAAACGTACACTGTACAGTACAGTGCATGTATGTAAGCGGTTTTAGAATACGGAATCACGAAAGAAGAGCCTCAAATCGAGGAGCGTAACGATATAGTAGTATATATCGGCATATATACCCCCATCAGACTACCCTAGAATTTTTAATGTGTTTTTAAGATTTTCAAATTTTTGAAAAGATTTATACCCTCCTCCTCCCAAATCGCATTATACACTCCCCCCAAAAATTCAAATTCCTGGCTACGCCCCTGCTCAAGGCTCAAGACTTAAACGTTTCGGAAACATACATTTTTCAGTTATGAGAAGGAGAACTTAGTCAATTAGTTGGGAGTTATAATCAGGGCGTAGCGACGGTGGGGGGTACATCGGTATATACCCTCCAAAATCAGTATATATATACACTGAGGTTTTACTAAAGCTATTTCTAAGAAAGATTCTGGGCCAGAATAAGCAGCTACTGCTGTGCTGCTTTCTGGGGCGCTGTAGGCTAAAATAATTTACTTACTTATACATGATAGAATATAATAACAGTATATATATATAAAATATATAGCATGTATAATATATAATATTTATACTATATTTATATTATATGTAAAATTTATAACAATATGCATTTTGTATGCCCAATTTTTGTCCCATGACCAAATTCCTGGCGGTGCTGGGACCTCTGGCTATAATATAAAGCGAGCTCTTTCCGAAAACGTTTCAGGTTCTAATAATAGGAGGAGGAGATGGAGGAATTGCTCGAGAAGTGTCCAGACACAGTGCTGTCAAACGCATCGTCCAATGCGAGATAGACCAAGTAAATATAATTATCATTTGTCAATAATTGCAGGTTACGATAGATTAACCCCTTAACTGGGGATCCCGGATATATCTGTCCATTTTACATTGAGTTGCAGTTAAATACACGGTTAAGGGGTTTTAGATGCATGGTGTGTCAATGTGACATGCTCACCGTTACATTACAACGTTAAAGAAATGTGTGTCTATTTGGCGTTGCCGAATATTGTGTTTGCCTTTTGTAGAATAAAAACGTACGGTAATGTTCTGGACAAACAGTAGGTGGAATAGACTTTAGACTAGAGTGATGCACGAGTAACAGCTTCATCACATGACAAATCTTACTAAGCCACTTAAAACCTAGTTAGACATATTGCTGTTAATCGGTAATAATAATAATAGCTCAGTGGTTCTTAACCTTTCTACGATTTGCGGTAGTACCTAGTAGCAGTAGCGCTGCTCCTCGTAGTTTTAGTAGCCACCCTCTAGTAGTAGTAGTAGAGTAGTAGCTGAGTAGTAGTAGTAGTATTAGTAGGGGTAGTAGGCTAGTAGTTGTATTAGAACTGAATTAGTAGTCCTATATTCTGTCAGCAGTGAGTCGAGGCCACAACTGTCGAGGCCAAGGCCAGGAGGTCCGAGGCCAAGGCCAGGAGGTCCAGGCCAAGGCCAGCAGGTGTAAGGAAGGAAACGTACAAGGCCAGCAGTACGAGGCCATGGCCAAGGCCAGCAGGTCACGAAGAGCCTCAAATCGAGGCCGATATATTAGTATATATCGGTATATACCCCTACCCATCAGATATTTGGCGTTTTTTTTAAAATGTTTAGGTACATTTTGCCAAATTTTTGAAATTTTTATACATTTCCCATTTATTTATTTATACACTCCCATTATTTTTCAATTTCCTTGAGCCACGCCAGTGCTCAAATGACTCAAGACTTAAAACGTTTCATGAAACATATTTTTCAGAAGTGTTAAAAGGAGAAGTTTAATCAATTGGTTGGGAGTTTTTAAGGAGGGCCTACGAAATGAGAGTGTACAGGCCGGAAGACCAAAAACAGTATGCACATATATACGATAGGAATATAATAACAGTAAATATAACATATATAACATGTAAAAGGCCAATAATCGATTTATAATTAAATATTAAATATTAAAATATATAACAATATATACTTCCCCCAATTTTACTCCCCTCCCCCACTCAAATTCCTGGCTACGCCGCTGGGACTTCTGGCTATAATATAAACCATGTTTTAAAAAAAAATTAAAATTCTTTTGATGTTTTGAGAGCTGTTTGCCAGGAGTCTCGTGTTTTATATCCAGAGTGTTTCAAACGCATCGTCAATGCGAGATAGACCAAGTAAATATAATTATCATTTGCCAATAATTGCAGGTTATTTAGATTAACCACTTAACTGGGGATCCGGATATAATGTCCATTTTACTATTGATTTGCAGTTAAATTCTTTGTTTGGGTTAAAAGTCTATAAACTTTAATAGCAATAGGCAGGCATGCTCAGTTACATTATGAAGTGTATATAAATTATAAAGAAATGATCAGTAAGCTACACGTAGTGCTAAGCAGATGCAGCCTGCGAATATTGTGTTTACTTTTGAGATAAAAACCCCGGCAGCTGTGAAGCGGACAAACAGTAGGTAAAATAGACTTTCCATTTAGGTTGAAGTTTTTAATACTTTTATTAGCAAGACAAATCTTATCTGGCCCAAAAACCTCAAGTTGAGGCAATGTTCGCTTAAAACAATGTCAGCCTTATCAATGCAAGCAATAATAATTACAAGCTATTAGACTTAGCAGGAATTCTCAGGGTCTACTGATTGAATTGTTGGATTGAACAGAGGACGTTTTGTTCAGATATTATTAGTCACTTCCAACATTTTGAATGCGCGATTTTCTTGTTTAATTCCATGGTGTGAGGGCTTGGTAGTAGAGTACACAAGGCCGAGGACTTGTAGTAGTAGCAAGGCCGAGGACTTGTAGTAGAGGCCAAGGCCAAGGCCAAGGCCAGCAGGTCCGAGGCCAAGTAGTAGGCCGAGACTTGCATCCCGAGGCCAAGGCCAAGGCCAAGCCAGCGTCACTTGGCCTCGAAATCGAATGGTAGTACTATATCTGATACGAGTGTGCCATTTTGTTTCTATATGCTTTGAGTAAAGAAGGTAATCGATGCCTGTAAGAAGTACCTGCCTTCTATGGCGTGTGGGTTTGACGATCGACGGATGGAGCTGTTCGTCGGAGATGGATTTGCGTTCATGGAACGACATCGGAGCGAATTCGACGTCGTCATCACCGACTCTTCGGATCCCATCGGTAAAATACGCTCAGGATCGGAAGAGCGCTGTCGCCGGCCGTCCTGAAAACGGACAATCAGTGGCGTAGGCAAGCGGGCGGGGGGGGGGTTGAGAGTTAAATCCTTTTTGGCTTCCGACGAAAATTTTTTATTGTGTTTCCAAACATTTTTTAAAATTTTCGGATGCGGTTTTGGGAGTCAAACTTCCCCCCCCCTTCGCTGGCTGCCGACCCAAAATTTCTAAGTGCTATAGAATGTAAAGAGGTGACGACTTTTTTTCGAAGTTGGTTACGATGTAAACCAAACCCCCTTCCGGAAATCCTGGCTACGCCACTGCGGACAATATTGGGTGTTCACATTCTAGCATTGGCGTAGCCTCGGAGATGGGAAGGGAACGGGGTCGCCGACTATTCTGGCTGCGGCCCGTCATGAGATCTGTGCAAAACCGTTGCGAATTTTTTATGGAAGGGGGCGTGGTAGGGTGGCAAGTATCACGTACGGGACTCTCTTTGACGATCTTTAGGTGATTTTAGACTTAAGTTTCAATTTTACTCGTCCAAAAATGTCCACCCCTATTCCGAAACTTCGGCTACGCCACTGCATTCCTCCAACTTATTGTAGTTCTGTGTTTAGGAATTTCAATCATCTAGACCAGAGATTGGCAAAACTGTGTTCGGCAGCACTGTGTCAAAGTTGGATTTCCAATTAATTCAGCGTTCCAGCAAACGATCGACGGTGAACGGAGTGTGTCATAATTAAATTAAACACATTAGTCATAAGCCGTTCAGGGAGAACTTCACATTTTGACTGGGGGCGGGTGGTGGTGGTGGTGCACTTACCGTTAAATCACAGTAATAATTTTTTGGGTTTTCAGCGCGCCATAGAAAATTGCTATGATTACCTTGTCTGAGTTGCTGTCGCCAATTGGAGGAAAAATTAAATCAAACATCAAATTAAAATGTTAAATTTAATCCATCACCAGAACATCTATTCTCTAAATTTTTGAATCACACGAGGTATAGTTTTCGACCGTCAAAGTAGGGTTGGAGCGGGGTGGGGGATTAAGCTCTCCATACCCTGGGGAAAATGCAGCAGTGACGTCATCAGTAATAGAGTTTGACCGTGGAAAACAGTTCTTTCTGATTCTGAGCTTCTTCGTTTTACAGGTCCCGGAGAAGTTCTATTCCGGAAACAGTATTACGAGCTTCTTAATCGAACTCTGAAACCTGGCGGAGTACTCAGTAGTCAAGGTGAGTTTCCATTGGTATGCTTAATTACTGATGCTACACATGTGAATACAATTTGAGAATTAACGTAACCATACACGGAGTTCTGCCCCGTTTCCTCCCCCTCCATATCTGGGGCTAGACTGGTTGTTGTGAAATCGGTGCAAAACCAATGAGACTATACTGTATCTGAAAGGCAAAAGGACAAATGAAGATAAATTGACGAATAGCCAACCAATTGTTAAAAAACTCAAGTTTTTAATCTAACATTATCATAATTTTATAGCGGTCGCATTATATCCGGCGGGGGAAGCTTGCGACGACCGACCCCGCCCCCTCGCCAACCTCAAGAGAGTCAAGACGGATCAGTAAAAGCATGTCTGGATAAGTAATGGTGGCCACCTATTCTGTAACACTTTCTGCGCCACTGAATAAGCCGTTTTTCGATGTATTCGGGTCGAACAATGGATCCGAATAGAGGTGCACCGATAATCGGCCAATAATCGGTACCGATAATCGGTATCGGCCGATAATCGGCCGAAGACACAGCCTCTATATCTGAATATTCTGACTTTTCCCCATTAAATTGATAAAACTAGGCAGACATGTTCTATTGAGAGACACTGTCAATGTCGTTCCGTGATTCTCTTCGGCGATGTTGACAAATAACTACATCGTAAGCCATACAGGACAAACATCTTTTTATGTTGGCAATACTATAACAGCTTTGCCGAATGTTTTGTTTCGTAAGATACAGTTGCTACAAATAATACACGTTTGAGCATTCTGTACACAAATCTGTGTTGGAAATTCCCTCCGGCTACATGCATCCCTGCCGAGTTATACCACGCCTGGTCAAAATTTCACAAAGCCGTTGCCAAAATAAAAAGGGATTTGTTTTTTATGAGCTCACAGTGTAGATTGTTTCCCTAAACCAGGGGTTTTCAACTGGCGGCCCACGGGTCCCCAGGGGCTGTGAAATGGCCCGCAAAGGTACTGAAACAATCAATAACTTTTTCTAATATATACAAAATATATTTTAAAGTCTTGTTTTCTATTACTTATGGACTAAATTTTTGTTAACTAAATGAATTTTTACCCCTGGCTATCGGGCACCAGTCATAAAAATTGGCTCTTCGTGAAATTTAGTTGAATAGCCCTGCTCTAAACCGACTGTTTTGCGACATTCTTCTGTTATATGGCTGAGTGGGTTACGGCCTGGAGCGGTAGGATGACGGAGCTGGTTCAAGCCCCCATTAGCGCCCCAGTGGCGTTTGTAGGCCTAATGCTCCCCAAGCCACTATAAATCACGCTAAGTAAGTAAGCAAGTTTATATATTTTCAGTAGCGTCCATGTGGATACCAGCAGCTCAAGCCCTATACGTGGGTCTGATGAAAGACGTGAGAGAAATCTTTCCCGTCGTACGCTACGCCTACACTTACACGCCTTCGTACACTACCGGACAGATTGGAATACTGCTCGCCAGCAAAGACAAGGTACTCTGAACACAGGGAACTGGGTTACACGATGCATCAACCTGTGGGCAAATTAAACAGTGGCGGTTCCATGGGCGTCCGGATGGGGGTGCAGGGGGTGCAATTGCACTCCCTGGAAAAATTGTGGAGTCATGAAAAAAGTAAAATTGCTTTTTTCTTTCGTCACAAAACCTTGTTTTGCACCCCTCTGGAAAATTTTTTCATTTCTTTCACCACAAGACCTTGCTTTGAACCCCTGGAAAAATTTCTGCGGACGTCCATGGGCGGTTCCAGGTATTCTTGGTGGGGGTGAAAACAAATTATGGGAAGTTTGTGGGGGATGCAAAGTGAAGAAGAAAAAAAGAGAAAAAGGTCACTGTTAGTGTTTTGCACACTAAATGTTAATAAACCTTGTCAAAAAGACCGACAAACAAAAAAGAAGGCAATTCGCAGTATTTTTCACTAAAATTTTTAAACTCACCGGAAAAAGGTCTACAAGCAAAAAAGGTCATCATGAACCCCGGTTGGGGGATGCATCCCCAGTCATCAACAAGGTGGAACCGCCACTGGGGAAATACTTAAATCGGTATAATAAGTAAGATAACAATATAACAAGGTTTAAAGTGGCTCAGGATGGTCTGCCTTGTGTGAGAACCACCATGTTTTGCCCATCCAATCTAGTATCCTATAGTAACAGTGTTCAATCTAGGCCTTCTCTGGGGGAATCCCTTCCCCAGTTTTAAATCCCCCCCCCCAATTTTTATATGTTGGCTGGGGGATGGAAATCAAATCCCCCCAAGTGTGGAGACTTAGATCTTGTCTCCCCCAACATTTCAAAATCCCCCCCCTCAATGTCAAGGTGGCTAGAATAAACACTGTATAGTACTAAGGTTTATTTTGAAGTCATTTACACTAGTAGCCATTATTACCTTCTCGTCCGATTCTTTCCATGTGTACCATGCATATGAGGTCAGTTTTATTGCTGCTGATTCAATAAGCCTAAGATCCTTCCCGAAAGCACACTGGTAACGCGCATCCAGACGAATACAGCAGAATACAGCAGAAGTTTAGGATTGATTAGATTGGACGGTAACAACAGTGGTTCTCACACAGTGCATGCAGTCCCTACTGAACCACTTTAAACCTGTTATATTTTATGTTATATTATTATTATTATTATTATTATTATTATTATTATTATTATTATTATTATTATAACCTCGTTATTACGTACTCACTGGGCCTATAAAACTGAGTACGTTATATCTTAGGTACGTTATAATCCAATACAGCCAATGCGGTGGTGCATCACACGGGACCGTACATTGCGGTACGTTTTAATCGACGATACGATATAACCGAATTCGTTATAACGAAGTTCTACTGTATCCTAAAATATAAATATATCTGCTGGTGCAACGTGGTGGTTCTCACACAGAGCGCATCCTACTGAACCACTCTAAACCCTGCTATTATTATTATTATTATTATTATTATTATTATTATTATTATTATTATTATTATTATTATTATTATTATTATTATTATTATTATTATTATTATTATTATTACTACTACTACTACTACTACTACTACTACTACTACTACTACTACTACTACTACTACTACTACTACTACTACTACTACTACTACTACTACTACTACTACTACTACTACTATTCAGAACTCTGCTTCTGTATACTTTCTATGAATCTCTATTAGTGCAATCGTTTCCGGTGCGATTCTGTGCAGGATACGAAGTTTGAAGAGCCGAAGAGGATTTTTTCCGAAGAGGAAAAGAATCGAATGCAACTTAATTATTACAATGAAGACGTCCACAGATCCAGCTTTGCGTATCCGACGTTCATAAAAAAGGCAGGTCTCATTTCATGAACCCAATGACGAAGTGCTCTATTTGTCGCGGGGAGATTGGAGGGGGATTTAACATGCAATTGGTCTAGACGACCCCCTAGTGGGGTCGAATTTTTTTGTCAAGTCCGATTCCTGCGCATTGGAGTCAGAAAAGGTGTGGGCGCGCTTTTCTCATACTTTCCCCTGTCGCATCACTCGCATTTCAAGCTGCGATTGCTCGTCATAATGCAGTTAATCGAAGTGACGGTTCCACCATGTTGATGACTGGAGATGCATCCTCCGCACCGGGGTTTTTGCTTATCAGCCCATTTTTGCGGTAAAGTTAGAAAAATGTACTGAAAAATAACGCAGATGACTTTTTTTGCTTGTCAACCCATTTTTGCATTTTTGCGGTAAATTTAGAAAAAAAAATCTACTGAAAAATACTGCGGATGACTTTTTTTCTTGTCAGCCTGGTCCGGCGAGGTTTATTAACATTTAGTGGGCAAAACACTAAGAAGAATTAACTTTTTTCTTTCATTTCTTTTTTAAAACTTTAAACTTTGCATCTCCCACCAACTTCCTATAAATTTTTGTTCATCCCCGCCAAGAATTCCTGGAACCTCCACTGATTACTTACAATCTCATTCGAAGGTTATGTTGCTATAAAATATGCACATAATTTTCACGTAAAATGTTGGTACCTTGGAGTTCTTGGGGGTGAGGAAGACCCCCGATTCCCCTCTTCGCTGCATGCTGCGCCCATGCGTAGTTAATTAATAGTTCTAAGGTGTGCCCAAAGGCGTGCTCTGGGAAAGTGATGTGCTGTGTAAGATTTGTCGGTGTTAGAAATTGCGCAAATTCAGTGGAATTTGGATCGCTTGCTATCTGATACTTTTTAGTTGATCAACGATATTGGATAATTAGTATAAATTATAGACCTAATTCTCCTATAATTAGTTTAATTTAGTCGTATTTCGATCTTATTTCAGTTGCTGAAGACTTTGCAATGACGATGCATTTCATGGAACTCAACGACAACTCAACATGCAATCGCTGATCGAAACTAGATCACTCACTCAATACTACTACTACTACTACTACTACTACTACTACTACTACTACTACTACTACTACTACTACTACTACTACTACTACTACTACTACTACTACTACTACTACTACTACTACTACTACTACTACTACTACTGCTGCTACTAACTACTACTACTAATACTAATAATAATACTACTAATAATAATGCGCTTTGTTTAGAGTAATCCTACTACTACTACACTACTGGTTCGAATGCCTTTGTTTAGAGTAATCCTGCCCACTCTGGTTCGAGCCTCGAACTCGGCAATTGGATATTGTGTATCTCAGGCATCCACATGTCCACAGTCATAGTAAACGTTCGATAGCACAGGCTAGTTAGTCTTCATTTCATGGCGGTTTAAGCTTAGGTTGTTATCCAAAAGGCTGAATACAGTCAATATAGCATAGATGCCAACGTGTTTTTACAATAAAAACCGTTGGCAAAATAAAAAACGTAAAATACGTGGGAAAAATTAAAAAAACGTAAAATATAGGGTGTGCCAATAAATCTTGCTCGATTTTGAAACGATGGAACTTTCTTAATATTTAAGGTACGAAGGAAATAAAGATACGAAAGTTGAGAAGATTTACTTGAGATTTCGAAAAATCTAAGGTAATTAACATTGCTCTAACACATGACGAAGAAAAACGGTAGCAAACAGGTAGACCAGAAATTGACGTCAGTCACGTCATTAACATACGACGCGTCAAGTAATCGCTTCAAACAAAGTTTGCTGCAGACTACGGAAGGCAGTCTTAGTCCAAACGATGTTCAATGCATTCCCCTTTACAGCCGGAATAACCAGTAAAATTCTGCCCAACCACTGGTCGATCGCTTTGTCTATCAAATCCTGTCCGAGCTGGTAGCACTTCTTTCAGATGATCCACGTCTCACGAATCTTTTGTTGTGGTTCGACAGCCAAGGAGGGTTTAACCCTCAACCTCCCGCCCCTTGGAAACGCCATTGGTTTCAGACCAGATCCGTCAAAATCATGTGTGCGTGAACGTTGCATGACATTAATCAAAATTATTCAGATCGACTAAATGTCACGTGATTGCAATACTGCAATGGAGATTCCAGCCTGGCAATAATAATAATAATAATAATAATAATAATAATAATAATAATAATAATAATAATAATAATAATAATAATAATAATAATAATAACAACAAGGTTTAAAGTGGTTCAGTAGGACTGCCCTGTGTGAGAACCACTGTTGTTCCCGTCCAATCCAATATCAAGTCTCAGCTTGTTTGCCGAAGCATAGATAGGGCCTACGTGCACCGACAGATATCGGCCTATACACCTCTATTCGTCAGAATAGATTCGTTTTCGCTATCACTGTTTGCCGCCGAATAGCGTAGCTGTCAAGTCGTCGTGTAAGGTTGGTATTAAAATCAGTAGTGGCATACTTTGGTTTCGACAATACTGTATTAGCATCAGACTCAGAATTGATTTTAGCGTGTCTTAGAAAAACGAAAAACCTGCCATTCGAATACCAGGTTTAGGCCGACGCATTCTGAGGTGACCTGCCCTAATGGGCCTATAGGCCTGTACTGCTACGCGTCAGTCTGTCTAAGGCTGATGCCTAAACTGTAACAGCAGCACTCTTATTTGACCTTCGCCTGTTATTAGACGGGAATTTTCAGCACGAAACGGTAATATTCATATGCTTACAATCGATGCGGATTTCTGGATCGTACCAGGTGGTGAAAAAGAGAGCAGGCGTATCTCAAAACAGAAAAATTTAACCACCTACAATCCAATTTTATTAATAATAATTATTTTAAGATTTTTATTATTATTATTTCTTTATTATTATTTATTTTATTATTATTATTATTATTATTATTATTATTTTATTATTAGTAGCTTTTTCTGGAAATGGTTTGGGAACTCATCATTTTTGCTCAAAAAACAGGTTTAATGAATGCTCCATGAGTCTACGTTCCTAAACGCATTATAACATATCCATAATTAATTATTTATATATACAATCTGTCAAAAAAGGTGTGCGTTCCAACTGAAAAAAGCCCTGATTATTATTATGCTTCTACTCTAATTGAAATGCTCCAAGCACCGCGATTGAACTGGAACATTTTATTGATGCTGCAGGAATATATTGTATAGGATGGGATTAGTGAAGGTCGTGGTCATATTAGCCATCGTCGTAGCCATGGCTGGCTATTGGCTATACGCTCCACTTCCTCCGGGATACTCACCGGAGTCCAGAAGGCAATTCCAATCCATGATGATCGGAATGAAACTGATTCAAGTGTTGGCAAGTTACGTTCATATTAATAGACCGTAGCCTATACAGAGAACGACGTCTTATATAAACGGGATCCATTGAAAATAATTAAACGTAGAACTCCTTGCAAGCGACCAAAGTGATAACGATGAAATTGCCAAAAGGAACTGTTTTAATTCATTGTTGCAATCATTGTTACAATCATTGTTGCAATCATTGTTGCAATCATTGTTGCAATCATTGAAATTGTTAAAATATGTCTTAAATAAATGTTTTCCTTTTATACGCCAAAACTGATTGATTGATTGTTTGATTGATCGATCGATTGATTGATTGACTGATTTATTGATTGATTGATTGATTATTTCCAAATCGGTAAATATCGACATATCATAATAGTAGCCTAATTACTACAACAAAAAGTCACAAGAAAGAAAAAATGTTCAGAAACAATTACTAATTTTTACCATATTCGGTCGATGATTACCAGCACACTACTAAGGTTATAAACAGGGGACAGGGCGACCGCCAAGCCCCCGACATTTTGCATTCTGTAGTAAAAAAAGAGTTGAGCGAAAGGATCATCAAGGAGTTCTCGATACGTTGAAGATTTATTTGTCGCTGTCGTAATGGCATTTAATTGCTTCATTTTTCAATGACTGTTTTTGTATTTTTACGACTGATCCCAGTTTATTCCGCCAGGGACCTTTTAGTCACCTTGACATAGTGGGGGATTTTGAAATGTTTGGAGAGACAAAGGTTTGACATCTCAAAAGTCCTGGTCCTGTCCTTGAGGATTGAATCATTGGTTCTGGTCCTGACCTTGAAGGCGGAGTCCTTGCTCCTGGTCTTGGCCTTGAGGGTTGAGTTATTTTTGCTCCTGCAAAAAATAAAAATTGAGTCCGTTGGCCCTGCATGGTTTGGCCTTGAGGGTTGAATTTTGGTCTTGGCCTTGCAACATTGAGTCCTTGGTTTTTTGGGAAGGGTTTTTCCTTTTGGGACTTAACATCCTCAAAGGGCATAGAATAAACACAGTGATTGACAGAGATAATAATCGATTCGCGGTTGTTGGTCTTGTCCGTTGATTGCGATTAGCCTCGAGCGGGAGCCTTTCTGGGCTTCGGAACGGTGCCGGAGTTGCATCGAAACATAGGAAGAACGCTCATGAAAAACTTTGGACCGAAAACATCGAGGGTATTACAACACAGAAAATTCGACTTAACCAATTACGGTCCAATATTATTATTATTATATATATATTATTATTATTATTATTATATATATATATATATATTATTATTATCAGAGCTTTTTCTAGGGAAAAAGGTTACTGATTTCATGTTTTTTGCTCAACAAAACAGGCTTCTGAAGACTGTGTTCGAATACAACGGCTGTAAACGCATATTATATTCATATCCATCGTGGTTTAAATTAATTATATATACAATCTGTCAAAAATGGTGGGGGAACGCCGTTGTTCTACGTTCCGATTTTGAAAAAAAGCCCTGATTATTTTATGACGGAGGAGAATTGAAATGTTCGATTTTGCGATTGAACTGGAACATTTTATTGATGCTGCAGGAATATATTTATAGGATGGGATTTTGAAGGTCGTGGTCATATTAGCTTATCGTCGTAGCCTTTTCCTTCAACCGAGTTAACGCCCATTCCGGGATATTTTCTGAAACTTGAAGGCAATTCCAATCCATGATTTCGGAATGAAACTGATTCATGTGTTGCTTGATTACGTTCTTGTTTGCTGTGCTGCTTTTCAGCCTATACAGAGAACGACGTCTTATATAAACGGGATCCATTGAAAATAATTAAACGCTGGAACTTTTTTTTTGCGACGGAAAGTGATAAAGATGAAATAAAAAAGCTAAACAACTGTTTTAATTCATTGTTGCAAGCTCATTGTTAGCACTGATTGTTGCAATCATTTTAAAAAATCAAACTTTGCAATCATTGTGGTTGCTGTTATGCATGTCTTGATCGTGTTTTCCTTGCTGTTACAAAACTGATTGATTGATTGTTTGATTGATCGATCGATTTTCAAACTTTTTGGTTTATTTTATTGATTGATTGATTGATTATTTCCAAATCGGTAAATATCGAAATATTTTAATAGTAGGCTTTAAAAAATTTTGGGGAAGGGTGACAACACAAGAAAGAAAGTGGATTCAGAAACAAATTTTATTCATTTTGCTCATATTCGATCGATGATTATTAAACAATGGCTAAACAATGGTTCAAATAGGGGGCACCGACTCCTATAGCCCCGACATTTTGCATTTAAAAGTAAAAGCAATTGAGCTGAAGAAGGATCAAAAATTAAGTTCTCGATACGTTGAAGATCATGCATCACTTCTGTCGCTGTCGGGTAAAATTTAAACAAAAATTTTCGACTGTTTTGAGTAAAATATATAATAACTGGGCAGGGCATTGGGAGAGGGGGGAGATTTGGGAGGATGTTAGTCCTGGGTTGTCCTGGGTTTAAGGAGGACAGCGTTAGGACAAGTTTTCAAGGGTTTGGTCCTGGTCCTGTCCTTGATGGATTGAATCATTGGTTGGGGAGGGATGGGTAGTTTGAGGGGATAAGGAGTCCTTGAACCTGGTCTTGGCCTTGAATGGGGCTGGAGTGAGTTGGGCCCGGCATGGTCCTGGGATGGGGGGTTGAGGGTCGGGGGTTTGGGGCCCTGCATGGTCCTGGCCTTGAGGGGTTTGGTCCTTGGATGGGCATGGTCCTGGCCTTGAGGGTTGAGTCCTTGGCCCTGCATGGTCCTGGCCTTGAGGGTTGAGTCCTTGGCCCTGCATGGTCCTGGCCTTGAGGTTGAGGGTTTGGTCCTGGGATTGAGGGGTTGAGGGAAGGGAAAGGGGGTTTTAACATCCTCAAACCTGTCGATTGGCAGAGGGATTGGTCAGTGGGGACGGGGTTTAAAGCTGATTAAGACGGTTGTTGGTCTTCTCCGTTTTGATTGACATTAGCCTGAGTCAATGACAACAGCGTTTGGAACGGTGCCGTGTTGCATCGAAACATAGGAAGAACGGACATCGAGAAAATATAATAAGATTATTAGTACTAGAACATCGAAGGTTACTTCGCTCGCGCGAATTCCAATTTCGGTCATAATATGTCATTATATATATTCCAGAATGATATAATCAGAACGCTCACCCAGCCAACCAATCAGAACACTTGAAATGTTACTGATTTACTGTTTTAGAACGCTCACACAGCTTCTGAAAGACTGTCAAGCCAATCAATCAACGGTTGTCTGGCAAACAATTGTATTCGAACCAATCGTGGTTTAAATTATTAGAATAACGATTTTAATATGATAGATTTATAAATTTGTAGTTAGTAAGTAAGTAAGTAAGTAAGTAAGTAAGTAAAAATCTCGTGGATTTATATAGCGCTTTGGACAGCAGCACAGCGGTAGCTACAGCTATACTTATTCTTAGGCGCTCGACTTTCTTAAAATGGTTGAAATGGCGTTCGTTCATTCTGTCTTTCTGTCTTCTCTCGATCACCGAGAGCATTTTCACAGGCGTAGGCAAGAGAGGCGAATGGCGAAGGACTCTGACCCCCTGACCCGATGATATTCGAGGCGCCATTTTTTAATTCAGTTAAATAAAAGCCTATCCATCATATAGCTGGCTCTAATGCTATTTGGATTTGGGGCGCCATCGGCTGATGCCCTGGGCATTACGATAGTGGCGCTATAGAAGTTGATTGATTAATAGACTGTTACCTGGTGATTGTCTCCGGTCTGATATCATGGACTTGACCCGGATCCTGTGTGATCGTGATCTTGTGAACCACCGGCTGATTATTCTCTGCATTATAAAGTGGCGCTATAGAAGTTTAAATTTGGATTAGACTAGATCTTGTAATCCGATCTACCGATATGATGACCGTCATCTCTCTTTGATGCAGTGGCGGCTCCAGAATTTGGCAAGTTCCCACTTTCAGACCGTTGGGGTGGCAACTTCTAAGCATGGGGGCCAACCATTTGTTGATAGATATGTAGTAGTAAGTATAGCGTCCCAACAGGAGGTCACTGGAGGGGCAGGCATTCAATAGGGACCCGGGTTTCCCGGGGCGCCCCATGTGGAGCCGCCAATGCTTTGATGTATCTTTGTAATCTTAAGATGCATCTTTGTAACCTTAGGATGTATCTTTGTAATCTTAAGATGTATCTTTGTAACCTTAGGATGTATCTTTGTAACCTTAAGACGTATCTTTGTAATCTTGAGATGTATCTTTGTAATTTTAAGATGTATCTTTGTAACCTTAGTATGTATCTTTGCATCCGATCTAGACGAATGATACAGTTTTCGATGGCGTTCCAGTGAGGATTTACCGGCCTTCTGGTCCACAGGGTGAGACTCTTCCAGGAATAGTCTATTACCACGGAGGCGGCTTCACCTATGGAAGCATCGGTCAGTATACATTGACGGCTCACGGCTTTCATTTTGATGCGGTCCTTGCTTTCGATCAGAGTGGCTGGCATCGGGCAGTCAATCAGAGGGAGACAGCGAGAATGACTGCCTTCCTCGCGGAAGAGTGACCTTCACAAGACCACTTTACTGAGGTCTCTAAGGTCATATTTCGTCCTGTTGACCACGGGTTGGGAAAACCCAAGGATTGGATTGGGTTGATCGGGTCAGACTTTTTCATTATTATTATTATTATTATTATTATTATTATTATTATTATTATTATTATTATTATTATTATTAGTATTATTAGTAGTAGTAGTAGTAGTAGTAGTAGTAGTAGTAGTAGTAGTAGTAGTAGTAGTAGTAGTAGTAGTATTAAAACATAGATAATTTATAAAACGCTATAGCATATCCAGGGCTAAAGTCGAGAGAGTTAAGTCATGGTTTAAGAAATTGCAATGTATTATGGTGGGTTGGGTTATTATTATTATTATTATTATTATTTATTATTATTATTATTATTATTATTATTATTATTATTTAGACAATTTTATAGCACAGTATACATAGCTAAGGCAAGGCCGGATTAAGGTCCGAGTGGGCCGGGGGGGGGGGTGGGGCTGAGAAAAAAAGCCGTCGCCTATACTGAAAATCTCTGACAAGCAAAAAGAACGTTATCTCCATCCAAATCCTTGTGACAAGCAAAGAAAAAAAGGTTCTCTCAAAAATCGGTGGGCCTATTTTCATGATTGGCCGGGGGGGCTGCAGCCCTCTCAGCCCCCGCCTTAATATGGTCCTGAGCTAAGGCCAAAGTCAATGTCCCTTTAACGCGAATCACTTGTAAGCAATAGGGGTATCCAGTGTTTACCAACAAAGTCCGGTTGCTCCACCCACTGGTGGGCAGAAACCATAGAAACCATTGTCGTCTATTAATAGACGCCAATGGCAGAAGCAGATTTCTTGCTGGTGGGCATAGATCAGTGACCATAGAGATTGTTCTGGATACTCCTATATTAAACTTTAGGTTCTTTGCGAATAGTTCAGAAGAGCTTGCTTTTGCCACCGCATTCTCAGACAGAGAATCTCATAAGAATGGTGGCAGCGCTTTGACAATCAGTTGACAAAAATAGGTAAGTAAGTAAGTAAGTAAGTAAGTAAAATCTCTTGAGTTTCAATTTACCACTTCAAATTTAATCAAACTGACGGTGCCATTGCCCATTGGGGTAAACGACGGAATCAGTCGTAGGGTTGAGAACCACGTACAGGTTAATTAAGCGCATTCATTTGAAAGCAGACTGTTGTTGATTGATATGGCGCGATTCTCTTTTAGATTCCGGTGACACAATAGCCAAACGTCTATGCAACGACACCAGATCAGTCGTTGTTTCTGTCGAGTGAGTCAGATTTTGTACTACTACTACTACTACTACTACTACTACTACTACTACTACTACTACTACTACTACTACTACTACTACTACTACTACTACTACTACTAGCACTACTACTACTACTACTACCACTACTACTACTACTACTACTACTACTACTACTACTGCTACTACTGCACCACTACTACTACTACTACTACTACTACTACTACTACTACTACTACTACTACTACTACTACTACTACTAGGGACCTACTAATAATAATAATGAATTATTATTATTATTATTATTATTATTATTATTAAAAAGTTTAGGGTGGTTTCGTAGGATCTGTCCTGTGTGTATTTCTTTGAGCGCAGTGACAACGTGGAAACGCCATTGCTTTTCATTCGTCTTGCTTGTAAGAAGTATCGCTTTAAATAGGTCTCTGATGAAGTGTAAGACGCTACTTAGGGTCGGATTATACAGTTGTAGTTGAATTATCAACATAGACTGCCCGATATCTTATCGCTGTGGAGGCCCAACCACAGATAGCAATATAGGATAGATACGACTGTATCGAGATGGCTTGCGTTCTTCAACTCCACCGAGTGCAAGCCTCTTGGAGGTTTCGCTGGTCAAATCCGTTGACTTATATCGAGTAGGTCTACTATAGATAGGGAAGGAAGCTCTTCAATGACTATCTCCAGACAACTGTCTTCAACTCTTAGCAGACAATCGGACGAATCAGTTTGTTTACCTTTTCGAGAGATATGCCTACTGCACAAACGAAAGATAATGAGATTAAGATTAGGACGTTCTATTCCGAGTGATTAGATAGTGGATTCACGTGCGTCATGCTTCTAAAAGCGTCATTCATTCATTCATTTCATTCATTCATTCAGTCAGTCAGTCAGTCAGTCAGTCAGTCATTCATTCATTCGTTCGTTCATTCATTCATTCATTCATTCATTCGTTCGTTCATTCATTCAATTCATTCAATGCATTCATTCGTTCATTCGTTCATTGCTTCATTCATTCATTCGTTCTTTCGTTCATTCTTTGTTTTTCATTCATTCATTATTTATTTATCTCAGATATCGTTTGGCGCCGGAATTTCCGTTCCCGGCGGCGGCTGACGACTGCACAGCAGCCACTATGTACTTCCTGTCGAACGCCGCAGAATTCAGCGTAGATGCGCGACGAATAGCTGTTTCCGGTAAGTATGCTGCATACTCCGCATACTGTAAAGGTAAGTAAGGTAAGGAGCCCCCCATACTCGATGGGAGCGTTGGAACCGGCGCTGATCTCCGGTTGCTTAGTCAATAGCAGTGTTTATTCTAGACTCCTGGACTCCGGGGGGAAACTGAAAAAGCCGGGGGGGAACTGACAAAGCCGGAGGAATTCTGCTAGAGGCCGCTGTTAGTCCATGTACTATTCCAAAATTTCCGGGGGGAATTTGAAATATCCCGGGGTAAGGGCAATTTCCCCCCCCCCGAAAACGGCCTAGATTAAACACTGGTCAAAAGTCATGTATGTAATGTAATGTAATGTAAAGTCATGTAAACTAACGGGCAGAGGGTCCTTTTACCCGTTCGTTTATTTGTAACGTAATGTAAAATGGACGAGTATTCTCGGGGAAAACGGGAAGAGGATTAATCTTCAATCCAAAACCGGAGTTTTGCTGATTGCGTCCTGACTTTTGAGGCATTAACTACAGGGCCCTACCGACGAATAGACGTGTTATTATTTCTATCAAAGTGTCATTACAATGTTATAGGAAGTCGTGTCTAAAGCAAATATGAGAAATTAAAATAATAATACTAATGACTGGATTCTAAGTGGTTTGGTAGGATTTCTCCTGTGCTGAACTCCACTGTCGCTCATACATCCCCCTTCTATTCCAACTTCTGTTTGTTATCTTGGATTATATTCGCAGCATATTGCAATGCCAAAACTGCACACGTATTCAATTTCGGTTCTTCGTAATTTTCTGTACTGTAATCACTATGTACAGTATGAATAGAACTAACATAGGCCCTATAATTAATATACGTCAAATCTAAAATCCATTAAAATTAAACTGGAAGGCAAAATTGCAGTAACGTCTATATATACGTTCTTGCGCCTATATACAGGCGACAGCGCAGGTGGAAATCTAGCTGCGGTAGTTTCGCTGAGACTTCGCGACGAAAGGTTTCCCATTCCGATCAAGCTCCAGGTGCTCATCTACCCGGTGACGCAGACCCTCGACATGGCCCTCCCGTCGATGATCCAGAATCGCGACGGACCGCTGCTGACGCACGACATGATGCCCTTCTTCACCGCCATGTACCTGGACGGCAGAGGCGATCGCATCGCCGACTACGCCGCCAATCGTCACGTGACCAGACGCGTTCGCGAACGGATCGCCAAGACGTTTCTGAATCTGGAGAAACTGCCGAAGGAATTCCTGGAGGGGTACGAAAGACCGCGCGCCTACCCCGAGGGAGACGAACGGCTCTGGGACGAGATCAAAGACCGCCTCCTCAACCCGTACCATTCTCCGCTGACGGCCGATAATCTGGAGAACCTTCCGGAAGCCTACGTTCTGACGGCCAACTACGATCCGCTGCGAGACGAAGGTTACCTGTACGCCCTGCGACTGAGGGAGGCAAACAACAAGGTCACGCTGTACAACGCTGAAAACGGGTTTCACGGAATCGTCAGTTTTGTGGAGATGTTCGCCGAAGTTAAACCGATTTTCGCGGAAATCACGAAATTCATCAGAGAGAGGCTGTGATCGCACCAACCTTGTGATGACTTCAGGCACACGACCTTGAACTCAAGTTCGTGACCTTCAGCGCACGAATTGGAAAGGCGATTGAACGCCCATTTTTCTTGTTAGAGGCTGTTCATTCATTACGTCGGTAAAATAGGGGAGGAGGTTTGAAAACGTTTGACAGTTGTTGACAGGGGAAGGGGGTCAAGAGAAGTCTACATCAACAATTTAACTTTTTATAAATAATAAAAAATAGGAAATTTCATGGAACGCTGTTTATTCACAACGTAGAAAAGCCTGACAAGCAAAACAAAGTAATCATTTTGACGCTTGATGATCAAAAAGGGGGAAAAGGTCATCACTGCACAAAAAGTAATAACCTTCTAAACTTTTCAGGGGCATTCATTGATCTTAGGGGGTCAAAAGTTGTTGACATAATAATAAAGTGGGGTCACTGAAAGTTGACAGTCGTTGAGAAGGGGTCAAAATTTGCCCAAAAATGTTGACGTAATAAATGGACAGCCCCTTATGACTGTGAACCCAATCTTTCAGTTTTCTTGTACGTAGCTTTTGTGTATCTCAATTTATCAACAACTACAAAATAATAATAATAATAATAATAATAATAATAATAATAATAATAATAATAATAATAATAATAAACACTTTTGTGACGGTACGTGCTGGTACGGCGTACCAGAGTACCTTGAAGCTAGTTTAGATTTTTCTCACATCAATACGTTCAAGAATCGAAATCTTTACGTTTTCAGCTGTATTTTTGCTGTCTCTCTTTTCACTTGATGTTGATATAGGCATATTGTTTGTTTTTATTTATTGACCAAATGTGGGCGTATCGGTTTCTATCATGATCGCCACGCAGTGGTGATTCTAGGGTGGAGCTGGGAGATGTAGGCCTCCCAAATTTCTGCTTTGCCTTCAGATAATAATAGTAGAGTTATTTTTCTTGCTCGTCAGACTTTTCAGTAATTGACTAGGGGCATAACCCCCCGGTTTTTCCGGTTAGAACCGCCACTGTAGCCGCGTAGAATTTTATATATGTGAACGTTTGCATAATAGGCCTATTGTGTACATGATAATATTTTTTCTAATAAAGTCCTGATAATTAATGACAACTATAATATTATTTATAATAATTATAATAATAAAAAGCTCCGTGCGTTATGGCACAGGTAGTAAAGTGGGCAGTATGGTTTTCTTTCGACATATCCTCAAAAAACTCAGGTCATTGTTATAGATGTCAGTCAGAATAAAGAGAATGAGAGACGAAAGAAGAAAGTCAAGTCAAGAGAGAGAGAGAAAGAAGAGAGAGAGAGAGAGAGAGAGAGAGAGAGAGAGACAGAGAGAGAGAGAGAGAGAGAGAGTGGCGGTTCCACGTGGAGGATGAGAGGGAATGCAACCCTCCACCGGACTTCGATCCGGACTTACTTTTTGCTTGTGAAACCTATCTTTGGCTAAAAGTCTAGTCAAATTACAGGGGTAAAAGTAAACTGCGGATGATCTTTTCTTGCTTGTCAACCAATTTTTGCGGTAAAAGTTAGTAAAGTTAGGGATACAATTTCCTTTTATCGGCCTTTTTGGATAAAGTTTTTCTCTGTTGCTTCAAACCGTTCTAAAATAGGCCGATCACTCTTATCCCATCCCGTGCGTGATTTCAATTTGTTCAAAACCGCCCAAGTGTCCGACGCTTTTTTAACCCCTTAACTGGGTGCTCCGAGTAACGCTCGTCCATTTTACATTGAGTTACAAATAGTTGCCCAGTTAAGGGGTTAAAGTCGCGCACGAATTAGACCTCTTGAGTTTCCGATCGTCGTTCAACAAGATCCGAACCGAAGAAACTTGCACGTTTCGTGATTTTATTTGCCAAGTGGGCGGAAGATGGCAGAGTGGGTTACGCGCTGGAGCGGCCGGCTGACGCAGCGGGTTCAAGCAGAGCCCCCGTTAGCGCCCCCCTAGTGGTGGCTTTCACACATGCAGTTATGCCTCCTAACTTGCTAAGCCACTTTAAATCATGCTATGTTCAGGCGGATATGGGTGTAGAGTATAAATATATGCTCTTAGTTTTGAGATCCGCCTTTCATCGCAGGCAATAGGCTATATTTGCTACTTCAAGTTGACCCCCAATCACTAGCACCGAGACACCTTAACTCTTAACCACAGTAAACTGTCTTTTGCATCGGCATCTTCGTCTTTGATGTCTTCAACGTTTAGCATTTCGATTTCCCTTCACACTTGATCACACTTCTCTTCCTTCCTTCCTTCCTTCTTCCTTCCTTCCCCAGCAGCAAGCTGGTGTGATTTTTAACATTATAAATCGTCAAAATCTACTTGTGGGATTATTAGTAACTCTTGCCGTATCGTATCGACTCATCTAGGTCACGCTCTTTCAATCACACTATCACGTGACCCAGTGAGCGCACTCGGGGGGCTGCGGACAGTGCGGAGTGCCTGGACTCTGAACTGTTACACAGTTACAGCCACAAGACTTTACGACGCGGGACTGAAATCCGCGAGTCAAGCCAGACGAGGCGCAGACGCTGTCCGGGTCGAGTAGGTAGTCGTGAACGTAGACGGTCTCGAGTGAGAGAGAGAGAGAAAGAGAGAGGTTCGTAGATCAACAATGCTGCCGTTAAATGTAACGTTTTTACGGTTTTAGAAGACCACAAGAATCGCTTGATGAGCCATTTGAATGCTCAGTAAGTAAGTAAGTAAGTAAACACGAAATTTCTATAGCGCTGCCCGAAAGCTTCAAGCTTGGCGCAGTGCACCAGCCTATTCACGAGCGCCCAGTTGTCTATATGAATTTACGAGATTTTACTTACTTACTTGTTGGATTATATAGGAGGCACTGCGTTTTAATGTACTCGCCTTCCACTCAGCTTTTATATAGGCCTGTGGGCGTCTTCGGGGCCGTCCATAAAGTACGTCGCGCTATTTTGGGGGGCAATTTTGACCCCTCTCCCTGTCACAAATTGTCACAAACCTCGGCCCTCATTAAAGTGTCGTTCATAAATTACGTCACGCAGGTTTTATTTCTAATATATTTGAGTTTCTCATTCAATTTTCAGCAGCGAAACGGGTATTCAATGATAGCGAATATAGCCTAATTGAGACGTAAAATTTTATGTATATCGGGCAGCAAGGATCAAAGGAGTTCATGGGCAATTAAAAACGTCTTTTTACTACCACTATACCTCCTATCAGGTACATTTAAGGTTATATTTATGCTGAAAGTGTGACGTCAAGCTAGTCCTTACTCCCTCCTCTGTCTCAAACCGTCACACCCTCCTAGACTCCATCCCCTTGAGCGTGACGTACTTTATGGAAGGCCCCTTACCAATTGTAACCTTCCGAGTTCCGACGTTCATTGACATGTCAGCGTTGTCAACGCGCTTTTGAATTTTGGGTTTAACTATATGTTACAGCGCTATATAAATCGCCGTGATGATAGTAATAGTGGTAAGAGTAGTGCACTTTTATAGCGCCGGTTTAATTCTCAAGATTATCAATAGATGGTACTCCAAATGCCAGAATTCAGTGAGAGATTGGAGTGGGAAAACGGGAAAATGGACCGCGGAGTGAATGAACTACAGGTAGTTAATTCATCTGGAGATCTAACAGAGGAAAAGAGTTTCGGAATAATTTGGAACACTACTGCACGACTTGAGTCTTTAGCAGCCGATCCCAAAACGTAAAATCTTGAAATTCAACTAAACAGGCGGCTTAACAGTTTCTCACAAAATAACCCTTTCAACTGATGGATAAAGAGAACAAGGCAAGTCAAGGAGTAGATGGACTGATAAAAATCATGCAATGGACAATAGAAAGACAATGGAAATGGCGATCCGAATGATCGACAACAGAAAACAATGGAACAATGTTGGTAATAATAGTGGTCATAGTGGAATAATACCAGGAGAGCGCCTGAGCCTAAGCAGGCTTGCGTATATAACAACTGAAGCCAGCTAAGGGCGAGTGGGTGGAGCCTATCCGCCATATGCATTCACGCAAAACATGAAAAAGCCCAGATTGCGTTCGTGATGCGGTCTACCCTCGAAGTGAGG
The DNA here is from genome assembly GCA_018105865.1 of Metaphire vulgaris. Taxonomy (NCBI): domain Eukaryota; kingdom Metazoa; phylum Annelida; class Clitellata; order Crassiclitellata; family Megascolecidae; genus Metaphire; species Metaphire vulgaris. The sequence continues at coordinate 14,275,539 of CM030846.1, forward strand.
ATGGCTGAAGACAAGACAAGAAACCAGACAGTAAGGAAAGACGACCCTTTCAACAAAACGTTAGCCTAATCTGCAGTGGGACTTCAACTCCTGCTGACAAAAGGCAACAAAAGTGTCAATGTGCTGGAAAGGTCTGACAAGCCATCAGACCGTAACTATGCATACAGCTGCCATGGCGCATTGCCAGGCCTACACTTCGATGCATTAGATGCATAGAAACTGAATGCATTTCTGCCAAACGGTTACAGTCTGAGAGATTTGCTGAAATAGCTGTAATAGTCAACTAAACTAAAGATTTAGACGTTTTCTCTGTACTAAACAGGAGAGGGTAAGAAGGCAAAACTAAGTGGCTGCATTCTATAGTATCTATGACCAGTGTTTATTTTAGGCCTTCTCTGGGGGAATTCCCCAAGTTTTAAAAATCCCCAAATTTTTTTATATGTTGGCTGGGGATGTAAATTCTCTCCCCCCCCAAAGTGTGTAGACTCAGATCTTGCCCCCCAAACATTTCAAAATCCCCTCCAATGTCAAGGTGGCTAGAAAAAACACTGACCTGTAACGACTGAATTAATCTTGATGTATGGGCGACAGTGGTTTTCGACCAGCCAGGGTCGGTTCTAGGAAAATAAAACCGAGAGGCTCTGCCCTAGTCTAGTTTATGTCCCCCACCCGCGGATTCAGAGGCGCCCCTAACTCAAGAAAAAGTCTGATGAGCAAAAAAGGTCATCACTAAGCTTAGCTTTATTGGGTTTCACTCTCCTTACCTGGTGTAATTTAATGGATCCGCCAAAAATCCTGGGACAAAGCTTAAATCTGGGAGCTACAGACCCCCTCTGCTCCAACGTAGAACCACCCCTGTTTTCAACACCGAAGAAACCCTACTAAGCCACTTACAATCCAGTTGTTATTTATAATTGCATTTTGAAATTTAATCTAATAATAATAATAATAATAATAATAATAATAATAATAATAATAATAATAATAATAATGCACTTATTCTAATTTCTATAGCACCAGTTCTAATACCAAAGGGTATCAATCGATGGTACTTCAAAATCCATCCATCTGTTACAGTGGCGGTTCCACAGTGGGCCCCGTGTGGGACCCTATACTTAATATAACATACCTAACAACAAATGGTTGGCCCCATGATTAGAAGTTGGTCACCCCAACGGCCCCCCACTTGCCAAATCTTGGAGCCGCCATTGATCTGTTATCGATCACTCCATTACCGCTTCAAACAGTAATTTAATAGACTGTTGTTCTTTCTAAATTAATAATAATGTGCTCCATACTAACATCGGCTGGCACTTATTCGTCTTAAGCTGAACTCGTGAGAGCTGCTGCATCAGCCGAAGTACAACTGGACTTTAAGTAAGTAAGTAAGTAAAATCTCGTAAACTTATACAGCGCCTCGGAAAGCAGTACAGCAGTAGCTGCTTATTCTTATGCGCTTAATCTTTCTTGAAATAGCTATAGGCAACGCGGTTTGTCGGCCGGGCAAAGGTCAGTGTATCCATGAGTGTATCTTTCTTTAGTCTTTTCAAAGTCTGCCTTGCTGCTTCCCCACTCCCACCACTCTTGACTGATCTCTGGAATCGACTTTGCCCGGCTGACCACTAAACTTCGGGCTCTAGCTATTTCAATGGTAGATTAAGCGCCTGGGAATAACCAGATACTGCTGTACCGACCCTCGAAAGCGCTATAGAAATTCACGAGATTTTACTTACTCGCTTATTGTTATTGTTTAATTAAGCAAAATCTCGTGAATTTCTATAGCGCTTTCGAAGGCAGGTAGGTACAGCAGTATTTGCTTATATGATACCCACAAAGGCAGCACTGCCGACAAGCCTAGCAAGCCGTATGGTGGAATCTACTTGCTTATAAACACCAGTGGCGTAACGGGGGCACAAGCCGTAGGGGTCGGTGGAATCTACTTACTTATAAACACAGAAGAAAGCCTCGAAACGGACTTATTGTTATAATAAATACTTTATTCAGCCAAGATACAACTTTGCAGCCTACTAATCCTACTTTTGTTGAAGTAATTCTTGCTTCAGTTGAACAGGAGCGTTGTATTGATGCTGCTGGAATAGCTTGTAAAGATGGGCTTTAAGAAAATCGTGGTCATATTAGCCATCATCGTAGCCATGGCTGGCTATTGGCTTTACGCTCCACTTCCTCCGGGATACTCACCGGAGTCCAGGAGAACATATCAGGTCATGATGGTAGCGACGAAGATGGTTGAAGTCATTGTAAGTTCAGTTTCCGTCGCATTTGAACCCCCTTTCGTATAACGTTAAAGCTCTATTGGATAGAGACTATTAGAAATTTCGAAAATGGTACCTTTCTTCACTACCACCCCCCCCCCAGAGCGGCTCCACCGGGGGGGGGGGGTTCTGGAGGCGTGCCCCTATTGAATGCCTGGCCACTTCCCACTCTCCAGTGGCCCCATAATATAGTGCACTCATTCTTAGCAACGAGACTAGTCCATGTTTATAAAAAATAGTTGGCACCCCTCCAATGCCTTAAAGTTGCACCCTAACGGCCCCCAACCTGCCAAATTCTAGGGCCGCCACTGCAATCACCACCACCACCATCATCATCATCATCATCATCAACATCATCAACATCAGCAGCAGAATCATAATCATTTGACTGAAACGCATACTCGTCCTCATTTATCTGTCATTGAGATTCGATTCATTAACCCTTTGGAAACACGAAGTCGATAGTTCGGCTTTGTGGCATATTGGTTGTATACTGATTGCCGTAAGAAAGGGTTAACTCTGATGTACATTATGATCAGAGCACGGTCGGGTCGTGCCTTGGTTATGGAACATACCCCGAGCTGCTTCGAGATGCCTTTATCAAGCTGATCAAAGACTACGGACCGAAAGCCGACACCGAGGGAATTACAGTGAGCAAAAGCGTATTCCTTATTTGTAATTTTCTGAAAATTTACTCGTTAATTTAACAATCGGCCTAGCTATGGTCAATTGATCATTGCGTTCTCTTCACAATAATAAATATCGCCAATGAAAAAACTGCACGTGACTGTATTTGCCTTACATAATCTGTAACTTAATAAATGCGTCAATTTCTCCCGGACTTGAATATATCGAAACTCGCATACATCGAAGTATTTATTCATCACGGTCTCTTGAGCTTCGATATAGAGCAGTGGTTCTTAACCTTTTTATGATTCCATACCCCTGAAACAAGTATACGAAGAGAACGAAGCACCCCCTGCCAGAGCGCAGAGGCGTCTTGGGGCCGTGGCCCCAAGGGTGAAAATATTAATTTTAATGTATTAATGTGCACAAAAACAAAAAGGAGGTCGGAAAAAATTATCAGCAGCCCTAACAATAAAGCAAAAAAAGGTCGTCAACTATTTTTGGTAATCGTTAAAGGACTGACGAGGAAAAAAAAAGTGTCAACTTTTTCGAAACTCAAACTTAGTCGAAAAAAATTTTTTAAAGAAAATTTTACCAAATTTCTCGCCCCAAGAAAAGTGTGAAACAGTGGTCAGAGCATACCTTATCCCAGGTCAAAAGTTTATGCTCTGCAATAAATCGGAAAAAAATTATAAACTGCAATAAACATCTGTCGTAGATTGTGCACAGGACAGAAAGTGGATATTTTTCTGTAGAATTTCTAGTTTAGCACGAAAGTGTGTACAGTGGTCAGAGTAAATTGTAGTAAACCTTTAAAGCAAATTTGAAAATCCGGATAATTCTTCGTACACCCACAACGCCCTTCAAGTACCCCCAATGGGTGCGAGTATCACCGGTTGAGAACCACTGATATAGAGGGATCCTACTTGCAGTCTTCTTATGGTGCATCATCATCATCATCATCATCATCGTCATCATCATCATCATCATCATCTGCATCATCTGCATCAATCATGCTTCGTGTTCGATCGATAGACGAGCGAAGCCGTGTTTGACGGGATTCCAGTCCGGATATACCGACCCGCTGGATCGGAAAAGGAAACTCTTCCGGGGATAGTCTACTACCACGGAGGAGGGTTCGTTCTCGGAAGCGTCGGTAAGCGACTGATAAATAATTATAGGCCTAATAATAATAATAATAATAATAATAATAATAATAACATAGGCCTAACACATAACACAACATAACACAACAACAATAATAATAATAATAACAACAATAATAATAATAATAATAATAATAATAATAATAAATAATGTTAATAATAATAATAATGTTAATAATGTTAATAATAATAATAATAATAATAATAATAATAATAAATAATAATAATAATAATAATAATAATAATAATAATAATAATAATAATAATAATAATAATAATAATAATAATAATAATAATAATAATAATAATAATAATAATAATGCACTTCTTTAGCGCCATTTATAATACCCGAGCGTATCAATCGATCGCAGGACCTACATCAACTCTGTCAGCAAAAGACCAGATCATTCCAGAGATCAGTCAGAGGGAAACAGCAAGACAGACTATGGAGGAAATGTCTATTTAAGAAAAATAACGAAAAGTGCTATAATATTATGTGAAGAAAATAGCGAAAAGTGTGGTTAAAATTGTCTCATAATTATACGATGTCAATTTCGCTTTTAAAACGGTATGATGACTTTTTAACAGCGTTAACAATATTCAAGCGGTAATCTTTTCACTTAAAAATTCGGAACTAGTCGTATATGCTGTCGCAAAATTCCTGCTAAATTGAAACCTGCATCACAAACCTACCTTTTTAAACGTAGATTCACACAGTTTAGTCTCAAGGAGACTGTTTAGAACTTTAGATTGTAACGAATTCAGTTTGCGCTTTCTTGCATGCAGATACCAGCGACGTACTAACGAGACGTCTTTGCAAAGGCACAAGAACAGTTGTTGTTTCCGTAGAGTTAGTAAAGTCTGCTTTTCTCTTAATGCAAACTTCCCTGGGGATTATAGTGGCCACACCATTTTCATCTCGTACGTTCATTAGTTACTATAATCTATTCATTTATCAGTCGATCAATCACTGAACTTCTATGGCGCCACTATTATCCTTTTTGTGGTAACTAGGGTTCCAGATGGGGGGGGGGCAACCACACCAAGTCCCGATATTTTCCAGTAAAATAGTCAACAAGAAAAAAGGCAATCGAGGAGTTCTTGGTACATTATTTATTCTCTTGCAATCATCCTACCCTACCAACCCCCCTCTCCGATAAATTTATCGACGGCTCTACGCAAATTCCACGACTGATTCCAGCCAGAACGAGGGGCGGCGGCCACGTAACCCCCTGACATAGCTACGCCAATGCTTCTAGACCAGCATGAACACAGGCAAATCGATTTAGTTATAACGGGGGCGGAGGGAGGGGGTTGAAGCCTTGAGGCAAATAGACCTGTTTTTGTTTTAAATGATAGGAACCCACTCGATTAGCCATAAACACAATTCTTCAAATCGCGTTGAGGAGGGAAATGGAAAGTTATTCTACCCAGAATTTCATTATTTCTTATTATTATTTCTTATTAATTAATTAGACCTAATTAGAGGCCTATTAATATTGTTAATCTCATTATTGTAATGCTGCTATTTAGTAATGATTCGAGTTTGAAAGCTCGACACTGGAAGTTAAAACTATTAGCGATTTATAATTTATTTATATCAGCCAGCATCAGCCGCAGTTCCGTTGTGTTAATTATTGATATTAATATTGTGTTCACAGATATCGCTTAGCTCCAAAGGATACGTTTCCCGCGGCCGTCGACGACTGCGTAAAGGCGACTGCTCACTTTCTATCGAATGCAGCGGAATTCAACGTCGACGCAAGACGAATAGCCACCTGTGGTTCGCGCTTTCTTTCCCTCAGACTTCTCTTTCTATGCATTACAGGGCCGTAGCTAGGGGCGGGGTTCAAGCCAGTGTTTAATCTAGACTCCTGGACTCGGGGGGGGGGAACTGAAAAAGCCGGGTGGGGAACTGACAAAGCCGGGGGGAATTCTGCTAGGGGCCGCTGTTAGTCCATGTAGTATTCCAAAATTTCCGGGGAATTTGAAATTTCCGGGGGAAAGGGCAATTTTCCTCCCGGAAACGGCCTAAATTAAACACTGGGTCAAGCCTCCACGGGCGCCGTCTTCGAGGGGGGGCGCCAGAAACCATGGTTGTAACAAGTTAGACGCCCGTCGAAAATATTGTCTGCGTGACTGTATGACGGGCTAAAAGAAAAGTCATCACCAGTTGTTTTAACTGTTGGGGGCGAGAAATTTATACCTTGCCCCTGTACGCCAAATACTCTAGCTACGTTTGATGTACTTTGGGACCATCCACAAATGACGTAACACACTTAGGGAGAGGGGGGTCCGAACATTTGTTACGAAGAGTGACGAGGGGGTTCTGAAAATGTGACGTAGCGCAACACTAAACTTTTTTAGATGGTGACCTTTTTTTGCTTGTCAGGGTATTTGCAAAGGGGAAAAAAAGAAAGGATGACCTTTTTCTTGGCAGCATATTTGGATGGGGAAAAAGAAGATAGGGATGACCTTTTTCTGCTTGTCAAGACTTTCCGAAAGACGAGAAGGGGCAGCCCGTTGTTACGTCATATTTTAGAAGGTCTGACGTTTTGTTACGACGCGTTACGAAGAGGAGGGGGTAAAAACCGCCAAAATCGCATTACGTCATTTATGGATGGCCTTTTTAGTAAGTGTCACGTTTCGATGTCATAGGATCTAGTTCGTGACATTGATCCAGGTTCGACGTTGGATTCGACGATATAGGCCTATACAGTGGAAACTTCGTTATAACGGACTCGGTTATAACTTATACTCGGTTATAACTTATACTCGGTTATAACTTATACTCGGTTATAACTTATACTCGGTTATAACTTATACTCGGTTATAACGTACCTCAATGTACGGTCCCGTGTGATGCGCTACTGTATTGTATGGCTATGGGTATAGCGTACATCGTACATAAACTTTTATAAAGTACTAAAATGTGCAGACCCGGTAAGCAGTGTTTAATTTAGGCCGTTTCCGGGAGGGAAATTGCCCTTTCCCCCCGAAAATTTCAAATTCCTCCCGGAAATTTTGGAATACTACATGGACTAACAGCGGCCCCTAGCAGAATTCCCCCCGGCTTTGTCAGTTTTCCCCCAGGCTTTTTCAGTTCCCCCTTTCCGCGGAGTCCAGGAGTCTAGATTAAAAAACACTGCCGGTAAGTACGTCATATAGCGAAGTTACACTGTAGTCAAAACTGATTGTCTCTTTTTCTCGGCAATGTTCCGGTTCCAACAGGTGACAGCGCAGGTGGAAACCTGGCGACGACGGTGCCGCTGCGACTGCGCGACGAAAGGTTTCCCATTCCGATCAAGCTCCAGTTGCTCATCTACCCGTGGACCCAGTCGCTGGACTTCGACCTTCCGTCGATGATCCGGAATCGCGACGGACCGATGCTGACGCGCGACATGATGGCCTTCTTTGCCGCAACGTACACCGAAGGATACGAAAACCACCTGTCCGACTACGCCGCCAATCGTCACGTGACCAGAAGCGTTCGCGAACGGATCGCCAAGACGTTTCTGAATCTGGAGAAACTGCCGAAGGAATTCCTGGAGGGGTACGAAAGACCGCGCGCCTACCCCGAGGGAGACGAACGGCTCTGGGACGAGATCAAAGACCGCCTCCTCAGCCCGTACCATTCTCCGCTGACGGCCGATAATCTGGAGAACCTTCCGGAAGCCTATGTCCTGACGGCCAACTACGACCCGCTGCGAGACGAAGGTTACCTGTACGCCCTGCGACTGAGGGAGGCAAACAACAAGGTCACGCTGTACAACGCTGAAAACGGGTTTCACGGAATGGCCAATCTCCTAGGAATGCTGCCCGAAGTTGACCACGTGTTCGCCGATTTGATTAGATTCATCAGAGAGAGACTGTGACGTCACTCGAGGGAAGCGCGTGATCGAGTCACGTGACCTGGACGCCCGTGTGGTTGGTGCCAAGGTCAACCAATCCCCTTGGCAATGGACGTAATTGCTTTTGCTGGATCGTTTCATCGTGCTGATATTTTCAATTTGATTTCTACCTTTTGTATCTCTCGTTCTCATGGCCACAATGTACACAATGCGGGATAAACTTCTTTTGAGTTTTTGTTCATAATAATAATAATAATAATAATAATAATAATAATAATAACATGATGATGATGATGATGATGTTGATGATGATGATGTTATTGATGATGATGATGATGATGATGATGATGATGATGATGATGATGTTGTTGATGATGTTGATGATGATGATGATGATGATGATGATGATGATGATGAATTATTTATTCCATCGCTGGATTTCGATTTGAAAGTTACGAGATAGTAGGCGGAGACTATATTGAATTTCAAAGAATCGAACTTGGGACCAGAAGATAAAAGAAAATAGGTGAAAGGTGGTCCATTTTAAGGCATCTGCACGGATAAGATTTGTTTGAGTACCAGGAATGCTAATTTGCAATTTTAAAAACAGCAATATGATAACTGTCTGGAGTACAAAGCGTTATGAGCATTCCTTTGAATCTAAATCCAACTCATCTCATAGTTTAGTTCCAAGAAAAGCAAGTTTTATTTTATTTATTTAATTTAATTTTATTTATTTTATTTTATTTCCAAGAAAAGCAAGTTTTATTTTATTTATTTTATTTATTTTATTTATTTTATTTTATTTTAGTTCCAAGAAAAGCAAGTTTTATTGCTAGGGTAGTAGCTCCATCCATGAAGGATTTCGGACGAAAGGCAGTAACATTTAAAACAATAAACGGATTCAATAGTTGTTATTATAAGAGAATAACTTGGTTGGTAAATGTTTGGAGTTATTATAGTGGTTTTTCACACAGACTTATGCATCGGAAACCGCTTGAAATCATGCTATTATTATTATTATTATTATTATTATTATTATTATTATTATTATTATTATTATTATTATTATTATTATTATTATTATTATTATTATTATTATTATTATTATTATTATTATTATTATTATTATTATTATTATTATTATTATTATTATTATTATTATTATTATTATTATAGTTCCTATAAATAGTACAGTGTAGTAAGTAGTAGCGCTACTGGAGCTCTGACCATACAAAACTATTCGAACTATAGGCCTACGAAACTCCAAACGACTCTTGACTCGAAAGACAGAAAGAAGGAAAGAGGCAGACACGCAAGAAGACGAGCAGCAGCAGCACACCTGATCAGTCATTCGCGCACGTTTTCTGACGGATCAAAACGCCTGCGCAGGTGTAGACTTAGTCCACGATTACTGAGGCAATAGAGTAACCTCTGATCGATATGACCATAGCAACTGCATATCAACAGACGCCCATCGAAAACACAGCAGACGACTGCGACTGCGACATGCTTGGTTTCACTGAGGAAACAGACCGCGAAAAACCGTTCTATTTACAATAGACGCTCTCACCTTGACACCGCCCTATGCCGCAGAGGTGTGGAAACAGCGATTTTTTTATTAAAAGGGGGTCGAAGGATGGGGGGGGGGTTGATCCCTTTTCGCTAGTAGAGACCGACCCTTATTCCCAATCGGTGGAGGTAAAAAAATAATTATGAATTTTAACTGTCGGACGATCGACGGGAAGTCGAATATTTTGAGGTCACTGAGTGAGAAAACGTGAATTTTAAAAACAATGAAATTCAAGGTAAAGAAAATTATTAGGAATTCAGGTTTAATCTTGCCCGTTTCGGCGCCGCGATTTGAATAAATAGCCCTACGTTTTAACATTTGTAGACAAAATTAACATTAGCCTCCATTCGTTTATGTGCCTGTCAGTGCCGGTGTCACAAAATAAAGTCTCCCCAAAATGAAGTCTCCCCCGGAGGTTTTATTTTAAAATAAAATCTCCTTATTTAAAATAAAATCTCCTTATTTAAAATAAAATCTCCTTATTTAAAATAAAATCTCCTTATTTAAAATAAAATCTCCTTATTTAAAATAAAATCTCCTTATTTAAAATAAAATCGCCTTATTTAAAATAAAATCGCCTTATTTAAAACATAATCGCCCCTTGGCGATTTTATTTTAAAATGAATCCGCCGGGCGGAGACTCTGTTTGTGGGAGGATTTATTTTACAACACCGGATTGACCTTTTAGAATTGTCTTTCGTCCTGTCTGTCTGTGTCTGTCTGTCTGTCTGTCTGTCTGTCTGTCTGCATGACTCTGCTAGGCTCTTTGACACCTCAGTCCACATCTCTTCTATGCGCTCTGTCAGTGGCAATCGACACCGGCGTATCCAGGGACCTTCCCCTCCTCCGGTGTCCCCTCGTGGCAACGCCAATGGTTATCAGACGCTTTCGTTTGGCAGGGGCGTAGCCAGGAATTTGATTTGGGAGTGTATGATGTGATTTGGGGGTATACATCTTTAAAAACTTTGAAAATCTTAAAAAACACATTTAAATTTTAAGGTAGTCTGATTTGGGGGGTACGGTGGCGTAGCGTGACTTTTGGGGGTCCGGGGCGGCATCCTTGATATAAGGCCCCACATTTTGCGGCTGACAAGCAAAAAAGGTCGTCGTACACGTTTTTAGTGTTGACGAGCAAAAAAAGGTCGTCACCACATCGTTTCTAGGGTTAGGGCTTAGGGTTAACCCTAACTCAACCCTAACCCAAGCCCCCTCTTCGGGGGCCCCACCTCTCCCGGAGCCCGGGGGCTGTGAACAAAGTGCCACAACGCCCCCTCGTTACGCCACTGGGGGGTATATATACCGATATAGTGATATACTCTGGCGTCGCTACGCCCCTGTCGTTTGAAGTCTAATCGCGGAGGCAATTTTGCCACAGTTTTCATGCGCGTTTTATGATCAGACGTTGCTGTAGCTAGGCCTCCTATATGCTGTTTGCAAATGAGTTCTTTGTTCTTGGGTTGGAGACGGATTTTGCCGATAAATATTGTGAGGCGGATCACGGGGACGACTGTATCCAGGCGCCGCTGTGTTTAGGAGCGGCCCCTTCCCATTGGTCGTCGGCGGCGCCGAGACAATAACGAATATTTGTTTGAGTATCGGACTCGACGGAAAACTATTCGACAGGTGAAATAACCGGAACATTTTTGGTCGAATTTGAAGCGTAGGACCGACATTCCTGCAGGTATGTGAAAATAATTAATAATCGAAGTTAGTAATTGGATGATATGACATGACGCAACTTAAAATTCAATCCAAGGTCGGAGTCATTTTTGGTCTCAAGTTCGCACCCACAGGGTCACAGGTTTGAAAATGCCTATCAGCGATGGATACAAGCTTTCTATTGCCTAGGAATAAAAGTCTGGAGTTATTCTAGGCGAGGAGATAAGAGAGACAGACAGACAGACAGACAAAGACAGAAAAACATATACAGATATAGATGCAGAGAAATACAGAGATAGACTGACAGACAGACAGATAGGAAGATAGAGAAAGAAAGCTATTAATGATAAAAGTGCTGAAAACACTACATTGACAGTTATTTTGTATTTATAAAGGCATGGTTAATTAAGTCTGTCTCGACATTGTCATCCTAGATTAATTAATTATTTTATATTATTGTTATTAATTATTATTATTATTATTATTATTATTATTATTATTATTATTATTATTATTATTATTATTATTATTATTATTATTATTTAACCTAGACCGTATGCATGACTTTTTAGCAGCTACAGGCCTAGTCTTAACTGCCGAGACCGAGTAACAGCATGTCGTCGTCGCGGACGAGAAACAGTTCGAGCAGGTCGTCCTACACCAGCTCCGACCGATCCTCGAGCGAAGGCGACGAAGACGACGACAGACGGGGAGGGGACCGTACAGGAGGAGGAGGAGGGAGACGGAGGTCGAGAAGGGCGACGACCGACCGGAGCTCCCATCGGTCGAAGTCCTCGTCGCCCGGCGGGGGACAGAGTCCTGTCGAGGGCAGGACCCGGGTGATCGTCACCCACCGTGAGCCCACTTCGTACGGCACGACGTCGAAGCAGCTTCGATGGCAACGACTCGAACCGAAATTCGAACCGAGATTCGATTACTACAGGGGCAAAGCCATCGAAGGGGTAAGAGGGGCAAAGCCATCGAAGGGGTAAGAGGGGCAAAGCCATCGAAGGGGTAAGAGGGGCAAAGCCATCGAAGGGGTAAGAGGGGCAAAGCCATCGAAGGGGTAAGAGGGGCAAAGCCATCGAAGAGGTAAGAGGGGCAAAGCCATCGAAGGGGTAAGAGGGGCAAAGCCATCGAAGGGGTAAGAGGGCAAAGCCATCGAAGGGAGGGGCAAAGCCATCGAAGGGGAGGGGCAAAGCCATCGAAGGGGTAAGAGGGGCAAAGCCATCGAAGAAGTAAGAGGGGCAAGGCCATCGAAGGGGTAAGAGGGGCAAAGCCATCGAAGGGGTAAGATCCACGTTCATTCGCACTACACGCCAAGTGTCGTTAGCCCCAAAAATAGACGATTTGACTCAAACATACGAAATAATGACTGGCAGTGATTTATACAGGCCTGCTAGGCGGGAACATCCCCCAACAAAAAACTCAAAATCTCCCCCAAATTCCAGCACTTACACAAATTTTGCATTGAACTGTGTTTTCCCCTCCAACCAAGTCGACCCCGAAAACCTCAATTCCCTCCCCCAAAGGCCTGGAGTTTGGATAAAACACTGATGACTGGGAAAGTAGATGTGGCGTACGATCGATTCATAATGCATGTATGTATGTATGTATGTATGTATGTATGTTTGTATAAATATATATATATATATATGTGTGTGTGTGTGTGTGTTTGAATGGATGGATGGATGGATGGATGGATAGATGGATGGCAGGTTGGAAGGATCGATAGATGGACGGATTGACTAACGGATGGGTGGATGGATACTAAGGTACTGCTATTTAGGCGCTATATAAATACATGAGATTTTACTTATTTACTCAGCGAGTACTGTGTATATGTCTTGTGATTAACGATGGCACAGTGTCCTTATAGTTCTTTCTTCGCTCAGAAGAAAGTTTCTCTGTTACTCCTAAATTGTCCAGTAATAATAAATTCCAGGTGATTCTTTCCAGGTGAGACGAGACACTGCCAGCTATTACCATCATCGGCGCAAGGTAAGGCAACCCGCGGAACTTCTTGTCTCTTTGTCTTTGTGTCTTAATAGTCACAGAACGTCACCGGGTGTGTCAAACATACGGCCCGCGGGCCGGATGCGGCCCGCGAAAGCTTTTCATCCGGCCCGCGTCTATATGGCTGAATACAAGAAAAACTTTATGTTTAAGCTAAGTTACTTTATTTAAGGTGTGCTCAAAAAGTAGGCCTACATATATGAAAATCGGAAATTACATATATGAAACTCAAATCTTTAAATACAAGAGAAATGAAATTTTCTGAAACAATTCTTGAAGACTGTAGGCCATTTCGGCCTACAGTCTAGTCAAAATGGCCTATTAGAAAATAGGCCATTTTGTGTAATAGGCCTACTGCAGTTCGTGCTAATGTCATCATGTTATCAGGCCCGCGACAACCACAAAGACTTTTATGTGGCCCGCTATATGAAATAAAATCAGTTTGACACCCCTGCTATAAACTGTAATACAGTAATGGAAATGGTTTGTTACAAGTTTACCGTAAGATATTTGATTATTGTAAGAAAAGAAAATACAAAAAATTATTGGTCGATTTGCCGGAGAAAGGTGGTTTTAATCTCCCCACTGCTCGGGGTCGACCCCTTTCTTAAGTGGTGGTCTAGCCCCCCCTCTCCCCCCACACACACACACAAACACACGCTGGGGTTGATAATTTTGGAATGCAAGACGGTTTTTCTTTGACGTAACATAAATCCACGATAATTTACTTACTTACTTGCTTACTTAGGTCATAGAGGCTAGACCAATGGTTGACAATCGACCTCCACAGGTCTTTCCGCATCTTTATTGCAACATGAAAAAACTGCGGGTGAGCGAGTTAAAAATTCAGCCCTAGTTACCGTCAGAATCTTCATATTATTAGGGCCTATTTTTGTTGTTGTTGTTATTATTCTGGCCATTTATTTTGCGCCACAGTGATTAATGTCAGGAGTAATAGAATTTTATATTATTATTATTATTATTATTATTATTATTATTATTATTATTATTATTATTATTATTATTATTATTATTATTATTATCGTATGCTTCACGTGCTGAAAGAAGTCAGCCATTTGACTGCGACATCATTGGCTGAGTGTAACATCTGAAGACCGCCATCCTCGAGTCTTGTTAATTTTCTAAAGTAATAGTAATGTAATAAAGTAATTTTCTAAATTTCTAAAGTAATAGTAATGTAATAAAGTGATTTTCTAAAGTAATAGTAATGTAATAAAGTAATTTTATAAGAAAGTGTAAGTAAAAGTAATTTTATAAGCACAAAAGTAGCTGTAAGGCGCTCAGTAAAATATAGTAAGGTTTCAGCCAGGCAATGGTCAATATCCGAAGGGCAGTGAGGCTAGGTTGTTACAGCTATGGCGGAAATGATTTAAGAAACAGGAAGGATTTAAGCTTAGACCTGAAGACTTGAGGAGATAGTGCGGGAATTATAGGAAATGAGGAATCAGATTTTATTTTTAAGAAAGTAATAGTAATGTAATAAAGTAAGTTTAGAAAGTAATAGTAATGGGCTAATGGGCCAGACAATAATTAATTGTATCCAAAATTAAATAATTAAAATTGAAATTCCTCTAAGAGCAGTCAATGATTGTTAGGACAATGAAAGATCGATTAATCTAACTGTCCCTGTTTCCTGATCGGCACCTTCTATTTTTTCCATCAAAATTGCATCTTGAAACCTTGCTTTCCCGATGTTTTTAGATAAACCAGGAACGTCAGGGCGTCATAGAAAAGGACAATAGGATGTTGCTAGGGAAGCTGTACAGTACCATGACAACGAGTCGCGTTGACAACAGGAATAGGATTGCTGATTCAAGACAGTAAGTAAGACAGTTGTTCGCCAGACAGCATCCATAGATATCAACGTGCGGAATCCAGTGGCATATACTGGGCTACAAAATGGGGGCAGTGAAAATATATGACCCCGGGGGTCCCACCGGGTAGCAGTTGTAGCATTCCTCCTCCTCAAGTCGATTTATAATCGTTAATTAAGCTGGGTATACAGTTTTGATGAATTTTATCAGATAAACTACTGTAACCTAAAACAGTAAAATATATTTACGCGGTCAGTAATCTTTATTCATCTTTAAGGGTTTCTGGAAAATGCATGCCACTATATGGCTAATAATAATAATAATAATAATAATAATAATAATAATAATAATAATAATAATAATAATAATAATAATAATAATAATAATAATAATAATAATAATAATAATAATAATAATAATAATAATAATAATAATAATAATAATAATAATAATAGAAATAGTAGTAGTAGTAGATTAAAATTATTATTGTTAGTAGTCAAGTTAGTAATAATAACTTTAAAAATTTCAGTATTTTCTACGATTACCAGAGGCAAATGCGATGATCGCTTGTTATTTGACGTGGAAAATGAAATCATCTTACAGAGGTTTCACTGTTCTGTAACAGTTCCCCTGGAAGAAGACGCGACAGATACCAGCGGTACAGCTATCAGAACGAGGCTGGGTACCGGAAGTGGCAGGAAGGCGAATCGGTCGACGCATCACGTGACTATGTCGAGGAAACCAGTGATCGGTCGCCGACAAGATACGGGGACGAAGTATGCATACATCGAGATTGTCAGATTTTCATGTAAACAAATTCTTGAAGAGCATAAAAACCCCGCTCCGTCGTTTTCAACTCTTTTCGTTCTTTCTCGTACCCCCCTCGCTGCCCCTCCACCCAGAGCCGGCGCGTGGGGCCTGCAAGGCCTGCGGCCTGGGATATTTAAGGGGGAGGGGGCCCCCGAAGAGGGGTCGCAGACCTTTTTTGGCTTTTCAGAAATGACGCTACTCGTAAAAAGTTGCAGGGGCCCCAAAGTCACGCGCTGGCTCTGCCTCCACCGCAAATTTCACTAGCACGAAAATTGGGGGGCTGACCCGTGCCCCCTCTCACGTGGCTACGCCAATGAGTGAAGTCACAGGTTCAAACCGAGAATAGTTTGTTTCCGTTTATTAGTTGAGCTGCAGGATGTGAGTGGCGTATGCATGCTTTTCTTTTTCAGCGGACCAGAAATCGCGACGGAGAAATCGAAAGAATCTCAGAAACAAAAATCAGATATCGCTAATCTGCAGAAGACAGGCTCTTCTCTTCTGCGAACGAGTTGACGTGAATTATAACAATAATGCAATTTTAATGTGATTTAAAGTGGTTTAGGAGGCTAAGTAGGCCTAAGCCTGCGTGAAAACCACCGTTGTAACCAGGACTTTTTAAAAAATATTTTCCGGAGCTCAACAGTCGGAAGTCGGAAGTCACTTGTCAACATGACGTAGTCACGTATATATATATATATATAATGCTTATAATCAATAAAATACAACAATGTACAGATAGAGTTCTAAATATTCTATTTAATAATTTAATTTAGCAAAAAGACAGTCTTCGGATTTTCCGGAACGAGGTCCGGATTTTCCGGAGCGCCGCTCCGCATCGCTCCGGCACAAAAAGCCCTGGTAGTAACTGTTCACATTCAATAACCTAGTTTTCCGAGATGGCCTTTGAATCCGTTTACTGTTTCAACTGTCACGCCCACCTCGTCCAAACGGTTCCGTTAGATAAAATAAAACCAATGATAAAAATTACGAACGCATTTAATAAGCACATAAGGACAACGACCAATCAAACGCAATAGGCCTGCATCTGTAGTGACTCATGCTAATAAAATGAACGTTAATCCTATGCAGGCCTATCAGTGCGTAGTTTTCTAGATAGCCAGGAATGTACTTTACTTTAAGCTGTCGTGAATTTTTCACACAACTTGTTTATATTGCGCACGTTAATAGCCTATATCTAGTGAAAAAATCCATGCCAATTTTTAGAGTTTCTGCAAAAAGTATGACCCTTTGGATAAAATGACCCTGTCTTACTGACCCCCACATATTGGCCATGAACATTTAAAATTTAGATTAATCGCCCAAGAATAAGCAACCATAGGCCTACTGCGTTACTGCATACAAAAGCGCTATATAAATTCATGAATTTTACATGTTAACTTACTTACATTTCTGTATGTCGTAGTCGTACGCTTGGAGGTTTTAGGTATAAGCCTCTCTTGCTGTTGGTCAAAATTAGGTTCCATTTCAAATTTAGGACTGCCGGTCGGTAGGGGCCTATAATATATAGGCCTATTTGGACGAATGATGAAAATTTATTCATGAAACTGCGATGTTGGGTCGTTTTTTGGGTTCAAATTCAAATTCCACAGAAAATTAAACGCCTACTTTGGTTTCACAGTTAAAGCAGTACTTAAGCAATTATTGAGCCGGTGTAGCCCCAGAGTAGAAATAAAAGAGGCGCTATAGAAATATGACATTACATTACTTGGTCACCGAGTTTCAATTTCAGTCGATGCGGCTGCCAAAAGTTCATAATTATATGCACAGTTTATTGCCAAAGACGAAATGTAATAGAATTATTACACTTATTGCTTGACATTACAATTTCATTCGTCATGACAATTACTTCATTCGTTTCTACTGTATATTATAAACTTCCAAAATCAGTGTTTATTCTAAGCCTGTTTTGGGGGGATTCCCCCCCCAAGTTTGAAAATTCTCCCCAAATTTCTATATGTTGCGTCAAGGTTTTTGGGCAGACAAACCATATCCCCAAACATGTAAAACTCCTCCACCCCAATGTCATGGTGGCTAGAATAAACACTGTTCCAAAATCAAAATCAAATTTTCCTTTGCAATGGATTGGTTCAAGAAGCGACGTCAAAGCCTTCGTTTGCCTTACGTTTCCTTTTGTTTCGCTGACTGCATTTGTCTCTTTTGCCTATTTTTGACCCTGCATCATATTATCAACAGCCTAGCTTATTATAGCCTAGCCTAGAGAAACCTTTGCGACGTTAAGCGCTAGGTAAGCACAGTGTTTAATCTAGACTCCTGGACTCCCGGAGGGGACTGACAAAGCCGGAGAGAACACTGAACAAAGCCGGGGAAGTCAGCTAGGGGCTGCTGTTAGTTGATGTAGTATGCCAACATTTTCGGGGGAATTTGAAATTTCCGGAGAAAAAAGAGCAAGTTCCCCCTGGAAACGGCCTAGATTAAACCCTGGGTAAGCATTACGATAAGCATTAAGAGCAATCCGTGCGATTGTCAATGTGTGTTTTTGTGTGTGCGTGTGTAAATAGCGTCTATCTACAGTGGCGGCTCCACATGGAGGGCCCGGGGTCCCGTGCCCCCTATTGATTGCCTCCCCTCACTGCCCCCTGTTGGGACCCTATAGTCCTATACTCACTACTACATACCTAGCAACAAATAGTCGGTCCCGTGTTTAGAAGTTTCCACCCCAACGCCCCTCTCCACCCCCACTTGCCAAATCCTGGAGCCGCCACTGTCTATCGATGGCAAAGACAGTCGAAAGTTGAAGCAGTTTTCCACCATTTTGCACTTATTGTTGTCATGGCAACCGTTGTCTAGATGTCCAAAGATTGAGGATATCATTCACACACACACACACACACACACACAGCAAGCAAAATGGCGGAAACTGGTTTCTCTTTCAGATATTACAGACTCTACAGCAGTATCTAGTGTTGCATTAAAGTCTATGGCGTATAGGCCTGCATGCGAAGCCGCCATTTTTCGTGCGAGAGCAGAGAGGCGATGAATCAGACTAGATCACTTCAGTGACGTCACTGGAGTGGCGACGGAACGTTACCTGAGCGCCGCGAGTGAAACCTGGCCACAGCGCTCTGGTCACCTGAGTCACGCACGCACGGACGACGCAAGGATACGCAAAATTCGCCTAAAATTTGCAATCCACTCTAAATCCCACAGCAGAGATTCGATATAGTCTAATATTTGTTTAGCGGATTGTCTAAAAATCGGGATTGTCATTATTCTATCGTCGAGTGATTGAGAGTCGATTTTCCGAGCTCTTTTCAGTGTTCGAAGTAAAGGTAAGTTATCGGTGACGGTTATCTAGTTGTGATCTAAAAGCACCTTTCTTGTCGCCATCATCGTATTTGTAGTCTTGATCTCGAGCGGCGATTTAAGTTTGAAACTAATATAATTACTGTATTTTATTTTGAAATAAGGGCTAATGTCTAATGCAAGCTCAATGTTAACTAACATCGACTGAGAAAAAACACAAGACTTGAATATACTGCATAGACCAAGGATCAAAAATCTTTATGACGGACACAAAGAGAGAGAGAGAGAGTGAGAGAGAGTGAGAGAGAGAGAGAGAGAGAGAGAGAGAGAGAGAGAGAGAGAGAGAGAGAGAGAGAGAGAGAGAGAGAGAGAGAACCAACACATTTTATTAACCGAAAAGTCATAAAACTGCGGATTTAGCAAAACGTTAGTGATACCGAACCTAGTTTTATCAAGCAAATCTAGTTGACGGGCCGCATAGGCTGACCTCGCGGGCCGGATGTGGCCCGCTGACCGCAGTTCTGTGACTCATGTTCTAGAAGCTGCTGTGGACTCTGTTCCAGGATTATGAGCGCAGAAACATTCGGTGGTGTCTGTAAAATTCCAAATATTATCTTTATCGAAAATCGGGGCTTCGTATTTTACACCCTCATAATTAATTAATCAATGATGAAACAGTTTAAACTGCTTCTAGTTTGCCTCTATGCATTGCAAAGTGGCGCCATAGAAGTCTAAAATTAGACTATACACTATTTCCTGATTTCCTGCTGATGGCTCATTATAGGTCTAATTGAAATGACAGGAAACCTGCAAAGCATTCAATACCAGGGATATTTTTACACCCCTAACACTCCCCAACAACCCCCAGTTTGAGACAGACACCCCCAACACCCCTCTAATTTCAGCTATGGGATGATATTTTTTTGCTTGACAACTTTTATTGGCAGGGGACCCTCAGAATTTACCGACACCCTTCTAATTCATACTCCTAGAAATAACCTTGCATTACGTTGCATTTCACAGGGTCGCAGTTAAGCAGTTTCATCATTTAGTGCGTCAAAAAGTATGAAGAAAACCACATACATGCAATCGAATGTTTTTGTTTACAAATCCGGTATACAAACTGCGGGGGGTGGGTTGGACAATCTAGTAAACTCTTACCTACTCCAGATTAGCTTGATTAGGATCTATACGAAGGGTCTTGTGACAGATTTTTATTTGCATTTTCCAGGGGTTCAAGTGCCCCCTCTTGCCCTAATGGCGCTGAAATACCTTGTCGAGAATATCATATTGGCGAACATTTGTTTTATTACATTGTGAAATTCTGTATAGGCAACAAAAGCATACATAGACCTGGCTTCATATTCGCTTTTGATTTTAATTAAGTATTTTTTAAAAGAAATTAACAAAACTTTCTCTGATAAGCAACGTAAAGCATTGCGTTTGAAAAAAAACTAGGTGCCAAAGCTAATGAGTTTCAATGGATTGTCTTAATCTTGGGGCGGGAAGATGGCAAAAGTGGTTACACGCTGGGCAGGCACGCTGACGGAACGGGTTCAACTCCCGTAGGAGCCCCTAAGGTCGACTCAGCCCTACTCGCCAGAGGGCGGTTATAGCATCAAAATGGGAGCATCTTTCGCTGCGAAGTATAACGCGGGTCTGAAAGTTTAGCTGGCAACCTATTCTAGCTTAACCCGTTAATGCCCAATGTTCCCATTTGGGATCAGGTGTACAATCTCATGGGATGCAGATACGAAACAATTCTAAAAAGATTTTATATCTTAATTATTTAGTTGAAGGTCTATTTTGATCAAATTATGCACAACTTCCTCTTCCATCATTGCTGACGTCACATAGCCTTGGTTAGAAAAAGCTGATTTTCTAGTTTTTTTAATTTAAAATTTGAAAGGATGGCATTCAACAACAGGTTAGTTTTAAGTATTCAAATTTTATGCATTTTCAAGACACATGCATGTTATAGTTTAGCTTCAGTAATAAAGTGCAAGCATATCTTTGTTTTAAGTGCACAAAATTTTGCATAATTTTCATATGATCCCAAATGGGAACATTGGGCACAAGCACTGCTATGTTCCCATTTGGGATCATTATGTAAAATGTGCATAAAACACTATAATCAGTGCAAAATATTACAAATGTCGCCATGTGATGACACATTGCACAATAAATTTTAAAAAACGTTCTACTTTCAAACGTCATTCACGCCTTAACATAGCATACATAACATAACAAGGTTTAAAGTGGTTCAGTAGGGACTACCCTGTGTGAGAACCACTGTATTCCCCGTCCAATCTAATATCCAAGACTACTGAGGTTAATTTTAAACTCGTTAACAGTTGTGGCCATTATTATCCTCTCGTCCAGTTCATTCCATCTGTCCACCACCCTTGCACTAAAAAATGCTGTTTATGTCTCCCAACCCGTCTCTTGAACAGTTTCATGCTATGTCCTCTGGTTCGATCATACTGTTTCATTGTAAAAAAAACTTTCTCTTGGCATATACAGTTTGACGATAATAAGCTACCATCTCAACTACCACGTGAGGTACCTGGAGCAGTAGCTGTTCATGTCAGAAATACAGAGTCTAACAACAGGCAAGTGACCATCACTACTGGTCCTTCGTCATCAAAGAAGAGGTCTGCAGCAGTATCGAAGTGGGATAACAAATTACAATGCAAGCTTTACCAAAGCAATTCCCTGCAATGGTGAGAGTTTACTTGCTAAGCAGAAACAGATGACACATGATTTGAGTGATTGAACCTCTTATGAACTGTTCAAACTGTACTAGATGATGAAGTACAGAATTCGATAATAGCTGAATCAGTGAAGTATGAGACAGAAGAACAACGCCTCCTTTGCACTAGACAAAAGCGATATCGACAACTTCATCGGTATCAGGCTACTCACAGGCTGTCACTCCCTGCCAAGGGAAAGAATATATTGGTGTCGTGATGAAGATGTCAAAATACCATATGTTTCGTCAAAGATGAGCAGGAACAGGTTTACCGAAATTAACAAATGTAGCTGACAATGACAACATAACTGCAGGAGACAAAATCTACAAAGTCAGGCTGTTGAAGGAAATGGTTTGTAGGAAGTTGCAACAGTTTAGCATTTTCAGTAGGTTCCTAAGCATAGACGAGGAAATGGTCTTTCACTTTGGCCATCACTCGTGCAAAATGTTCGTAAGAGGGAGGCCCATCCGGTTTGGCTTCAAGCCAAACCGGATGGGTACTAGCCTCAGATACTGGATAGCGGTTCAACGTCATGATATACACTGAGAAATCTCACGAATCGACTCAGGTTACTGGTAGCGATGCAGGCTTAGAAAACAATGGACTGGGTTTCAAAGTTGTGACATTGTTGTTGTCCTGTCTCGAGGACCGTTCATGCCGTGAGGTTTTCCTCGATAACTTCTTTACTTCGTACGATCTTCTTGTGTACCTCCAAGAAACAAACAGATATGAAGACAACTGGAACTGCTAGAAAAAAAACGGCTGAAGAAGTGGAAAGAAAAAGAAAGAGAAAAGAGAAAAAGAAAAAGAAGTGGAGCGTTTTTTAAATTTATTGTGCAGTGTGTCATCACATGGCGACATTTGTAATATTTTGGACTAGTGTTTTATGCAAATTTTTACATAATGATCCCAAATTTCCACTTTGACCTCATAACACTCGACATTCCCTATATACATGTACATTACGATTTACGAATGCTGGAACTGTGCTGCAAACTGTATATGCAAGGCGTGAGTGACGTTTGAAAGTAGAGCGTTTTTTGAATTTGTTGTGCAATGTGTCATCACATGGCGACATTTGTAATAATTTGCACTGATTATAGTGTTTTATGCACATTTTTACATAATGATCCCAAATGGGATCATAGCAGTGCTTGTGCCCAATGTTCCCATTTGGGATCGTCATGCTAGAAGGGGCTAACATGCACTCTGCAGAATTATTTCGTGCCAGTGTGTTCTTATGGTCCCCCCTCATAAGTATAATCGCCGGATTCGCCGCAAACACGCTGGCATTGCCAGTAATGATTTGGGCACTAACGGGTTAATGGTGTATGCCAGGGTTTTCCAAACATTTTGGGACCGCGACCAAATTAAGCGGTTTTGTAACGTGCCGCGACTCTAATCATAGCATGTAATATTTTTAAAAATGCATTGTGCCATCTGGCGAACGTTACTTGAAACGAATCTTCTGAGTTTTTTTTGAAAAATGGCAAAACAAAAGCTCTGATTCAATTCGAATGAAAAATATGGCAAACAT
Source organism: Metaphire vulgaris (assembly GCA_018105865.1). Lineage (NCBI taxonomy): Eukaryota > Metazoa > Annelida > Clitellata > Crassiclitellata > Megascolecidae > Metaphire > Metaphire vulgaris. The sequence goes on from CM030846.1 coordinate 14,298,924, forward strand.
GTTAGGCAGAATTACTCATGATTTTCGCCAAATAAGACAAAAGGAGAGAAATAGATGTTGAAATTTCTTGAAAAATTATCATTTTAAAATTTTGCCAGGAACATACCTGTGTTACACGTCTTAAAAATCCTATGAGTAGGGCAAAAGCGCTTAACCGCTAGGTTCAACGAATCCTAATTGTCTATTGTTACTGGAGTCTCTGTATATTTCACGTTTCGTCCTGTGTTTTTTTCTTCGAAGATAATTAAATTTTCACACTTGAGAGTGAATGAATGAGCAGTTTAGTTGCATTTCGAACAGAGAGGGAGGCCGATTATCACAGGTCGTTTTTATGGCCTTCCACGACCGCGTTTAGACAAACATACCAAGTATGCGATGTATCCTGATTTATTCAGCAAGTATACTACTGTACGTATAATCGTAAAACTATAACAGAACGAGGTGCAATGTATACACATACCTGGCCAAGCACAGGCACAATTTTCGATCAAAGTCCACTAGTAGTAAATCGATTTCAAGATCGGTCTGTCTATAAGTTATCTAGCCTATCTCTGACCCGTCCGTGCACGTAGGCCTATGTCGTTAGCAGATTTTAAAGGCCCCAAAATAATAGGCCCAACTGGGAGGATGGCCTAGTCAATTAACTGGTCACGATTAGTTTTAAAGTCTCTTCGCTCTCTTGACGTCGTGACGTGAAATGGTTTCTGTAACCGTGGGTTTAAAGTCGACCGAACCTTGAATGACAAGCCACTTGTTCGATTGGCGCTGTTTGCCGGAGTCATTCAAACGCACAAGTTTGCGTGCTGCACGCCGTACAGTGTATTCTAAATATTAACGAACAATTAACGAAAAAGTCCGACTACTACAAAGGCGCGCAGAGAAAAGCAGATTAGGAGCGGTTTTGCGACTAACTTTCTTTTAGTGAAAGTATAACCTTGCGATAAATAACACCCACCCCACCCCATAACATGTAAGCAGGGGCGTAGCGACGGGAGGTATATCGGTATATATATACCAAAAAAAAATCAGGCCACCTTAATATTTTCAATGTGTTTTTTAAAGATTTTCAACGTTTTAAAAATATTTATACCCCAAATCGTATTATACCCCAAATCAAATTCCTGGCTACGCCCCTGCATGTAAGAATCCTTTCTTAATTACTACTGACTTGCAGCTTTAAATTAGATATGAACGTAAAGACTCGGTCTATTCTAGACGCCTGTGGGTTATGTTTTATGCAAATTTATTTTAACTGAATATTCTATTATCAAATGCATAAATATTGTTTTTTTAAAAATTCCGAGTGTCGTAGCCAGAATTCTAGAATGGGGGAGGGGTGACAAATCGACGCAATTTCGGGCCAAAAGTCTTGACGAGCAAACAAAAACCTGGCCGCATCAAGAGCTTTGACATTTCATCCATTCTCCTCAATCTCATAATACCCCACCCCACACTGGCAGTGGCGGTTCCACAGGGGGCCGGGGGCCCGTGCCCCTATTGAGTGTCTGCCCCCCCGTGATCCCCCTGTTGGGACCTTATACTTAATACTACATGCCTAACAATAAATGGTTGGCCCCATGATTAGAAGTTGCCACCCCAACGTGCGCCCCCCTCCACTTGCCAAATCCTGGAGCCGCCGCTGCCCACTGGCCCCAGGATAGAATGGATGGGCACCAGACAGAAAACTGCCCAACAGTTTCGCCCTAATCCCTCGACGGGTCCCAGCCGAATAGGAGGCGAGCCCTCTCCCCGTCCCTTCTTCCCCCGTGGATTACGCAAAGACAGCGGATTGTAAATGAATCTACATCCTGGTATAATATATCGTAGGCATCTATAGATATATTTTATCGCTTTAAAAAACTATGTCTGTTGAAAATTATTCAATCTAATTAGACTTGACACTTGCAACAAAGCGCAACATAAAGGAGCTTTGTTTCAGATTCATGTAGGCCTATCGTCCAATGTAGGCCTACTAGCCTACTAGTGGGTTTAAAGTGCATTTTGTGCATACCAGTAGCCTACGAAAATCGCTTAAAAATCAGACGTGGTAACATTGAGGCCAGTATGTCGTAGGCCTAGTAGTATTATGCGTGGGATCAGCGGTCGTATAGGCTACTATACAGTATACACTGTACTTGTCTTCAGTACATCGGAGGCCGATGAATGTATCCGAGTAGGCTATCTTCCCTGCTTCGAAATATCTTAGGACTCGTCCATTAATTATTTCAATAAAAAGGGAGATGGAGGGCCCAGAGGGGGTTTGAAGAAGTTTGACATCTGTTGACATGGGGGGGGGGGCCAGGGAGAGCCTGGCCCCCCAGTGGCCCCCAGTTGGGACCCTATACTTAATGCTACATACATTAAACAACAAAGATTAGAAGTTGCCCCCCAACGGCCCCCACTTGCCGTCCGCCACTGGTCAAGATAGATTGGCGTTGACAATTTTATTTTTGCAATAAATTCAATAAATAAAAATGGGAAATTAGTCGGTGCATTATAGTTCTGTCTGCGTATGTTTGCGGATTATACGGGGGCAAAGATATTTCTAGGATTGTGAATTTGAAGGGGCGTCGACCTCAAATTGGGGAAGGGGGTGTCCGGAGCTAATTAGTATGCATTTTTTATGCATACCATTGTCACATTATCAAATTTTGAGGGGGTGTCGACCTCAAATTGTGGGATGTTGGGGGGCGGGTGTTAGGGGGTGGAAAAATATCCCTGCACGGGAGGCAAAAGCAGGGAGAAAGATTCCGTACTGATGCGGAACGGCCTATAGACCAAAAGGCCTAATTTGTCTGGCCTAAAAGCCTAATTGGTCTGGCCAGTGGCGTAGCTAGGGTTCCTGAACAGGGGGGTACATCGACATTTTCGTGTAAGGTGATGACGAGTAAAATACGTTGTTCTATCCCTTTCCCAACTACTCGACGGATTTGCACAAATCCCTTGACCGGTCCCAGTCCGAATAGGAGGGTGGGGGCTGCCACCCTTCTCCCCCGAGGCTACGCCAATGGGTCTGGCGAAGGTTAAAGTTCACCTCGGCCTTCGATCGACGAAGATCTTGAAATTCGCGTCAAGAATTTTCTTGTTTTCTTGTCAAGTTCTGTCTGTCTCTTTTTGTCTGTCTGTCTTTCTGTCTGTATCTGTGCCTCTCTGTGTGTGTCTCTTTCTCTCTGTCTCTGTCTCTTTCTCCGTCTGTCTGCCAGTCCATCCGTCTCTCTATCTGTCTATCTTTCTATCTGTCTGTCTGTCTCTTTTTCTTTCTGTTTTTCTGTCTGTCTGTCTCTCTCTCTCTCTCTCTCTCTCTCTCTCTCTCTCTCTCTCTCTTCTCTCTGAGTTTTATCGGTTCAATTATATTATCAATCTATGCCGATAGGAGATGTCGTTGTCTTCAAATGCCAAGTGTAGAAGTTTTATAGACATCGTGGGTCGAGGCATGTTCGTTAGAAATACCTGTCAGTGTTGACCTCTGTGACCCCCAACAGCAGACGACGGCCTACGCAAACAAGGTGGCTATCTCTGCCGCGCGAGATCTTAATCGCGATTAATTTTTAGCTGAGAGAGCAACAGTAATGGACTTGTCAGCCTACGCACGCTTGGATAGATAACAAATTGGAAACAACGACAAAACACCGGGTTTTATTCTGTGTCGGACCAAGACACGCACTTTACTATATGGGCTACAGGTCCAATTGGTGTGCGTCATCTCTAGGCGGCGCCTACCTGGATCGCATAAATTTTGAGTGTGTTAATTAATGATAAATAGGTCTAATAAAACTTCAGCAGCCATTGATGGACCTTATAGGCCTTTAAACGAGGCTCTTCGTCGGCGGAACGTTGACCGCTCTATCACCGGCGGCAGAGGAATTTTATCGGCGGCGTGAACCAGTGGCGATTTAAAAAATGTACAAACGGTTAAAACAAAAATGGGATCACTGGGATCAATGATATCGTCGTTTTTGTTCAATTCTCATGATCTTTTGTCACGGTTCATTTGAAAACAATGTTACGAACTTATAATACACATTAAAAATATAATTTACAATTTAAGAAAGAGTGTATAAAAATAAAAAATGGTAAATGTCGTATCTGATAAATTCATATATATTCTGAAATTTCATAAAAAAAACTTTTATTTTATGTGCCAACTTAGAAAACAAAGCACCGCAAAAATCAGACTAGGAATATTTAAACTAAACTAAGAGTATTTAAACAAAAAATGCTCTCAGTTAAGATGCACAGGATCACTGCTCGTGTAATTCTAACTGTGCACAGTTAATTTAGCATCCTTAATCATTCTTTGGCGACAAGCAGAAAAACAATTTACGTCGTCGATATAGACGAATGAAGCGAAGTAAATAAGTAACGTGTGTTTCGAGTTATAGCTAGTGCCAACCGAAGACATTTTTATCCACGTATTACAACAGTGTTGGTCTACTCTGGTTACATGAGAGAAATAATTTTACCATAGGGACGACGGCACCAGTGGCGATTAAAACAATGTCGGACGAGCGAAAAAAGGTCCCCGATTCTATTTTGGCGCCCCCATCTGGTCGGCGCCCTGGGCCAGCGCCCCCTCCCGGCCCCCTCTGCACGCTACTGGGGGAAAACATCTTAAAGTGAATAAAGTTGAGCCATTTGGGAATGCAGTGTTTTTATTTAGATAATTTTTAAGATAATTTAGATACTTAAAAATTGCAAACCTCTGATACAATAGAGCTATTGTTTAATAGAAAATGCCCGACAGGTTTTACGCGTAGGTTTCCTGCAAGTCTAAAGACTTGAAAAGTGCTGCTTACTATAGTGCTTAGAGTCCATCAAGAATGTCTAGCAGTCTAAATCCTTGTATAATTCAGGGGCGTAGCGACGGGGGTGGGTATATCAGTATATATAGCCCGGTATATATACCCTCCCAAAATCAGTCTGCCTTAAAGTTTTTATGTGATTTACATGTGAATATACAGTATATGTGGTTTATGTGGTTTATAGTTAAGAATATCATTTTTCCCAGAGTATAATTTATTGTAATATCATTTGAGAATCCACTTGGGTTCAGTCACTTCGACCGTGAACTTACACTGTAATTGGGTCACGAGAGGATAATCGTTTTCAATCAGCAAAAAGATCGATTAATTGTGGTTGTCATTCCTCTGATCCTGAACAGAAATCACGAATGCTAAAACTTTGGCCAATATATTGACGCAATATAAAAACCACTGCATATGGTAACTGGATCTCTAAATACCAAACGTATATATTATATATGGTTTGATGTTTTCTGCTATAACGACGTATCATCATCATCATCATCATCATCATCATCATCATCATCATCATCATCATCATAATCATCATCAACATCCTCCTTTTCCTCCTCCTCCTCATCATCATCATCATCATCAACATCCTCCTTTTCCTCTTCCTCGTCATCATCAACATCATCATCATTATCATCATCATCAAAATCCTCCTCCTCCTCCTCCTCCTCATCATCATCATCATCAACCTTTTTCATTCCAGGGACCCCCTATACAATGTAAATGAAGTTCACAGACTCCTCATATTATTTTTAAAAAAATAATTTACTTAGTTTAATTGAATTTGTCTGTTGTATTTTTGTCTCTGTTGTTCAGCGCCCTGAGACGCCGCAGCGATGACCACCCTGCCGCCGTCCAGCTTCGTCCTAGAGCCGTGCAGCGTCGTCGGTCGCCCGTCGCCTTTCCCTCCTCGCTTCCTGAAGCGCCAGATCTACAACGACCCGGTCGTCTTCAGCCCCGTCGACGAACACGCCATCAATGTTAATAACCCCTCTCGAGACAATGACTATTTTCAACCAAAGACTAGAACAGGGTGCGATTTGTGACCTGGAGCAGTGGGGGGGGGATATGTCGAGCTTGGGGGGATGTAGTTGTTGGGAAATGTAGCAGTGGGGGGATGTAGTGGTGGGGGATGTAGCAGTAGGGGGATGCAGTTTGGCAGTGGGGGGATTCCCCCTTCCCCCCGCAAATCGCGCCCTGGACTAGGAATAAACTTTTGGAGACATCGTCAGTATTTGACCTCACCCCTCCACCCAGTTAGAAGAGGCCGATGCCCTGTGTACAGTATTACAGTATGTACACTTGTACAGTAGACTAGTTTGAGTTTTAGTTGTCTAACTCGCACTGGAGTTTGGGGAGGGAGTAGAGTAACATAAGGAGATGAAAACCGTTAATAATGTGCTAAGCGAAATGCTGCACTCTAAACAAGCCGTTTGCCAAAATGTCTTATCATATGATTGATTGGTTGAGTGAGTGAGTGACCTATTGAATACATCACTGCTCGTTTTTGGCTGTCTTTTTGCAGGAAGCAAGAACAAACCACCGAAGTTTTCGTGACCTGATGTGGAATTTGATTTTCAAGAAGCCGTTCAATGATGTGGAAAAAGCGAGGTATTAAAAAAACAACTCTGACCTCGTTTTAAACAGTTTGCGTACAGTATGACCACCTAATAAATGCCATCGCTTTTGGCCGAACCAACATAGTTCTGTGCAAAGGCAAAACAGAATAAGTGAATGGTTTTATCGCTGGTCAGATGATTAGTTGCGCTGAAAATTGAAGTTCCATTGTGGAATTTCCAACAATTCCAACGCATTCCGGGACAAACCCAACTCTTAAGCACACGTCATTTGAAGAATTCAGAATTTTTATAGTAAAGAGCAAACTTTGAATTCTAAAAATTAACTTAATAGAAGTCGCAGGTTATACAATCGCCTTTGCGCGTCATTTTATAAAAAAATTAGTAACGGATAGAAGAGTGGGTTAGGCGCTGGAGCGACAGGCTTACGTAGCGGGTTCAAGCCCCGTTAGCGCCCCTATAGTGGCTTTCATACAGACAGTAATGCCTCCTAAGCCACTTTAAACAACGCTATGTTTGACCAAAAATAATGGTCTAAACGCCCAATTAAAGCCCCATGTTACCTCATCCTCTTGATCCTCGTCCTCAGAGGCGGTTCCACGTCGGGGATGAGTGGGGATGCATCCCCACCGGACTTTTTATTTATTTTTTATTTTTTTGCTCTTGAAACCTATTTTTGGGTAAAAGTCTAGTAAAACTACAGGGGAAAACTGCGGATGACCTTTTTTGCTTGTCAACCTATTTCTGGGTAAAAGTGTAGTAAAATTAGGGGAAAAATTCCCCTTTGTCAGCCTTTTTCTGCAAAGTGTTTGTTAATTTTTCCTTCTCTTTTAATCCCCCACCAACTTCCTATGAATTCATTTCACCCCCCACCAAGAAATCCTGGATCCGCCACTGCACTTCCTTCCTGTAATTTTATGTTATCTTTTTTAGACAAATCAAACCATGAATGTTTCTTTTTCTACTATATTTTAGGGCAATTTTTCGATGGATGACAACAAAGAATCTGTTCACCGTTATGTTCGACAGCGAGTTGCCTGGATCTCCAGAACAAGTTCTGGGATCCTTTAAAGACTCCAAGACCACTTACGCCAGGGTCTTCGAGTGCATAGCGGTGTAGGTTCATAGCTGCGTTACCAGTACAATTTCTATGCCATAAATAATTCTAGGACCGTCGATTTGTTACATCAACTACAGGAAAGTTGACGGACTAAATCGTGTCCGGATCAACTTTTTCAGGCCCGTAGGAAGTGGAGGTGCAGGGGGGGGGTGTAGGTGCACCCCTAGAAAAAATTAGAGGTGCACTGTACCCTCTGGAAGACGAGGCTGTATTTTTGCTTATCAAGATTTTTGAAGACACCGTAAAGGAAGGATGATGACCGTTTTCTTTGCTTGTCAGTTTTTCTATGATACATGATGGTTTTTAGCTACGCCCCTGAAAAATGCACCCCTGCTAAAAATTCGTTCCGACGTGCCTGAACGTTCTCATTTACGCCTATGTTTACATCAGTAATTCGTGTAGGCCTATCAGTTATCGTTAACCGGCAGTGTTTTATACAGGCCAGATAGTGGAAATCCCCCCCCCCCAAAAAAAAACCTCCACAAAACTCCCCCGAAATTTCTGCATTGAACTGTATATCTTCTACTCCACCCAGGGCAATTTGTACCGCAAAGGCCTGGCGTTTGGATAAAACACTGGAACTTTTAACCTGCTAATCGTATAGGTACTCGGGCCTGCACTGTGTCACCGTGTCCGGATGGGCGAAGGGCGTCGACTACAAGCCCGGGATGCCGATAACCAGCTCCGTCGTGAACCACAGCTGGAACGCCGTCTACATCGACGGCAACTGGCAGCTGGTCGACTGTCACTGGGCAACGCGATATCTGACGACGGAACGGAAGAAGATGCAGAGAGCGGATGACAACCTCGTCTATGAATACGATGACTTCTACTTCCTCACCGAACCTTCGATGCTCATCTACAGCCACTGCCCAGAGGAACCGGCCTGGCAGCTGCTGCATCCGGCAAGGTCAGTCAGTCAGTCAGTCGATCGGTCAGTCAGTCAGTCAGTCGGTCAGTCAGTCAGTCAGTCAGTCATTGGTTAGTCAGTCAGTCAGTCAGTCAGTCAGTCATCGATCGGTCAGTCAGTCAGTCAGTCAGTCAGTCGGTTAGTCAGTCAGTCAGTCAGTCAATCAATCAATCGATCGATCGATCAATCAACCAATCAATCAATCAGTCAGTCAGTCAGTCGGTTAGTCAGCTAGTCAGTCAGTCAATCACTCACTCAATCAATCAATCGAATCACAAATCAAAGAAAAAAAGTGGTTTAGGAGGCATTGACTGTGTGAAAACCTCTCTCGACATCTGCTAATGATCGAATAATTGTCCAGGTCAAGGAAAGTCTACGAAGAGTATCCGCTGGTGAAGTCGTTCTTCTTCTCCACCGGAATGCAGTTCCTCCAGCAGAACCGCGGCATCGTTCACACCAAGTACGGAGTGGCCACGATCACGCTCGGCTACACCCAGCCGACGACCTTCACCTTCAAGCTCGGGTCGGGCGAGAAGAGCGTCGAGAACCTCCAGGGAATCCAGCTGAAACGGTACATCATCCAGGAAACGACCGACTCTCGCGTCACCTTCTACTTCCGGTCGCCGAGGGAGGGCAGCTACTACCTGACGGTCTTCTCGCAGCCGGACGCCGCCCGGATCAAGTCGGAGAACATCTACAAGGCGGCGTGCGAGTACAAGATCGTCTGCGACCGGGCGCCGAGCGACATCCGGCCGTTCCCGCTGTGCGCCGACGCCAACTGGGGCCCCGGGAAGCAGCCGGTCCAGCAGTACGGACTCGGGCCCGCCTGCAAGACGGCCCTGCTGGCCGCGCCGAACGGTCGGGCGGAGGTGGCGTTCCGGAAGACGAGGGACGTCCGTCTCCACGCGCGACTGGTTAGGGACGGGATGGACGAGGAGACGCTGGAGAACGCCGTGAAGGTGAAGGAACAGGACAACCTGGTGGTCGTGGTCGCCGTCGTCCTACCGACGACCGGTGAATACGGGCTGGAGATCTACGCCAACGAACCGTCGCGCAGCGGAGACACGTTCACGCACGTCTGCCAGTACCTGGTCGCCTACGTCGACCGCGACCTGGGCGTCATGTACGGTCAGGTGTTCGACCGTGCCGACCTGGCGCCCGGCATGCAGGCGCCGGCGACGCTCTACAACACCCCGGCGACGCAGACGCACGCGGCTCCCGGTCAGGGGGGACCGAATCGACGACGCCCGACGGCCGCGGGCAGTCGAAGCGTCGACCGCCACCCGTTCAAGACTGGGACGACAGCTCCATCGCAAGCAGCCGGTTCCAAGATGAACTGTATCCAAACAGACCGTTCTCTTCCAAGGTAAAGTATATATATACAGTGGAACTTCGTTATGACGCGCTTAGCTGGTCTGTAAAATTTGCACGCGATACCCTAGGTCAGGTTTAGTTTTTACACCCCTAAACTCAGAGGAGGAACCCCAAATTTGAGGGGACCTCCCCAAAATTGGTAATGTGACAGGGGTATGCATCCAAAATGTATGTCTAATTAGCGGTGGGGAAATTTGAAAGGCCGACACCTCCCAAATTCACAATCTTAGAAATATCCACTGCCATAGGTACGTTATATCCAATGAAGATGCGATTTTCCAGTATTCTAAATGGCAAAAGGTACGTACATGAGATGTTACTTTGTGGAATTAAGCAGAAGTCTCCTCGTACTCCGAACGCAAAAAGACACGGACCGAACAACATTCCAAAGCACAATTCGGTTTCATCCCATCGAAAGACACCAGGTTTCACACAATTAGCTCTATATTGGAACAATTTTTGTGCTACTGATGACTAATGGAAACACATTTATCAGTTATATGGGCATACTGTAATTTAGCGGATTTTTGTGTGTTATGCAAGGCTCGATCATCAGTGTGGCTCCATCAGGGGGCCAGGGGCCCGTGTATTGATCATAGTGGTAGTTGGGATATTTTTCATACATTAAACAACAAATGGTTGGCCCCCCATTTTTTATTAGAAGTTTTTTATTGCCAAATCCTAGAGCCGCCACTATCTTACGTATTTTATTTTTGTCGTATTTTATTTTTTTATTCATGCGCACGTATTTTTACGTATTTTATTTTGTCATACGCGTATGATCGAGCTTTGGTGTTGTGTGCTGTTGTTTTGAAATGTTTGGCTTTAAAAAATACTCACCAGAAAAACTCGCTTTACATATTATGCAAAGTTGCATGAATTACATCCTACACTGTGCTCGAAAAAGCTGTCTATTAATTATAAATGTGAGCTGCTGTATTCGTTGGGAAATATTTTAATATACAAATGTTATGTTTTACTCCGATCTGTAACAGTTCGACTCTATCAACTGCTTAAAATAGAAATTTTTATTATTAATTATATTTTGTGGTTTACAAAAGAATCGCCTGGAAAACCTCTGGAGATTGTTTATGTGACGAATGTTCTCGAAAAAGTTCCAGCGAAGAAACCATCAGGTATATTTCTTCCCTCTATAGTAGAACTTTTTTATAACGTAGGCCTACCTACACTGTAGTTGGTTCTGTAAAATCTAGTAGGCCCTACGTTTTATCAGATGAACGTTAATTATATCCAATATCATCGAATACGGTACCGTACCAGAGATATTTCTAGGATTGTTAATTGGGGGGCGTCGACCTCTAATTGGGGGGTGTCCGGAGCTAATTAGTATGCATTTTGTATGCGTACCATTGTCACATTACCAAATTTTGAGGGGGTCGACCTCAAATTGGGGGTGTTGAGGTGTTAGGGGGGTGTAAAAATATCCCTGGACCGTACGTTATAGCCAAGTATTATTATGTTATAACCAAGTCCGTTCAGTGGCGCCCCCGGTGGAGCCGCCACTGAGTCCGTTGGAACGAAGTTCTGCTGTATTTGCTTTAGAAGACTTCCAATCTTCAGTCAGCTGTAAAACGTCTTGAGCGCCATTACAGTAATGTATATAGCATTAGTTGAGGGTCGCTTCAAAATGAGAATGGTGTTTTATCCAGACTCCAGGCCTTGCCGGGGATAGACTTCGCTGGAGAGGGGAAGAGAAATATTTTAATGAAAAAATTGGTGGGGGGGAGATTTTTAGTTTTTGGGGGTCTCCCCCTAACAGGCCTGGATTATACACCATTGCCTGACTTATCATTCACATTTCCCCTTAGCGATCTTAAGATAGCTAGGCTAAGAGCCTAAGAATAAGCAGCTACTGTTGTGGTGCCTCAAAAGCGCTATATAAATCCGCGAGATTTTACTTACTTACTTGTTTACTTAGAATCATGGTTATTAATGTTAGTTCTGGTTGAAAATCCATCGTTCAATCCATAAGCGGCTGGTTCCAGCCAGTGTTGGAGTTGCCGGGGGGGGGTTAGCGGGGGTGTTGACCCTCCAGCTAACTTTGCGCAACCCTCAAAAAATCGCAAATCGGGTACATGCAGTCTCTGTCATTCATTGAATTTCAGTCCTCAACCCCCCAGCTCAAATTTCACAATTACAACACTGGTTCCAGTTATGGAGAGGTATGCAAGAGAAAATAGATGTGCTCTAAATAAAGAACTGAAGCTATAAGCTATTTAGAAATCGGACATTACTGTGTTCATTGCTCACAATGCCTACACTATTTCTCAACTAATATCACTAGCTGTTCACTGACCTTGCAACACGTTTCTTCTTTAGAAAAAGAGAGTGACGGGAATCCAGTCGAAGTTGTGTTTGTATCGGAGAAACCCAAACCTCTGCGAAAAGGTAAACTGCATATCCGAACCATTCTCCAGAAACATTACAGACCAACAGTGATTGGCTGAGATCTGTCTAGATCAGTGGTTCTCAAACTAAGGATCGCGGACCCATAGGGAACTGCCAAGCTGTTTCAGGGGACCGTAAAGGGATTACTGTCTAGGGATATCTCGCCAACACCTCAAAACACAAAACATACACTGATTGCCCTAAGAGTGCTGGTTCCATTTGAATTTAAATTTAATTACTAAGATTTGCAATTTTCTGATCAAATAGTCGATTGACAAAAGAAGTAGCCTATGTGTTATTTACAGTTAATTTAAAATTCAAACAGTAGGCCTATAACGTCCGCGAGTTATCAAAACAATTCTTAGGGACCATCACGCAAGAAATCCTAAAAAGTTGAGAACCGCTGTTTTGTAATCAGTGAGGTGTTTGTGGGGAGATTCTTTGTCTCTGCTCTATGGTGTAGACCTAATTGGCTTATTAAACTAATGTTATTTAGCATAATAAATCTATTAAATCTTCTACCCCTTCCCCCCCATTGGGTTGATTCTCAAATACAACCCTGCCTGTAATAATTATCTACCATGCATTAGAACTTCTGTAATGATTTTCCCAGAGTTAAGTGCCGTTGTGTTTGACAGATGACCAATTTGCCAAGTAAATGCAGGCCTCTGTGAATATTCTAATCTCAATAATGGAAACTGGCAAACATTCGAGTAATTATTTTGAATGTTGATAAAAATATTATCATAAATATATAGGCTACAAAGTTTGAAAATAAACGTCTGTATATCGGAGCTAATTTTTAATCTCGTTCGTATAACAGAACCAAGTGACGACAAACTGCCGCCCGTGGAAGTTGTATTTTTGTCTCAAAATCGACCAAAAGGTGTTTTCATTATAATTATCCTAAATAGATTTTCCATATTCTCATTCAACAATTACTGTCATATTTTTAATGCCTGATTTACCGGCCGAGATGTTTGGGGAGCAATTGGGGGTTTAGCCTCCCACTTGCACACTTTCCGCGGGAGCTTGAAATTTTGGTTTTTATGGGTGTGACCCCACTGGTTCTTTCCTAATTCCCTTGTGGATATATAGCCTACATCAATGCTAATCCGTTTAGACGATCGTCTTCCATTGAAGACGCAGTTTTGATGGGCCGGTGGGGGGATGCATTCCCAGTCATCCCCACGTGGAACCGCCCATAATCCATACCTGGCTATTTCAAATTTAGACTAAGCGCTAAGAAGAAGTAGCTGCTGCGGTAGGTATATTGGCAAGAGAGCTTTTTCTATTCTTGGGCCCAAAAATCTGGAATTCTCTCCCTCTGGCTGTCAGATCTTCCAATAAACTGATTATTTTCAGACCTAGGCTTAAAGCACATCTCTTTCAATTAGCATTTCCTCCATGGCTCTCTGTCTTGCTGTTTCCCTCTGACTGATCTCTGGAATGACCTGGTCTTTTACGGATGGATTTGAAGCACCATCGATTGATACCCTTGGGTATTGGAAATGGTGCTATAAAAGTGCATAATTATTTATTGATTACTATTACCTAAGAAGGCGCTATATGAATCCACGAGACTGTATTGCTTAGTGAACATATGCCTATCTTTGAAAATATATTAAAAAATTATATTCATCAAATTAACTTCAAAGTCTCAGTTATTTACGCAGAAACTTTGAATTAATTTGTAACATTAATTGAGAGAAGAAGAGGTTTGAGGTTCATTTTATTGCGATTTCTCTGCAGGAATGGCGGATTCATTTGCTTCTTTGGCATGCATCCCTCCTGCTAAAAACATCCCCCACCACTGAAATCCCCACTGGAAAACTTTTCAACAACTATCTTATCTGAAAGATTTACATATTCCCCTCCCACTGCTCCAGGTGACAAAATCTATACCCTGTTGAAATTCGAAGACGAAAGATATCAAAGATTTATTGTTTCTCTTTCTCTGACAGGAATGGACGATTCATTTGCTTCTTTGGCATCGAGTGGAGAACACAAAGGTAAAAGACTTACAGGGCGTCCACTGAAATTCCTAGGGAAAACTTTTCAACCAAAAATTCTTATCTGAAAGATTTATGAAAGCGATTGATAGGCTAATATCTAATTAGGCTAATAATAGACCTATGGATGACAAAAACTATATAAAAATTAGAAATAAATCGAAGGGCCCGAAAGATATCAAAGATTTAATTGCAAATTCCTTATAGGCATCGAATGGGCTTCAATTGGTGCGAATTTCAAGAGAATCGGAGGACAAAAAAATGTTGACGATCAAAATGCACTTGAACTAACTATCGTTGTGTTCAGGTGTTTTCAGCATCGTTGAAATTTTAAGAAATTTGACGAAAAGTTCATGTCCAGATTTCGCTAAGATTTTGCAAGAGATTTTTAGGGGACCTCGTAATGATGCCTTTGCACAAGAACTTTTGGCCTAATTCGCCTCGAATTTGTCGACTTTTCTGCTAAAAAGATTTCTCTCTTTCTCTTAGTGGGGCTTACTGGTTGAATGATCACAAAATAATGTATTGACAATTATTGCACAATATCATTCCCCAATGGTCGCTGTACTTTGGAATAAAACAATGTCCCTAATCGCTGATAGCCTTCAATTGCTATCACATTGATGGTTAATTGGTAATAATTATATATCAGATGTTTGATTGTTCGTCTAGATGACAGATTCAACGATAGGGGGCGTCCAAAAGACAGAAACCAGAATCCAAAAACACAAGAGCATAGTAAACAAAATACGTTCCATTTCACTTTAAGATTTTCATCATCATTTTAATTGTGATTTTTCACTAAACTTGTTTCTAAGTGAACCAGTGGCGGCTCTAGGATTTGGCAAGTGGGAAGGGGGGCGTTGGGGTGGCATATTCTAATCGTGGGGCCAACCATTTGTTGTTTAATGTATGTAGCATTAAGTATAATAGGGTCCCAACAGGGGGCCACTGGGAGTGGCCAGGCACTCACTAGGGGACACGGGCCCCCTCTGCCCCCCGGTGGAGCCGCCACTGAATTGAACCACCTGAATCGGAGACTCCAGAATGCCGACAAGATTTACGAGTCTGTCAGATTACGATAAGAACCCCGCTTTCATGGATCTCAAGCATGCAGACAAGTTGTTTAAGATAAGATATTAGATAATGCCATTTGCAGGGCCGCCGAAGAGAAATTCCGGGCCCCGGAACAAAAAAAATTGCGGGCCCTTAAGAAAAATGTATCAAGTCTCCGAAAAACCTGACAAGCAAAAAAACGTTATCAACTCTCCAAAAACAGCCCGACAAGCAATAAAACCTTATCGACACCGGATCTGGGTCCCTGAAAACTCCATGGGCCCCGGTACAATGTACCGGCTGCACCCCCTCTCTCCTCAGGCCTGGTCATTTGAGTGGTTTAAGAGAAATAGACATGTACGAAGACCCCTATAATTTCTAAAGAGATTATCTGATATACAGTTATTGTATATGTTGATAAAGACTGTCTATGCAGTGATTTGCGAAATCGTTTTGGTTGCTGTGTGATACTAGATTAATTAGTATTGCATTTGGCTTTAAGTAACCGTTTTTTAAATAGGTATGTACAAACAAATCCTAATTTCAAATCCTAAAATTTGAAATTTCATATTTCAGTAAATTACCTGTCCGACAGTCCTAACTTCGATCGAGACAACTTTCCTCCCCCGCCACCGGGTCCTGCCTATCCAGGTGACAAGACGAGCTGGCTTCCACCCGGCCAGTCTCACAGCCCTCACTGGAAGAACTCCATCGACCTGAACGGTCCGAACGACCGATGGAACAGGATTCCGACCGACGTCGAACAGAGGAACGGACACCATCGTAAACCGCACGGACGCGATTACGGACCTCAGAGCAGTCAGGCTCCCTTCGATACACAGAGTACGTTCAAGCACTGGCGTAGCATATCAGTTGGGGCAATATTTTTAATCTAGGCCGTTGATGATGATGATGATGGTGCCCTCCCCTGAAATTTCAAATTTCCCCCTCGGAAATTTTGGCATACTAAATCCACTAACAGAAGCCCCTAGCTGACTTCCCCGGCCTTGTCAGTTTCTCCCGGGTCCAGGAGTCTAGATTAAACACTGCGGGGGCGGCGGAAACGGGGGAGCTGGGCACCCTAATCGGGTCGGGATTTGCACAAAACGGTTGATATTTTTTGGGGGGGAGAAGGGGGATTAAAGGGGTAGGTTGTATGTAAATTACCTGTCGAACAGTCCGAATAAGCGAATGATGTGCCACCGGGTCTTTCTTGTGACAAGAGGACTTTTTGCCACCGGCCAGTCTCACAGACCTTTGTACTGGAAAAATCCATCGTGCCTGAACTATTTCGGAATCACCGATGGAAGCGCCACTGTGTTCAAGAGCCTTTCATTTGTGAATCAATGAATTCGAAAATTTGCTCTTGTACACAGAAGCTTATCAGGGGCGTAGCCAGGAATTTGATTTGGGAGGGTATAAATATTTTGGGTGAGTATAAATCTTAGCTATAAAACCGCATAAACCATATAAACCACATATAACCACATGTAAATCACAGAAAAAACTTTAAGGTAGACTGTTTTTTGGGGGTATATATGTACCGATATACCCCGCCCCCCGTCGCTACGCTCCTGAAGCTTATCAATAACGGATCTTGTGATCAAAAGGTAATTCCATGATTAGAAGTTCAGTTCATTTAAGGATTTAAACTGGGAATATATAAGAATTAGGCTACTTGAGTTAAGTGACAGTGATTAAGGTATGAGTCTGTACTGTTTTACTGTAGTCCTGTCTGCCTATGTTCGTAAATTATACGGGGGCATAAGCCAGGAGAAAATTCCGTGCGGATGTGGTAGGTCTAGAGGATTAGGCCTAATCGGCTAGGCCGATGTTTATCGCTAAAGATCTTTCCTACCTTTCGCGGATTAGGCCTACTTGAGACAGTGGCGTAGCCAGGATTTCCAGAAGCGGAGTTTTGGTTTCGATCGTGACGAAACTTTCCAAAATTTTTCTTATTCTTTTTTCAGGATCTGACCAGAGAAGTTCATTTCATTTGTTTTAAAGGGGGCAAAATACTTTTGACCTGACAAGTTACAAGTTTGCGAAAAAGTTGACGTCTGTCCTGTTTTTTTTTAGTCTGTCTGTCAGCTGTGTTTATAACGGGGGGCAAAGTTAGTTACTTTTCAGACTACTGCCACATCACACATCATATCATATACATCATAGGCGTTTTTTAGAACATGTAAAAAACTAAATACTAAATAACACAAGATAAAAATTTTTCCTCAATTTCAGAAGGGGGTTTTGGTTCCGATCGACGCCCCCAATTTTTTGACGTCCCTGGATCTGACAAGCAAAAAGTTCGTCACCTTCGTATTTTTTCTAGTTTTTTTATATTTTCTATAGTACTTAGAAATTTTTTCAGATGGCAGCCAGCCAAGGGGGTTTGACCCCCCAAATCGGGTCCGAAAATGAAAAATATATGGAAAAGCATGTGAATTTTTTTTGTCGGCGGCCAAGGGGGGTTTAACCCAGGGGTGTAGCGACGGGGGTATATCGGTATACCCCCAAAATCAGTCTACCTTAAAGTTTTTATGTGATTTACATGTGGTTATATATGGTTTATATGGTTTATGTGGGTTATAGTTCAGATTTATACCCACCCAAAATATTTATACCCTCCCAAATCAAATTCCTGGCTACGCCCCTGGTTTAACCCACAAACTCCCGTCGCTACGCCACTGACTTGAGATAATGACATTTGGCTGAATTTTCATGTATATTATTCACTGCTTCTTCTCCTTCTCCTACAGCTGTTGTTCCAATCTATCACGTTCCGTATCCACTTGGAAAGGAGAATCATAATAACGGATTCGTCCCGGCGATGGGCATCGAACTACAGCAGGAATATAAACCGCATCCGCAGAAGCTGTACACGAGTTCCATTGCCATCAAGCCCCCGCCCACTTTCCGTCCGATCCCAGTCAACGACAACGACTCGATGCCCAGACCGGCTCCTCCGACCGTTCCCCCGAAACCGTTCAAGGACACGAGGGTCTTCGAAGACGTCGACACGCATGCTGTCGAAGTCAGTTATAATAATAATAGTAATAATAATAATAATAATTTAATAATAGTAATAAATAATATAATAACAATAATATAATAATAACAATAACAATATAATAATAATATAATAAATAATAATAATATAATAACAATAATATGATAATAACAATAATAATAATATAATAATAATAACAATAATAATAACAATATAATAATAATAATATAATAATATAATAATATAATATAATAATACAATATAATAATAATAATAATAATAATAATAATAATAATAATAATAATAATAATAATAATAATAATAATAATACGGTTTAAAGTGGTTCAGTAGGGTCTGCCATGTGCGATTCATTTTTTATGCTTTTGTTGCATCGTTCAAATTTGAGATAAGAGAGCTACTGTATTTCCTAGGCGTTCATACATACAGGGTGGCGCAAAAAAGCCGACTATATTAAATGCAAACCTACATGTGACTAGTCCGGTTTTTTGCGCCACCCTGTATATTACGTACACCCCGTTTCTATTGGCAAAGAATCTTTTTTCAATCCGGGGGAGGGTAGAGGGGCTAATTTGTACGTACGCATATAGGGGGGTCCAAAAATTTACGAGGTGCAACACGGTGGTGAAAATATGCTTTTCTTACGTGCGTAATATATGGATGGCCCTATAGTGCTGATAGCGTTACCAGTTAATTGCTGTATTTTCCAGGGTATATAAATATAGTTTTTACATAAGGGTCGATCCAGTCGAAGCTTTTGTATATTTAACATGAGGACAGAGTAACTGTTTAGAATATGAAGAATCAAAGTAACGTAATTATAATGTAAAATAAACTTGAAATTGGATGTACATCAGACTTTAGTAAAACCCAATTGTAAGATCAATTTTCATCAATTTCAAAACTTGCTATTGTTTTGAATAATTATTATGGAAAAACTGAAAATCCTGTTTGTCTAGGTTTCGAAAGAGGACCACAAAAGTTTCCGTGAACTCGTCTGGCATTTGATATACGCAAGAGACATCACAAATGAACTGGAGAAGGCGAGGTAGAAAGAAAATTGCATGCAGTGCTGTAATATTAATGATAACTATTATGAAACTCAACTCAACGAATCTAGGCGTGGAGTGAGAATGTCACGCAACTTTATTAAAATTTCTCCAAGTTATTTTTTTGTTTGCAACCTTTGTATTATACGGTAACTGATTTAAGCAAGTTTCAAGCTTTTCAAAGTTTACGGTAATTGTGTTTGGGACGGTGGAAGGGGATGGGGGTGAGGTCCTCAATCCCCCCAGAAAATCGACTTAATTCTCAATGCACAAGGCTTGCAACAGGGGCGAATCTAAGGCATTTGGCGCCCCTAGTACTGACCGAAGGGGTCAGAAAATTTGATTAATAGGCTATGATTAGCATATCTTTAATCAAAAATGACAACACAATATTAAAACTGCAGATGCAGCTTTCTCCGTTTCTTCTCTTTCTAAACTGAGTAGAAAACAAGATCACAGTTTTTGGCACCCCCTTCAAGTGGCGCCCAGGGCATCTGCCCTCCACCTACCATACCCTAGATATGCCTGCGTCTCCCTATAACTATAAGAAGAAATCAGTTAAAATGATTGATTGCTTGATTGATTGATTGATTGATTGATTGAATTATTTTCCTTTCAGAGCAATATTCCTGTGGCTTTGTTCGAAAGATCTGGCGAAGCTGAACTTTGATAATGTGCGCAGAGGATCACCGGAAGAGATCCTCATGCAGTTGCAGTCCGGCCAGACCACCTATGCTGTCGTCTATGAGATCCTATGCAGGTACAGTATGTGTATGCATTGGAATGAACTTCTATTTTAGTTTCAAAAATATAAACTTCCCGGGTTCTACAAAGCCTGCATACGAGGAAAGCACGTATGATGCGCTACGGTATTGGCCGGTGTTGGATGTAACAGTGTACATCGGATACAACGTACTAAATTTTCAGACTCATTAAGTACTGTACGTCAGTGGCGGCTCTAGGATTTGGCAAGTGAGGGGGCCGTTGGGGTGGCAACTTCTAATCATGGGGGGCCAACCATTTGTTGTTTAATGTATGTAGCATTAAGTATAGGGTCCCAACTGGGGGCCCTCTGTAGCAGGCACTCAATAGGGGGCACGGGCCCCCTGCCCCCCCCGGTGGAGCCGCCACTGCTGTACGTTATAACGAAGTTCTACTCTGCATTTGCCCACAGCAATTATTGTTTTTGCTTACTGATTTTTGATACTGGATGTCGTTCCGTTGCTTAGTTACGCTCACCTGCACTGCAAGACACTTACCGGTTACGCCAAAGGAGCCGAATACAAGCCGGGAATGAGGTTCACCGGAGAACACGGGCAGCATTCGTGGAACGCCGTGCTCGTCAACGGAGCGTGGCGACTGGTCGACTGTCACTGGGCCGCGAGACGATTGGTCGGCAAACAGGTCGGTGACTTACACAGCAGTGTTTCCCAGTGGCGGTTCCAGGATTTCTTGGTCGGGGTGGTGGTGAAATGAATTCATAGAAAGTTGGTTGGGAGGGGGTAAAATAGAAGGGAAAACATCTAAAAATTTGCCAGAAAATGATGAAAAAGGAAATTTTTCCCCATAATTTGACTATACTTTTACCGAAAAATAGGATGACAAGCAAAACAGGTCATTCGCAGTTAGTTTTGCTAGACTTTTACCCAAAAATAGGTTTCACAAGCAAAAGAAGTAAGCTCGGAAGTCCGGTGAGGGATGCATCCCCACTCATCCCCCACGTGAAACCGCCACTGCATGGTGTTTCCCAAACTGTGGGTCGAAGGGTGGGTCGCGGGGTAGCGCGAAATTAGATTCGAGTGTCATTTTCTAACCAATACCACAATATCACAAGCCTTGAAAGTTGCAAGTAGGCTTAGGTCTAAAGACATTTATATCAGCGGTTCCCAGCTTTTAAAAAAATTATACCCCCTAGCAAAACTTGAGCTTCGCATGTACCCCCCCCCCTCTAGCCCAGTGGCGTGTAGAGGAATGGGTGATGGGGCGGTGGCCCCGGCATCCACCAGATGGGGGGGGCATCCAAATGAGAGAGGTCAAGTATGGGTATATGCTATATTAGTTGCAAATTTTAAGAAATATAAAAATGCAGAAATTGTTATTTGACCTGGCGACGTTTTTCTGCTCCTAGATGTTTTTTCAGTTAAAAAGCGGAAACATTAATTCAATGCGCCGTCCCTGTTCCGAATAATGCTGGCTACGATTTCTTTCTGGTTTCAGTGGTTTGAACAACTTGGTGCGCGAGCATCGACCAACCAGCCTCTGCCCTAGGCACATACATTGCCCCCCACCCCACCCCACCCCGTTGCCGTTACCCCGCTCACCCATAGATTTCGGCGTTTTTTGGTTTATTTTATAGTTTTATAGTTTGACATAACGAGAAATGGCGACGATCTTTCTTAGTCTTCAAACGTTTTTAACCCTTAACTGGGGATCCCGGATATATCCGTCCATTTTACATTGAGTTACAGTTAAATACACGGTTAAGGGGTTAATACGATGGCCAGTTTTAATACGATGGCCAGTTTTAATACGATGGCCAGTTTTAATACGATGGCCAGTTTTAATACGATGACCAGTTTTAATACGATGGCCAGTTTTAATACGATGGCTGCCAACCAACGCTGCATGCGTTTATATAAGCCATTTTTGTCACGTTCACTTTCTTTCTGTCAACCGAAAGAAAGAGGCATTTACTGTTTGCGATAGCACCTGTCTTTGTATATTTATTTGTTCATTTTTCTCTGCAATTTATTTTAAAAATTCTTGTTCTTCGCGTATCCCTGGCAGCAGCTCCCGTACCCCTAGGGGTACGCGTACCACCGGTTTTACAACCTCTGATTTTTATGCATGCAATCCTCCATAGCTTACACGGTTTATATTAAAACGATTAATTAATGCTTTATCCGATTTTAGTTGACAATAAGTTTGCAGGGTCGCGGCATGTTCCAAAAATTTGGGAAACCCTGGCCTATAGGCTAGTGCTTTTTAAAAATCTTTTTCGCAATAACTCAAGGTAACCGTATCCCGACCATTTTGCTCTGAAACTCCAATAACAATAGGGAATATCAGATACCATTTCCTAGTTGCCTAGCGGTTAAGCGATTTTGCCATACTCATAGGATTCTGAAGACGCGTAAAAAAGGTATGTTCCAGGAAAATTTTTAAGCAGATAATTTTCAAGAAATGTCAATATCTATTTCTCTCGTTTCGTCTTATTTGACATAAAACATAAATAATTATGCCTAATGTATTTGCCATATTTTCATTCGAATTGAATCAGAGCTTTTGTTTGGCCTTTTATCTAAAACTCAGAAGATTATTTTCAACTAACGTTCGCACATACATCAAGAAGAAACAAAGAAGAAAAACTTAACTAACACATAACTAAATACAGTACATTGACAGTATGTATTCTTAAATTGCTTTTTAAACATTTTATTTATTAAAAATTGAGGAAAAAAGGTTGACCTACAAAAGCGCCGAAGTGAGCCGCGGTTGCAAAATGTTTGGAAAACCCTGACATAGGTAGTAGTGGCGTTGCCAGGATTCCGGAATAGTGGCACCATTGGCGCGTAAATTTGGATGAAAAAGTGGGGGTGCAAACTTCTATACCTTCCCCTTTCCTGTGTCAACCTCTCAAAATGTGGAGACTCTAGCCTAGAAGCCCAATAGAAGTTTACGTCTATGGGGCACCGGCACTAATAGATCTACAGGCGAACTTGGCCTGGTCCGACTATATGGCTAGGGTTTAGGGAGGGATCGTAAATTCCATCAGGGGGATCTTTGGGCAGAGCCCCAACCGAGAAAAAAACAGGGTAATGTTACTGTAGATTCAAATCACAAGCTTTTGATAAATTTTTGCAGATTATATGACAAATTATCGTAATAATAATAATAATAATAATAATAATAATAATAATAATAATAATAATGATAATAATGATAATAATGATGATAATGATAATGATAATGATGATAATGATAATGATAATAATAATAATAATAATAATAATAATAATAATAATAATAATAATAATAATAATAATAATAATAATAATAATAATAATAATAATAATAATAATAATAATAATAATAATAATAATAATAATAATAATAATAATAATAATAATAATAATAATAATAATAATAATAATAATAATAATAATAATAATAATAATAATAGTAAGCTCAGCACCTGACGATATTCTGGACAAATAGGTTACAGTGGAAAACATTCGTTATGAGCTGGACGAGTATTACTTCATGCCAGATCCACACCAGTTGATATTCACGCATTATCCGGACGACGGTAGCTGGCAGCTGCTGGAACGGTCCATAGCTCTGACTGACTTCGAAAACCTCGTTCCCGTGAAGTCTGCCTTCTTAAGTACGGTCTCCAGATCCTTGGCCATCGAGAAGCGGTCATCCACACAAAGCAGGAGATCACCATCAGAATTGGTTGTCCACAGTTCAAGGTGAGAATTTCATTTTTTAAAAACTGCAAAAATATTGTCCCATCAATGAATTGTTCCCGTCATTTTCTGTTTTTCGGTCGTCATGACAATTTTAAAACGTTTTAGCAAGTGAAATGCGCAATGCAAGTTTTAATTTGTCTCAACTGCTTTCGTTTTTCGCTCGGTGTTGTGCAAATGGTTTCACAATTAAATGCATGTAAATTTAGACAAAGATTATAATTAACTGACAGCTGACCAACTCCTAGGCCTATGTGTTAATGAAAAATATGAACATTACGTTATTACGAAGTCGGCAAATATAAATGATGGGTTACCATAAATTCTGGAATCATGGTTACGCCTGTACAGTAGGCCTACAACAACAACAACAACAACAACAACAACAACAGCTTGAATTTAGAGTTCTGTTTTCAATTTAAGGCGCATTCGCTGGCCTTCACATTCACCCTGGCGTACAGCAGTGGAAAAGAGGAATACCACGGCATGAAACTCAACCG
The DNA here is from genome assembly GCA_018105865.1 of Metaphire vulgaris. Lineage (NCBI taxonomy): Eukaryota > Metazoa > Annelida > Clitellata > Crassiclitellata > Megascolecidae > Metaphire > Metaphire vulgaris. The sequence goes on from CM030846.1 coordinate 14,323,242, forward strand.
CTTTGGAATGCAGGAGATGATCGACAACGTGTCCTTCTTCACAATCCGCCCTCCGGAAAAGGCCAGCTACCGTCTGATCATCTACGGCAAAGACCTCGACCAGGCGACGCGCGAGGGCGTCTACGGCGGCGTCTGCGAGTACGAACTGGTCTGCGACGACCACCCGCAACACTCCCAGTCGTTCCCGCCGTGCGTCCACACGAGCTGGGGCCCGGGCGACAGCATCGCCAAGTACAACCTCGTTCCGCTGCAGAAGGGAGCGATCTTCAGCACCGTCCACGGCCTGGCCGAGGTCCGCTTCCAGATGCCGAAGGCGCTGCGCTTCACGGCGAAGCTGAAGAGCAACGACCACGACGAGAAGTCGCTCGCCGGGTACGTCCTGAACCGGATCGTCGGCGACGTCGCCGTCTTCACCGTCAACGCCCCGGCCAGAGGCGAGTACGGGCTCGAGATCTACGCCAACGACCCGGACGTCGACGGCAACTCTCTCTACCACGCCTTCCAGTATCTGATCATCTGCGACGAGTCCGTGGGGGCCGTCGAACCGCTGCCCGGACTGCCGCCGGGGTTTCTCGGTCCCCTGCCGGCGTTCAGTCAGTTTGGAATCGTAGCGGCCAGCCACGTCGATCCGTACATCCAGACCGACAGCGGCGAGATACAGATAGCGATTTCCATGTCACAGCAGCTGCTGCGCGTAACCTCACAGCTCTTGTACGCGTCCGATGACCGCGGCGACGATCTGTCCGACTACGTTCTTCAACAGTGTCGTGGTAACCTGGTCGTCTTTCTCGTAAAGCTCGCCAGACCCGGTCTGTACAAGTTCCAGATCTACGCCCTGCCGTTCCACGACGCCAGCGAGAACCTTCCGGGGGTCTACAACTACCTTATAAACTGCACGGAAACCCGTGCCGCCCCGGTGCCCTATCCCCGCCAGTACGGCCAGTGGAAGGAAGGATGCTACCTTTACGAACCGCTCGACGGTCGCTTGCACCCGGTAAATTCCGCCAGAGATGGAACGGATTTTCCGTCGATCCTGTTCCGCCTTGAAGTCCCGAAGGCTAACGCGGTGGCGGTTATCATCGGAGAGCAGTGGACCCAGCTGGAACAGCAGGCCTCCGGACCGTGGGAAGGTGAGATCAGCCTGGAGAGGCATTGGGGTCGTGAGTCCAAAGTGGCCGTCTGTGCCAATTTCACGAGCACCAAATCCACCAACTACAGCACTTTGCTGGAGTACACCATATAGGACCGTGTTAAGACGGCTAGTACCATAGCTGCTCGTGCAATGACTTATAAACTATCGGGCTGTCCATTAATTACGTCAACAAAATAGGGGAGGGGGTTTGAAAAAGTTTTACAGTTGTTGACAGGGGAGAGGGGAGCGTCAAGAGAAGTTGACGTCAACAATTTCATTTTTTTACAAATGATAAAAAATAAGAAATTTCATGGAATACTATTTATTATAATGGAAAAAGCCTGACAAGCAAAAAACAAGGTCATCATCACCACATTACGACACTTGATGAACAAAAAAAATGGTCATCGCGGCAAAAATAATAACCTTCTAAACTTCTTAGGGAGACCCGTCACTGATCTTAGTTGGGGGATGGAGGGTGGGGTCAAAAGTTTCTGACATAATTAGAGGGGGTCCCTGAAAGTTGACGGTTGTTGACAAGAAGTGTTTATTCTAGGCCTGTTTTGGGGGGATTCCCCCCCCCAAGTTTGAAAATTCTCCCCCCCCAAAAAATTCTTTATGTTGCGTCAAGGTTTTTGGGCAGACAAACCATATCCCCCAAAACATGTAAAACTCCCCCAATGTCAAGGTGGCTAGAATAAACACTGGTTGACAAGGGGAATCAATTGTTGACATAATTAATGGACAGCCAAAATGCAAAATTAGCGCTATTCCAAATCAAAGCAGAAGATAATTAATTTCTACAGGTCGTGTGAATGCAAGGCATTTGTGCTTTGTAGTTTTCAGTTTTAAAGAATTATTGATACTTTACATGACTGGACTTCTGTTTTACAAAATATTTTAAATATTTTTAGAGAAATTACTGTTGCAGGTAAAGTTAGGACAGAATTATTGATAATGTAGTTACGTCATAGCATTAGCATATAGATATTACCGGCAGGGTGCGATTTGTGACTGGAGCAGTGGGGGAATATTTGGGGAAGGGGGCGGTTGGGGGAGGGGGTGATGTAGTTGTTGGGAAATGTAGCAGTGGGGGAAATAGTGGTGAAGGGATGTAGCAGTAGGGGGGATGCAGTTGGGCAGTGGGGGGAAATCCCCTTTCCCCCTACAAATCTCACCCTGATTACCGGTAGTCAAAATATTTTTAATGTGTAGCAAATCTTTGTAGATAGTACTTAGCCTACATTGATTCTTACTGAAATGATAATTATTAGATAGTGGCTAAATATTATCATCGTGCAGTGTTTATTCTAGCCACCTTGACATTGGGGGGGGGGATTTTGAAATGTTTGGGGGGGACAAGGTCTGAGTCTCCACACTTTTTTTTGGGGGGGGGGAATTTCCATTCCCCCAGCCAATATATGAAAAATGTGGGGAATTAAAATTTTTTTTGGGGGTATTCCCCACAGAAGGCCTAGAATAAACACTGATCATCGTGTAAGTAGGATAATTTTAAAACCGTCTCAGTTGATTGTACTGCTACCAATAAATACTATTAATTGCCTGGTAGATGTCCACATCTGCTTGTATGTTTGTCTATCACCAGATATTTTAAATTTCCAGTAACCAATCTCAAAGGCACGCATTGAAAAAAACATAAAATAAATATAAGAGCATACAAGACTGCTATATAATTCAGTCATCATTGGCTTCATATGAGTGCATTTCATAATAACAGGGACCCTAAATTAATTTTAACTTGTGCATACAAGATAAAGAAGAGCTTTGGGCCAGTTTGATTCCGTTACAGGGTGCTTGATGCTCAGAAATTGCTAATTAGGGGCTATCCATTAATTACGTCAACAATTGTTATTGGGACCTGTCATTGATCTTGGGGGGGGGTCAACAGTTTTTGACATAATTATAGGGGGAAAGTGAAAGTTGACAGTTGCTGACAGGGGGGGTCAAAAATTGTCCAAAATTGTTGACATAATTAATGGACAGCCCCTTAATAGCACACACACTGTGCATGTTGTTTCAACAAGATTTCTAGATCCTCAATCCTGTAACTTTGAAATGTAATAAACAAGCAATAGGCTATTTTGCCACAAATGGAAAGTTTTGCTAAAATTATAAACAACTGTTTGAATCTGTCACAGGCAACTGTTTTATTGAAACACCACAAGATTCAAGAGTATAAGCCTTTTATTGCCTTGGATACTAACACGACATTAGTAGCTCGTACAGCGCGATGTGAGCCCTACGGAAACATCTTTCATAGTTCCTGTTGCATTTCAGTCCTAAAGGTTCTCTGAAATTCACACGATCCAATTTCACGGCGAAAATTTTTTTCATTGTACAGAATCGGGCGTAGAAGAGAGAGAGAGAAAAAAATCACGAAACGATTATAACGAGTGGTTAGAATATCTTCCCTTTAAAAAGTCGAAAAGTGCGTTGCGGCAATCTGCACGCAGCGGCAAATCGGAGTTTTGCTGCAGGAACGGAAGCTGGATGCCTATTGAAGTCAGAAAACAGATTTAGGTCGCCTAGATTTTATGGAAACAAAAAAAACTAGATACTACGGAGTAAAATCAGAAAGTCCATCATCACATTAAGAAAACCCTGCAACTCTCCACTTGTAGCATCTTCTCCTGGGGATCGTCTAAAATCTAAAATCAGGCACCGTGCATACAACTAACAACCGTTCGTACACGTACACATCAACCGAGGACCGACAACAATATATAAATAATCGCAACAAATGAGTGCACAGAAGAAAAAAAACAACAGAGTCGTGATGAAGATCGCGAGAAATCTACGTATTTACACGAAAATTGCTTCGACATTCATAAAAATGTAGTAAAACACTCTAAATGATTTGCAACGTCAACACCAGATCGCAGTATAAAATGAATAACAAAATTGGTGGGAAGCAATTGGCAAAGACTCGGGTTGAAAGAAAATAAGGCAAAACCAAGCGGGCCGCTTGGCTATACATCGTATAAGCCTGTCCTAAACTGTACGACGACCTCTTCGATTTGGGATCGGCCGAGACGTGGTCGCATTCCTCTGCGCTGATCTCCGCTTCGTGACTTCTGTCGTGGGTGGCATTTATTTGAGTTTGTCCGACATTGGATCGCGGGCGACAGCAACTACAATTCCAAAATAAAGTCTAGACTAGACGCAAGACTGGGCAATCGCCAAATGCTTTATGGAAATCATAACTGTGAAGCAGTGTTTATTCTAGGCCTTCTCTGGGGGGAAGGGAAATCCCCCCCCACCAGTTGTAAAATTCCCCCCCAAATTTTTTTATATGTTGGCTGGGGGATGGAAATTTCCCCCCAAAAGTGTGAAGACTCAGACCTTGTCCCCCACAAACATTTCAAAATCACCCCCAATGTCAAGGGGCTAGAATAAACACTGACTGTGAAGACATTACTCCTACAGAAGATGTTCGGTTAATGACAAACCTATCTATACATTACACACAAAGGCCCATGCATTAAAACACAGCCATCCCATAGGACTCCACTAAAATGAACCACAAATTAATCTTCTAAATTCTGAATTCTAAAGAAAACTACATTCATCTCATTCAGTTTAACAACTACAGGGTGGCACAAAAAAAACCGGACTATATTAACCCCTTAACTGGGCAACTATTTGTAACTCAATGTAAAATGGATGAGCGTTACTCGGGGCACCCAGTTAAGGGGTTAAATGCAAATTTAAATGTGACTATTCCGGTTTTTTGCACCACCCTGTAAAGGCTCTGCAGAATGACATCGTAAAAGAAACAATGAAAAATATTTACCACTTAAAGCACTGCAGTTTCAAAATCAACTTTCCTTATCAATAAATTTAAGGTCAGTTGTCGGTTAGCATGTCGAAATGCTAATATGCAAGAAAAGGACTGCGACCAACAATCAAAAGTAACAGTGGTCTGGTTGAAGACTAATAATTATAATGCATAAAAAGGAATCAAATGACAATACCGGTAATAGTGAAAGTATTGATAGGCAAATTTTATGTCTAAAATATTAGCGGAAAAGGCATTACCATCAGTAATCCTTCGGGCTATGAACTTCAAAATCTCGTCTATGATAATGACAGGGAAGGAGATCTTTAGAACTGCTATCCATTCCTCAACGTTGAGAGGAGTAATTTGGAAAACAGTCTGGAAAGAAATGAGAATTATTGCAAAGAAAAATCAAACGCACATTACAGAAACTTCAATCTTATCTGACATCTGTAAAGCATTAATATGAAATGCTAGATATACAGTGCAGCATTTTGGGAAGAAGAAATTACTCAATCACCCTGCAAACTCTTATTTGCACGTCTTCAAAGCGAACTTCAAATCCCAATAAACCATTTAGGCGAAGCTCGCCCCCAGAAATCCCACACAAAATAACGGCAACTGCAGAAAATCCGACCAAAACTTCACTTACAATACACAGTAGAACTTCGTTATAACGTACTCGGTTATAACGTATACTCGGTTATAAAGTACCGCAATGTACGGTCCCGTGTGATCCGCTACCGTATTGGATATAACGTACCTCGGGTACAACGTACAGAATTTCACAAACCCGCTAAGTATGTTAAAGCGAAGTTCTACTGTATATTCCTACAGCAATATAGTCAAACTAGCTAAAAGCACATAAATGACTCTGTTTCAATTGGACAACTTTGCATTTGGTAGACAAAAATAATCCCACATTGAATTGAATTGCATTCAGAACTGACTTTTCTTAAACCCAGTATTACGACCACATCACCCTCACGCTAAATATTTTTTACAACCAGTGGAGCGATCTCCAGCCATTTAGGGAAGCTACGACAGATTAGGCCTACATAACAGTACAAACAAGGAAGTGTAACGTATCGAAAGACTGCTCTTACAGCCAAAAAGTCGACTTCGAGAATCAAGAAATGAAGAGACATGGATAAAACGATGGCTCCAACCAGCCACTTATTCTTCCATGGTGGCATGACAGCCAACGATTGGTTCTCTGAGATGCTGCAACAAATCAATCAATCAACCAATCAACCAATCAATCAATCATCAACTTCTATGGCGCCACTAACATAAAGCCAAGGCATCAGCCGCCAATGGTCAAATATATCCAGTTGATTATAATAAACTTTCGACAAAATTAAGAATGTAAGCTTTTAGAACGTTTAAACTGTTAAGTAATTGCATAAGAATAAGTAGCTACTGCAGTAATACTTTTGAAAGCACTACATAGATTCGCGAGTTTTACTTACTTACTTATCAAACATGTTTGAACAGTCTCATTGTCCGATTTCTCTAACAGACAGTACACGTTGGACGAATCCTCGACCCCAAAAATTTTGACTAGCATTAGTAGTCGGATGGTCAGAACAAAAATTTTCCCAATAATTACAGGGTGGTGCAAAAAAACCCGGACTATATTAAATGCAAACCTAAGTGGGACTAGTCCGGTTTTTTGTGCCACTCTGTATATATGGAAATAAGTTCTCAAATAGCAGGGGGTTCAAAACTGCACAACTTTCCAGATGTTTGAAAACTCCCGAGTTTAGATTTCCACGTGCGTGCTAAGCACGCAAAAGTTACCTGTTGAGGGCGTTGCAGACTTCGATGACGACCAGCACCGACAGGGCCATGGTCTTCGGCTTCGGATGATCGAATATCTTGCAGTCCAAACTTGGAAACATCCTTGGTTCAGCTAGACATTGCATGTGATGGGTCTAAAGAAGGCAACAAGAGTCAAAGCAAGAAGACGAATAACAAGATAAAATGGCGCTCACATGACAACCAAAATTGATGATGACATTACTTGTCCATTTGCACTCATCTTAGGTTAAAACCAAATGCACAGTGTATACAAGGTGGCGCAAAAAAACCGGACTAGTCACATTTAGGTTTGCATTTAATATAGTCCGGGTTGTTTTGCGCCACCCTGTATAGTCACATAATATTATAAAAGTCACTTATGCCTGTTCTACTGTAATAGGAGATAATATTGTACTAGATACCAGATTTGGCTCAATTCAGTGATTAGATTTGGTCATGATTAGCAAATCAAATTAATCAGCAGGCAAATGGGTATTGTTGACAAAGAAACTATCTCATAATCAGGTCATTGTTTTACAATTTCAGAAACATTTCACCATTCAATTATGTTCATTATTTAAGCAAAAGCATCTAAAACATTCACGTTTCAAGGATCACAAATACTGCAATCTTGCTTTACAACATTTTCTGAGTTGAATAAAGAAATATCAGATATTCTAGGCCAAAAGTACAGTAGAACTTCATCACAACAGACTCAATTGTAATGTATACTTGGTTATAAAGTACCGCAATGTATGGCTCTGTACGAAGCGCTACCGTATAGGATGGTATTGGCTATAACATGCTAAATTTTAAAGACCCGCTAAGTACGGTATAACGAAGTTCTACTGTATATCAATTTTACAGATAAAAACATTGAAAATCTAAAAAGCTGAGTAGGACCGCACAGAGTCTGACTTAATAACCAAAGAGCCTGACTTATTAACCATGTAGAGTCTGACTTATTACCATCTGGTAGAAGTTCAGTTGAGGTCCTTTGTCGTAGATGGTGAACCACCAAGCGGCGGCGCCGACGGTGGCAGCGCCAACGTATCCACCGATTGCCATGTAACGGAAGAACAACCAGCTGCTGATGAGAGGTTCCTTCGAGCTGCGAGGCGGTTTGTTCATGATTTCAAGGTCGGGCGGGTTGAAGCCGAGGGCGGTGGCCGGGAGACCGTCGGTCACCAGGTTGACCCAGAGCAGCTGGACCGGAATCAGCGCCTCCGGCATTCCAAGGGCAGCGGTGAGGAAGATGCAGACGACTTCTCCGATGTTGGAGGAGATCAGGTAGCGGATGAACTGCTTCATGTTGTTGTAGATGGCACGTCCCTCCTCGACGGCGGACACGATCGTCGAGAAGTTGTCGTCCGCGAGGACCATCTCCGACGCGGACTTCGCGACCGCGGTTCCCGAGCCCATAGCGATTCCAATTTCGGCTTTTTTCAGAGCGGGGGCATCGTTGACACCGTCACCCGTCTAAACAAATTATAATCATCAACAGTATCGTTTGCATCCATTAACAGAGTAACTGATTACATTTAAGAAATAAACGCCATGAAATCACAACCAAGCATCCAGTAGCATAGTCTCATAACAATAACCCACAAGAACAATCATCAACAATTTCAAATATTTAACCAAGAAAGCCAGCCTAAATTAACACAAGGCACCAATGACAGATAGATAAATCCAGACCAGTATCAACGCAACGTAAACCGCCGATTTTACGATTACATGCGACACGTTTCATTTATTAGAAAAATTTTCATAAATTTCATGCAAATGATTGACTGATTTTTGCTTAGATGTGTCTCACGCGTTCATCAACTTCTTACCATGGCAGAAATTTCACCGTCAGCCTGAAGGAACTCGACGATTTTGCTCTTGTGAGCAGGCTCGACCCGAGCAAACAGACGAGCATTGCGCACGGCCCTTGCCTGGTCGCCGGGACTCAGGTCGTCGAATTCACGGCCCGTAAACGCTTTGCCCTCGGTCGATTCAGTCTCGGTAAAGACGCCAATACGTCGGCAAATGGCCTCAGCTGTGGCCTGGAACAATTAAAGAGTAACAACAGTTGGACTGCTATAATAGAAAAAATTCTGACCCACGAGGGGGTCATTCCAACTTCCTCCAACACATAGGTACATATCTTTTGAAAAATTACACATTATTCTATGCATATGGCAAACTTTTATTACCATAAATATGACTGGCGGTTTAATGCAACTACTTGATCGCATATGCGATCGCATATTTAACAAACTTTAACACAAACCACCTACACATGTGTATATATATTTTTGGCATGTACAGAGTAACAGTGATGCTATGTCAACTTTAGAAAAGACAATCCAGCAAGAAAAAAAGACAAAGGGTGACCAAAAAGAAGGTGGCCAGATGATGTGGATCAGTGGACAGTGTTAGACAAATACAGGATAGACATTGTTGGAGAGAGAATATTCGTGATGATGACGACGACGACAACGATGATGATGATATGCATATTGCAACTGCAGTACCTTGTTGTCTCCGGTGATGACGATGACTCTGATTCCTGCGTATCTGCACTCCTTAATGGCATCGATGACTTCTTTGCGCGGCGGGTCCAACATACCGACAACGCCAACAAATGTGCAGTTGGTCTACAACAGTTTGGAAAGTTGAGAGACTTTACAAGCTGTATCAGCCAATGCTGCTAGCAGTGCACTGAATAAAGAAAGCATTTTTCAGTACTCTGTAGCACTAAGCAGTCTAAAATGGTTCCACGACAAAACATTTGAAGTTGTTTTATGGAAACTGGCTCTAAAATGGGTCCTACTACTTTAGTCTTTAGACATATTAACAATCATCGAAACCATTTGTCGTGAACCACAATCGTTTTGTTGGTGAACGTTTTTGTCAGTGAAACATCAAATGGGTCCTACTAGAAATCCTGTAAAAACATCATAGAAACAGCCAAAAAATGATGCTGCTGGATCACTTTTGAAATGGAATATGAATTTTGATTCTTACTGGTATTTTGGATCTGTCATTGTCCTGCCTGTTTCTCTGTGTCTGTCTGTCTGTCTGTCTGTCTGTCTGTCAAGACAATTATGCCTTGTTAAAATTGAGCTTAGTTAAGAAAAGTCACTAGATTGAGAGCCCCTGCAATGAAAATAAACAAACAGGACCTCGTATTTGACGAACTTGGTGGAATCCTCGAGATTCATTTCTTCCTTCTTCATCGGCGTATCGATCGTTGCAAGCGCAAGACAACGCAGAGTGTCACGACCTGAAAACAACCATTTGTGCTCACCATAAAACCAGTTTCCAGCCCTTTTACTGTAAATTTTAAAATGAAAGTGAAAAGCCCATCGTGATTTCATCCGAGCAATGTTTTAACCCCTTAACCGGCCGTGACGAGTATACTCGTCCATTTTACATTGAGTTACAAATAAATGGCCGGTTAAGGGTTAACTTAATCCCTTAGCCGGCCATTTATTTGTAACTCAATTCAAACAGCCGTGCACTCACCTGTTCCATAGAATTTCACGTGCTTGTAGATTTCTGCTTTCAGCGCCGGGGTCATGGGAACCTTCTCCGTACCGACGCGGACGAAAGCACAGCGGTCGAGAACACCCTCTGGCGCCCCCTAGAGACGAAATCAAATTTGAAATTTAAAAAACCAAATGTGCAGCAGTGTCCGAACAGCTTGAAACACAGGCCAAGCATGTAACATTACACTTCTGCATAACCATAGTTTTCAAGGTCGGATCCATATATGCATAGCAGTAAGGTCCCAAGACACCAAATGACCTTGGAAGAAATAGCAAAGAACAGAGAACTTTGGTGACATGCCACGGAGAAGTCGATAGCTGGAAACAGCTGGAGGACAAAGACCTGACCTGACCCAAAGGTCTCAATCATGATATCCTTCTGGTTGAAATGATCCTGCCCAACAGACCCCGCCTTTTGACTATGACTATTTCAAATTTAGAATAAGCATCTAAGAATAAGCACCTACCATGATACTATTATCGAAAGTGCTATATAAATTCAAGATATTTTTCTTACTTACTTACCTATTTGCTGAACTTACCTATTTGCTGACTTACATATAATTATTGAAAAAGCACAATGGAAAGAGTGTTCAATCTATCACTCCTACCATTCCAGATGTTAACAACAGTCAAACTCTATTCGGCCCAAAATTCAGAAGTTAAGAAATACGTCGCGTAATACTAAAGAACAAATAAAACGCATAGAAAAGAAAAAATACAATTTGATGCATGCAACGAAAGAGATTCCAAGTCAAAATATCATCGCAAAAATTAATAGGCAAGCAGAATCACATACAAACTGCAAATACCGTAACTTTGAAGGTATATACCTTGACAAACTGCTTCGGTCCTGGGCCCAGTTTGGTGGTCTTCAGCGGCGTGCAGTACGAGCTCATCGACTTCCTGTCCCTGGAAAATTCAAGCGTAAACTCCTTCTTCCAGAGAGTCTGGATGTTCTGATTGACGATGGTACCGATGTCCTTCTTCTTCAGTCCGGTTTTGTCGATGTTGTACGGATTCATTTTCTCTGCAAGCACCGTCAGCGCTGTCTCTGTCGCTTCTCCTACTTTTTCATAGATGCCTTTGGCCTATTTGGCAAAAAGCAGCATAATTGTATAATAAGAACAACGCAACTGTGTATTAAGAACACAATTTTTTTTATTAAGAACACTGCATTAAACAACAGTAGTTCTCACACAGGGCAAACCCTTCTAAACCACTTTAAACCCTGTTATTACTACTACGATTATTATTATTTTTATCATTATCATTATTATTATTATTATTATTATATTTGACAGCACAGAAGAGGGCAGGACCAAGGAAGAACATTTTTCAGTGCAAGGGCTGTGGACAAATGGAACTGTTTGGACAAAAAGGCAGTGGATTCAAAAATTGTCTACAAATACTGGGTTATTAAAATTTATGTTGAGAGAAATTATATAGGTTTTCATGTAGGGTAATTGTCTTCTAAACCAATTTAAGTCAAGTTATTACTACAGATGACTAATAGAAGCTCCATAAAGAAGTGAATCAATGAAAAATTAGGCAGATTACAGTGAGAAGGGGAGGCATTCAAATCATGCCATTCTGCATTAACCCCTTACCTGGGTGCCCCGAGTAACGCTCGTCCATTTTACATTGAGTTACAAATAAATGCCCAGTTAAGGGGTTAATACTCAGCTGTGGCTCTTTTGAGATTTCCGCCAGAATGATTGGTCGACGAGCGCAAGCACACCGGTGCAAGTTATTTCACTGCATTTTAAAATTTGTGTCACTTCTGTTTCATTAGAATCAACAAAAGAATTAAAATCAAGGTGTTTCTTAGCCCACCATTGCCACGTCCACGTCGCAATTTTCATATTATGTCAAATGCTGCTCACAGTTTCCAATCTGACGATTCATCACCAAGCCATAACCTATTCTGCAACGGATGTCGTAAGATTGATGCCACACAAAAAGTACGGGCTGCTGCTCAGGTAACAGCAAGGATCATTTCAAATAATGCTGGGCAAAAGAAAATCTCTGAAAATACTTTGTCAATACCTCGTTGAAGTCAACGCTAGAGTCGTTGCACATGCTGCAGATTGTGGCCAGTTCAACCAATCCGTCGTAATCGCCGGCCTTGGCCGCTTTTCCAGCCAAATATCTGAAAGTACAGCAAATACATTATAACTAAAAGACATCTCTTATAATAACACAGTCAAGCACTTTTAATGCTCCATTTCTAATACACTTATTGACTAATTAATTTAATTAAGACATTCATGGTACTCCAAATCCATTGACAAAATACATATCAGGTCAATTCCAGAAATCATTTAGAGTGGGAAACCAAAAGAAGACTATCAAGAAAAAGTCTACCGAATAACAGATTCTGTAAAATGCTTAACCCTTTCTCCACGGCAATCTGTATAGCCAATACATTATGAAACCAAAATATCAGCCTTATGGAGCCAAAGGTTAATAGCATTAAAAATTAGATTAACCCCTTAACTGGGTATTTAACTGTAACTCAATGTAAAATGAACGGATATATCCGGGGTCCCCAGTTAAGGGGTTAACAAAAAAACTCAAGTTAATATATGTGATATTGTGCAATAGTATTGATGCTCACACTTCGCCCTCAGGTGCATACGTTGAGCCCGTTATTTCAAACTGATGGGTACTGATTTGACCTTCAGTTGCTTTGTTGAAGATAAACATCTGAAAAAGAAAATAAATGGTAATTACAGTGGATCCCACTTAATCGCATACCGCTTAATTGCATAACCCGCATAATCACATAACAACATAAAAACCCAAACCAGTGTTTTGTGCGTGCAATTAATTATCAGGCGTCCCGGCTATTTGCATAGCCCAGTTAATCGCATAAGCAAGGCTTGCACGGCACCTATGCAATTAAGTGGGTTTCACTGTATCAGTTTATCATTATCAGTTTATCATTCCTATCACAACAGATTATCAAAATGTTAATTAACAAAGCTACTTCAAAATTTCTGTCAAAAATTTTAAAAATACCACATCCGATGCACTTTGGTCGAAAATAAAAACATCGTCATAATACTCATCTCAACAGCAGAAACTGTCTTGGAAAAACTACTGCAAAATAAGCGATTAATTAATCTAAAAACTAAATTGATTCCAACTTACTCGACAGACGGACATCTGATTGGTGGTAAGCGTTCCGGTCTTGTCGGAACAAATGACCGAGGTGCAGCCGAGAGTCTCAACCGATGGAAGACTGCGCACAATGGCGTTCTTCTTTGCCATCCTTCGAGTTCCAAGCGCCAGACACGTGGTAATGACGGCCGGTAAACCTTCGGGAATGGCGGCCACGGCCAATGCAACGGCGATCTTGAAATAGTAGATGGCGCCCTGAAATGACAAAATGGCAATTAAGTAAGAATTTCTTTTCAGTTGAATTGTAAATATTTTAGCCAGTTTTTCGCTCGATAATCTAGACGAGCAAAGCCTGCAAAAGCAAAAACAAAATTCCTGTAAAAAAAGTCTACCACAAAAACAGAAGCATATTCACAATATTACCAAACGCTGTCTCAAACATGTTACGTCCATAATGATTGAAATCAATTAAAACCAATGTTTCCCAAACTGTGGGTCACGACCCAAAAGTGGGTTGCAGGGCTCAGTCTAGTGGATCACGTGGTAGCACAAAATTAGATTCAAAAGTGTCATTTTCTAAACTTTGAAGATTCTTTTCAAAAATAACATTCACCAGATGGCCTGATGCATTTTTTACATTGCATGCTATGATTGGGGTCACGACACATTACAAAACCACACAGAAGTGGGTCGCAGTTCCAAAATGTTTGGGAAACCCTGCATTAAACTATTCTATTGAAACTATATAGATGCACTACATCCATAAGTGTTATGGCTGTCAAATCCTAAACAAGTGTTAACAGTCAATTTTGGAGCCAGTCATCAAAATCTCAACACAATAAACATTAAACAATAAACATCGGCAGTTGACAAAGCAAACAATTTTGTATAATGTATAAGTTCAAGCAGATAATTTCTTCATTTTGACAACATACAATAAGCAATAAAAATAAAGTATGCAAAATTTTTCAAATATCTTCAATGCAGTCTATGATGGTTATTTAAAGCAAAATTAAGTCAAAAGCTAGGCCACAAGCCAAAATCATATACAAATGCTTGACCCTTCCAGCATAAACTAGCTATTGTAGTCATACACAACCATCCAGTAATATTGTCAACCATGAGCTTCCATTGTTCTGATATAAAATTTATTCAAGTTGAGACTAGTATTACCTTCATCCATGATCCACCGTGCGCCGGATCGTTGAAATGTCCGATGTTGATCGCCCACACAGCCACACAAACAATCGAGATAACCTAGAGAATGAATTGACGAGATGAATTTTCATTCAAAATAAGACCAGCAAAGCAGAAAATGTGGTCATGCACAAAAACATGAAACAGATGAAAATACTTGCAGCAAAAACACATTATTGACAAAGCCACAACAATGGACTTTTATAGCACCAGTCCTAATACACAAAGACATCTATCGATGATACTCCAAAGTTCACAATGCATCCAGTCTCAGGTATAATGGCCAAACTATGCTTCATTAAATTATTATTACTATTAAATTATTATTATTATTATTATTATTATTAACCCCTTAACTGGGCAACTATTTGTAACTCAATGTAAAATGGACGAGCATTACTCAGGGCGCCCAGTTAACGGGTTAAACTGACAATTTCTTGTGTGCCATATTACCAAAATGTCAGGAGCAAGGACACATTACAATATAAATAAATAGAATAACAGTCAACAAAAATATGAATGGAAAACAATCTAAGGCAGAAGAGAATAAGATTTTCTAAACAAATAAGTCTTAAGATTTTTCTTAATCTTTTAAGGGGGAATCAAATTTTTAAGTCATCCCCGACAGAATTAATTTTGGAAAAGGCGTTCGTTAAACGTGAACATATTATAAACTTACTATATTTCAGGCTATATAGAAGCTAGAAAATGTTTCACCGTTGTTGAGCATTTTTATTGCTCTTTCTATCCATCCATGCCAAAAGAAAAAGTTGGGGTAGGGACCACAGTTACACCAAAAAAAATCGGACCCCTCCCCAACATTTTGTTCAAATTTTGATCAAAGGTCAATAGCAAAACGTCTTCAAGTAAACCCCAAATGTGAGTGATAGAGTTCTAAACAGAATGCAAAAATTTGTAAGATTGGACCATATCTGGGGTAGATGAAGTTTTTCTGCTAGCTGAAATGGATAAATGTGAAAAACCGAACAAAATATTTGATAGTTAAACGGTTTGCACCATTGTTGAGCATTTTTATTGGTCAATCCAAGACAAAGATCTATAAAGGATAATTGCAAATATGATTTAAACCAATTCAAACAACAAGACAAATCTATAAATTGAAAATTTGGACCAATTGCAACAGCTAAGATGCATAGAATATAATTATTTATTAGCCTACAATTATTTTAATTACTTTCTAAAAACTGTATACACATCTTAATTAATAATTGATTCACACAAATGCATCATAACAGCATTGTACCTTTGACAGCTGCTGACCAAATTCATCCAGTTTCTGTTGTAGAGGAGTCTTTTCCGTCTCTGTCTCTACCATTTCCGTCCGAATCTTGCCTTGTGGAAAAAACACATTTGCATGCAAATAAGCTCATTTGAAATTGATATTTTTTATCATACCACATTACAGTACTTTTATGCAAATTACATGCACGTCATACGTCTTCTGAAAACCACATCTAGCCCCTAAGATAACACATGCATGATGCACATTAAGTGCCAGCACATACTATGTACAGTGATGCTGAGAGCTGCCTTCTGACCTGGGTTCAATTCTGCTTTGTGCCTCTGGGATATTAATAGCTTGAGTATTACTAGAGTCATCAGGTCATTCTTCACAAAATGCAGTATACAAAAGACCTGCTATCACCACTGCCACTGCCATCATCATCACCATCATCATCATCATCATCATCATCATCATCATCATCATCACCATCATCATCACCATCACCGTCATCATACTCATCTAATTTAATGCATTCATGGTGAACTCAAAACCCCAAACAACGGAACCATTCACTCATAAGTCACATTCTGCTAAAATGGACTTTTAATATTTATTTTACAAAATGGATCCAAAATGAAAACAGCAAATTAATCAAACGATGATGATGATGATGATGATGATGATGATGAGATCTCTGCCCTGAGGAAGGTCCAATTGGTATTTATGCCACCTAGGGATGAGATGAATGAGGCTCGTTCCCCTTGCAAAAAAGGGGTGAACTACTTGTCCAGGGTCACTACACAGTGGCTAGGGTTAGATTTTAACCATCAAAACTATGATCATAACAAAGGCATTACAGGGTAATGTAATTTTTTTTACCGATTTCCGTGTTTAGACCAGTTCCAATGACGATGCCACGACATTTTCCAGCTGCAATGTTAGTTCCCTGAAATGCAAAGAAAAAAATGTTACATCAGCAGCAAATCTCATTCACTTTACAACTTATTTCTCTATGAAGCAACATTACCAGTTATGTCTCTATTACAGTAAGGCAATGATCTTTAAATATTTCCATCATAACTCTGTGCCCTTCAAGAAATTATTTGCCATATTTCCACATCAGACATAGATTTCTTTAAATTTCCAGGACTGCTATGCTTGCAACTTTTTTGTCCAATCTAAAGCACAGGTAATCGATCCATCCAGGCATAACCTGCTATAAGTAAAGTATACATGAAAGGGGGCTGAAGGTGGCAGAGTGGGTTACGTGCTGGAGCGTCAGGCTGAAGGAATGAAGTTCAAATCCCGATAGCGCCCCTAGTGGCTTTCACACAGGCAGTAATGCCTCCTAAGCCACTTTAAATCATGCTAAGTTTAAGTTCAAGTTTATGACAAGCAAAGAAATTTTGCTCTTTCAAAATGGTTATATAATTTCAAGATAAATAGTGACAACTAACAGAAAACAAGATGTTCTTCTTGTCCTGGTTGACGGCTCTCGGATCAGGAATTGCGTCCGTATGCTTCAATATCGAGACACTTTCTCCTATAAACGAAGCAAAAATCAACAATAATTAATATATCGCTTCAAAACTACAGGGTGGCACAAAAAAACCAGACTATATTAAATGCAAACCTAAATGTGACTAGTCTGGTTTTTTTGACCCTGTACTAACAAAATGCAAAGACAGCCAGCCACACACTGCTAAAATTAACCACCCATATTCTGTCTGAACACTCAGGCATTTATCGTAAGGCTTTAATGTGAATATGAATTACGCAAAAGCATTAACCCTATCGCCCATATGCTTCTACGGAAAGACCCTGTTCCCCCGCATGCCTGCTCCCCGGCTAGCCCTCCCCCTCTAATGCAACAACCGGCGTTAGTGATAGTACTGTTTATATAATGTCACGAACAGTCAACTGGTTATCACCAATACCTCATTCTAATATAAGTCACTCCAAAGGCCTGTCCCATATAGATGTGCAACGTACATGTACAGCAAGGCAATTAAATACCAAAGGCAGGCCAGGAACCCTTCTTTTGCATACAGGTCAAGTAGGCGTGGCTATATGACGTCACTGGTTGATTGGAGCGACTGTTGCTACTGAGAAATCGTATCTAAGAATGTAAATGTACCTTTTCTTTTATAACAATTTTTTCTTAAGCTTCACAAACGTTTGAAATACCAACCATCTTCCTGTATGAATGTGGTATAGTTGATTTGGTAAAAGTTTAGATTAGAAAACATCAACTATAAGCATTACAACAACCAAGCAAAAGCAAGAGAATGTTCAAATGTAGGCCCTATCTAGGAATGTTTTAGTTTGTTTATTGAATCAGTGTTTATTCTAGCCACCTTGACATTGGGAGATTTTGAAATGTTTGAGGGCAGTGGCGGCTCCACCAGGGGCCAGGGGGGCCCGTGCCCCCCTAATGAGAGCCTGGCCCCAGTGGCCCCCAGTTGGGACCCTATACTTAATGCTACATACATTAAACAACAAATGGTTGGCCCCCATGATTAGAAGTTGCCACCCCAACGGCCCCCCACTTGCCAAATCCTAGAGCCGCCACTGTTGGGGGGACAAGGTCTAAGTCTCCAAAAACCTTGACAAGCAAAAAGGTTATCTTCCTTTTCAAATGGGCTGGCAAGCAAAAAAGGTCATCCTTCCATCCTCCCTAATATTTCGAATGCCCTGCCAAGCAAAGTATTGTCATCCTTACATTTTCCCCCAAAACAATAAAATGTCGAAGCACTTTTGGGAAAAATTTCCATCCCCATGCAACATATTAAAAAAAAATTGGGGAATTTTAAAACTGGGGAGATTCCTCTCCAGAGAAGGCCTAGAATAAACACTGCCTTGAATAAAGTAATTAATTTGAAATATGTAAGTAGGGGCGTAAAACACGGAGGACGGTCCCCCAATAATTAGTTGGCGGGCGACAGAGTATCAATTATCCTCCCAATGCTTTGCGCTAATGCGCTATATTGTAAAAAAATTCTATCCTCCCCCATGATGTTGATGCCAAAATGACGCAAAATCCGCATTCACTCATTTGGATGACCTTTTTGCTTGTCAGCAGGGTATTTGGAGGGGAAAATAGAAAAATATCAGGATGACTTTTTGCTTGTCAAGACTTTTCCAGAGACGAAAGGCGGTCTGACTTTATCGACGACCCCCTAACATCTTAACGTATTTCATGGGCGATCTAAAGTCCCCACCATGATATGCAATATCCCCCATAATGGAGGGTTTTTATATTTCTGGGGGTCAACTTTCAAAGTTATTCTTCCCCCACTCCCAATGTTGACGCCAGGTTTACGCCACTGTATGCAAGTAACAGTTAGATGGTATTAAAGCAGACAAATATATTTAGTTGCTGTAGTAAAGAAATGACTGATAGCACCGTTTAATCTACGTTTTACACAGTGGGGCATCTTTCTGAAATCGATGCAATGAAACGATGCTGTGATCGTCTGATCGTCTGTCTTCCACGTGTTCTTACAATTTGCAACGGCACAATTTTGTGGCATTTTATCATATACACTTAGCCTGACTGTCTAAGTACTGTCAATATACTAGTACTAACTTTTATCAACAAATATATGTATTCCTTTAATATTACAACGACTGGCTGTATTCCTTTAACATTGCAACAGGTTGGCTGGCTGTTCCGAATCAACCACTGACGTCATAATGGGCGGGGTTTGAGATAATGAGGCAGCAGTACATCTAAGTTGA
The DNA here is from genome assembly GCA_018105865.1 of Metaphire vulgaris. Lineage (NCBI taxonomy): Eukaryota > Metazoa > Annelida > Clitellata > Crassiclitellata > Megascolecidae > Metaphire > Metaphire vulgaris. The sequence continues at coordinate 14,342,825 of CM030846.1, forward strand.
CCAGCCTCTTAGTATTAAACAGTCTTGCATGTACAGTATATGAAACATCTGTCTTTACCCATGTGTGTATACAGAATGCTGACCATGTGAAACGTAAATGGCTGCAAAAGTGCTTAAAACATCACCACTCAGTTCTATTGACAGTTCTAGGTCAGCATTTTTAGTACACATCATCGTATTTGGTCCCGTTGCTTTCAGTACATGCTGAAACCGATGTATTGTCTTACATGGAACAGTCAAAGTGTTCAAACTGAAACATTGGTCTTACAGCATTTATAATGGACTGCCAAATAGAAATATCAGTCTTACGGAAATTTGTAATGGCCACCAAACCACAAAATATCAGTCTTACGAGGCGATAAATTTAACATAATGACTAAGCACATGCAAACACACATAAATAAATAAAAACAAATAAAATAATACATAAAACAAATGCCAAAATACTCAAATTTTATTATAATGAATTTGTGCAAAATAAATTTGACATACAGTACCAAAAAATAAGCATAATAAAATAATAAAATGTTATCAAGTAGTGGACATTAGTCTCCAAATATTGAAAAAGAGAGATGAAATCATTTCTTAAAAATATCACAGTTTGGAAGATCATGAGATAACAAATTAAATAATTTCTACAGTAAAATCATAATTAGAATCATTTGCTTACTTGTCAAAATGGCTTGCCTACCTGTTAGGATTGCCTGATCAACGCGAAGTGTTGTCGAGTAGATTTTTATGATTCGTACGTCTGCCGGAACTTTATCTCCAACTGCCAATTATATTGTGTATGCATATATATATATATATATATATATATATATATATTATAATAATTATATATATATATTATATTGTCAGCATTGTATTATAAGATTAAAATGAAGAAATCATTTACTGGTACTGCTATTTTCAAATGCCAAAAATTCATCAAATTTCTGGACAGAACCCCACCAAACTGTCTCTTTATTAGTAACTCCCCAAAACAGCCAGATACAAACAGGGCACGTATTAGTTTGTTCAATCTAGTTTATTTTACGTTCAGAATGCTATGCTATGTCATGAATCTAGGTATTTTTCAGTTCTTCTTCACCTCAGTCAATGAAAGTAAATTCAGACTGTTTTGGAACGTATTAACAGAGACACTGCTTGTTTCTATTATGACAGTGGTACCATCAGTAATAGCAGAGGAAGTGACCAACCTGAGACATCAACAATATCTCCAGGTACAAGCTCTCTGGCCTTGATCCGCTGTACACCTTTGTGGTTCTTCCGGATCACCTTCGCTATTTCCGGTTCGTACTCTTTCAGCGCCTCGATCGCATCTTCCGCATTTCGCTCCTGTAATAATAGAAAATCATTATCTTCGTATCAGTTTACTGCAAAATGTGGTTTGAGGGACGGGAAGTTAGCAGAGTGGTGACAACGTTGGACGATGGAGCAGAAGGTTGTGGGTTCGAGACCTGCAGGAGCCCTAAGGTTGACTCGGCCTTCATTCGCCAGATGGCGGTGGCAACTGATTAGTGGATTATTAATCCATGGAGTAAACAGGTGCATTGCATGAGAATACTGGCCCCGTATCATGTAATCTGCACCAGTTGCCTGGCTGAGGGCTTTGAAATGGAGATCAGCACTGCCCAAAGAGCCTTGAGGTTAGCCTTGAGAGTTTGGGAAGGACTTTACTTACTATGGTTCCAGTCTGAGGACACAGTTAATGCATAGATCTTGAACTTGTAGAGACAAAAGTGCCATTAAAACCAAACTGCAACACTGCATAACTTGACAGTCTAAACCCGGTTCCAAAATCCCGGAGCCACCGAGAAAGCTAGCTTAAATGCTATGCTAAGATCTTAGCTGTCAGGATGCCTGCATTTCTTATTTGTTATTCTGTGTCAAGGGATCCAACAGTGACAATGTCCACACAGTTGCTGGTATTCCCACGAGCCAAGGTTGAAACTTGCGGCTGGCAGGACCTGATAAGCCGGATATTGGCAATGATGATGATGATGATGATGATGCTGAAATAAATCGGTGCAAAAGCCTAAGCAGAAATGATCCACAATCACGAAATGATACGTAGGCGTTCCCATAATAGCCCCTGTTAATGTGTATGGCTCAATCTTGCTTTTTGTCACTTGGCAAACTGTCCACGCACGGGTTGCTAAACTAAACACTGCCATACCAACCGGCCAAACACACAAATTGATTTTGTCACATCGGCAAAGACAAACGTTACCACCCACTTGAAACCATCACATGATGAAACACTAGATGGCCAATGTGAGAGGCACCGGATTTAAGGATCTCAAATGATGAATTCTAGTTGCAAAGAGTTTAATAAATTGAATAAAATTACATAGCCATGCTCTTCAAAATGACAATAATTATAATATAACTTCGAAAAGAAATGGTAGATCAGAAGTACATTCGATCAATAACTAAATTGATCAGTCAGTTATTGATGCTTAGGTTTGTGCTGTTGAGATGACTTAGATGCTTCTCACACACCACCACCATCATCATCATCATCATCATCATCATCATCATCATCATCATCACCACCACCACCATCCTGCTTCTCTATCTTCTCCTGCTCCCCTTCCTCCTCCTCATCCTTCACATCATCATCATCATCATCATCATCATCATCATCATCATCATCATCATCATCATCATCATCATCATCAGAAATGTAATAACAATGTGTGTCTATAATCGCACAAGTCACACAATGCGTTGCCAGTGCTTGGCCATTTTCAGGCGTTACACCTTACAGCTCACCTGCCACACACCGACCACAGCATTGGCAATGAGAATTAGAAGAATCACAAAAGGTTCGACAAATGCAGTGATCTGCTCTTCTGATTCTTCAAACCACGCTAAAACCTGTCAACAGAAGAACACCAGCACCATGTAGTACAGTAGTTCATAAAAGCAGACAGTGATAGTTTCAGTGGGCCAGAGGTAGGCATCAGAGAGGGATGCCCTAACCAAAATCTGCCCCTTCATCCCACTTTTCTAATCAGCTATATGTCAGGAATTATTTTCAAAATATTTCTGGGCAAACATTTCACTATATTCCATGCTATGTATTACGAACACAGCCTTGGAAACTCTGTCCCAATTATTAGAATCTTGTTTAGCCTCGTGATTCTTTTCACAGAATTATTAAACAGTTTTAAATTTAATATTTAGTGTTCTTGAAATCAACTTTAATTCTATATAAATTGCAGTAGTAGTAGTAGTAGTAGTAGTAGTAGTAGTAGTAGTAGTAGTACTTAGTAATGTAATGTAATGTAACAAAATATTTGTATAGCGCCTCTTCACTCAGAAGCGCTCCCACAGCAAATTACTGTATATTGACAAAAAGTAGTAGTAGTAGTAGTAGTAGTAGTAGTAGTAGTAGTAGTAGTAGTAGTAGTAGTAGTAGTAGAAGCAGCAGCAGCAGCAGTAGTAGTAGTCATAATGATGATGATGATGATGATGATGATGATGATGATGATGATGATAAAATTTCAGGCTGCCTATTGCTGAAATAAAGCACAGTCATAAAAAATACATCCCATAACCATCTAAATGCATTCACAAACTCATCAAATTTCATCCTGTGCCATAATAGAAAAATTGCTAGCCATTCTGGCACCACAAAAAAATAGACAAAGAAATATACAAATGCTCCATCTGTTGTTATTCCAGCATTATTTCTTTAAAAAGTCATTTCAGAAGCCACCAACGACGTACCCAATGAACCTTTTAAAGCAAAAAAAGGACTCGCAGACACCTTCCAGGCAAACTGGTTCCACAGAACTTTAGACAGTCTTCGGAGTTAATCAGGCAAGCAGCAAAGGAGTGATCAAAGAATGTTCCCCTTTTCTTCACTGAAAAAATCAACCTGTGCAGGGGGGAAGGGGTTGCAAGACCACCCACATCTGCAGCAACATGACTACAAGTCAGCAGAATTTTTTTTTAATATGGCAACCTATGCATGCCCCTAACAGGTTCTAATCCGAACAGTGTCACAATTGAAGCCAGCTGCTGCGGGCAAAGAAGAGACCGACTGCACAAAACTGTAGCCACTCACAGCAAGATTGGCGGCGGTGGCGGTGGCAAACAGCAGTCCAGCCTGCCTCATCTTCCTTCGCTGCAGCTCATGTGTTCAGTTCCAGGAGAGGCGTTACAAAAATAACATGGCCATAGATCATTACCACTACCCGGAGTCCTTCTCACAGCTCAGTGTTATTTCTGATCTTGTTACACAAGGAAATTGCTGCATGCAGGATTTCAAGGCCTGACAAAGGACACGGCTGCCAGATTATATCTTCAGGTAGTTTTCAAATTATAGCCTATTAGCCTAATTGGAGTTGATCTCGCCACAGTTCATTCATTCGATGTGCTTGCAAAACTTCAGACATATCGCGCAGATAAAAGAGGCCATCGGACAAGTCTAAATCCTAAAAAATAACCTGCATTCCAAAGCCAAATAGCAAATTCAAAGCAGCTTCAAAAGCCTAATCGCTTGGACAATGAGTTCTAGCAACAGGGAATTATTTTTAAAATCCCTTGTGGTCATTGCTGTTGAAATTACAATATTCAATGCAAGAAAGAAAGTCTGCAAGATATTAATGAATTATTTAGGGGTAACATATATATAGAAAATGTTCAGCATCCTAGGCAGGTTTATGCCCAAGCAAAATCTCAAGCAAGACAGGAATCACACTTTGCAGATTTCTAAAGGTATTTCAGAACAGTTGAGGACATGGATAAAATACAGCAGGTACAGCCAGAATAATTTCCAAAGTTGAACCATTGAGAAAGTTTTTAATTTTCTATTTTAAAAATTCCTACAGCCATTTAAAAGTCAATTGGCCATAAATTTTTAGCCCCTCTTCCATTCTGAATGTAGACAAACAAAATGGGTCATCGGCACATTTCCAACACAAGTGCACCATAGACAAATGGAACATTCCCAATTTTTAATGTGGCACCTTGCAATCAGCACTTTTATAGTGACAACAATCAGTCTCACCAACCCTGGGTACACAAAAACTAATCATAGTATCAGACAGTTATTAATTTCAATCAAACACTCAAACGCCTGCGTTCACTTCCAGGGTTCACTCCACAAATGCCCAACTGAAGAGCACAGCTCACCCACATGAGCACCTCCATTACACTTATTTCACATCACAGCTCTAGATAAATTCGTTTGACTTCCACTCACGAATGATATGATGGCAGCGAGGAGGAGAATCTTGACGAGCAGATCATCAAATTGTTCTAATATTAGCTCCCAAATCGATTTACCTTTAAGTATACAAAAACAGAATCAGGTCAGCATATTGATTACCAGCATCCTGTGCAGAACAGCGGTAAACATTTAGAAGACATGGCCTTTTTAAAATGCTAGAAAAATCCTCACAGTCAGTCTTTTTTATTTTACATTCTTTGATATAAATTTTATTACCACTAGACCAACATAATGCCAATTCCCGGCCATATTTCTTATATTCTTATACTTCTCAATTGCAACAAACATAGCAAATTGATAGCATAGCAAATATATATTTTATATATTGATAGAAAAATATTGCACATTGAGATGTATGCAGTTATGGCCACACTGCTAATGCAAAACAAGATTCTTGGTTTTTTAAATAAATCCATTAAAAAGGGGTGATGAAATTAGTTAAATCTCATATATATGTACTCATCAACTCCAACCTGCTTAACTACAATATGTTACAAAGTATAAAGCAAGTCTGAATACTGTATCAGAACTATTATGCAAGTGAATATCATTAGCACACAGGATACAAAGCCCACATCTTTCCCACATATGTGTATGAAATTTCAAACCTTTAATTTAATAAATTCCAATCCCAAACTAATTGCCTATGTGCCAGCATGGTTCTTTTCGTGTGTGTGTGTGTGTGTGTGTATATATATATAATATATATATACAAATATATATATATAATATGTATATATATATGTGTGTGTGTATATATGCCTTTATCATTGCTGTATTCAGCTGAAAGTAAAAACTGTGCAGAATCATTCACAGGCAGCCAGGCATTAATTATTAACGATAGCCGATCATTTCTGCAGAGACAAGAAGTCTCAAGGAAGCCATGGTCCAGCTCGGTTCCTATCCGTTAACAGCAAGCAGTCCATATATCATGCAAACAACTCTAATTTGACATTCTCTGCCTAGAGCTGCATCTGTGCATGTGGAAATTATGATTAGTATATATATATATATATGCTATAATAAAGGGCAAATCTTCTCATCATAACTTACCCTCTTCTACTGGTAATTCTGAAACATAAAGAACAAACCAGTAAGTTTAAGATAAAACACACAAATAAATCAAATTAGTACAATAAAGCACAGAATACGAAATTAGTACAGTACGTTCAATGATAGTTATTATGAATTAGTGCAGAATATCAATAGCAGTATCACAATCATTGGATTGGACCAGATAAACGACAATGAAAAAGTGGCATTTTAAAATATAAATGTTTAAAAACTCAAATCAATTCAACTCATTAAATTTTTACTTTGTCATAAGTGTTTAGGAAAAGGCAGTGAGCTGTTTAAAATTTCAGATTGTAGCAGAATTTAGGAGATTTACAAAAAAAAAAAAAATTTTTTTAATGATTTTTTCAAATATGGCTTGCCTTGAATTACAGACGGTCTGTACTCAAAACAATTCGACCAATAGGATTTTATTCGACCAATAGGATTTTATTTTTATTTTATTTAGCAGCTTCTCGAAACATGAATTTTCCAAATATCTACTTGACCGCTCGTGAATAAGCTGGTGCGCTGTTCCAAGCTTTCGAGCAGCGCTATAGAAAGTTTGCTTACTTACTTACTTACTTACTTAAATTCATACAATTTCATCAAGATATCATAAACTGCCAAAAATCTGCAGTAGGTCCCAAACTTATTTGGTATCACCAACTAAATCTTTCTCACTACTTTTAAAATTCAACAACTGTAATTACGACACATACACACACACACACTCGCGCACGCACCCTGGAGACCGTTTCCCTAGACCCTGCCTACTTCTATGAATTTACTAGATGTCTACCAGGCCACAGCTTGAGAACTGTCAATAGCATATGTGACTTATATTTAGTCAACAAAAATACAATAAAATAATTACATGTATCAAATGCTTACATGCATGAGATCATGCATACATCAGAGACCAAACATTGCCCAAATAAAACAAGAGTTGTGAGAACAAAGCACAAAAGCAATGGACAAATGGGAAGAGTAAATAATTAAGAGTAAATACATAACCAAACCACTAAAATCATATCACTATCATATTTATCATCATCAATATCATTAATATTATTTTATTATCATTATTACTGTTATGGTATGATTACTAGCATTAATATTATTATTATTATTATTATTATTATTATTAGTAGTAGTAGTAGTAGTAGTAGTAGTAGTAGTAGTAGTAGTAGTAGTATTAAGTTGTTGTTGTTGTCAAAAGAGCCATGCAGAGCAGGATAAAAGCTTATGTGGCATCATTAGCTACATGAGACCTTTCTATTTTAATGAATACATTATTCACTTGAAAGCTACATTAGGCTTATATGTATGCAGTAGATCCCTTTCTGTGCTGTCATATCCAATATCTATTGCCTTTTCCAGGCAGAAGTCACACGATAAAAATTCTTTCATTTAACATTATTATTATGCATACAATACACAAAAAGTGATTTGTTTCTCTGCTTTCAATAAGTCAGCAATGCATTTTCTGTGGTAAGACACACACACACACACACACACACACAGAGGACAGATCCTACTAAACCACTCTAAACCCTGTTATCATCATCATCATCATCGCCGCTGTCGTCGTCGTCGTCGTCGTCATCATCATCATCATCATCAGTCTAGTAATTCACTTTAAATTATTCTGTTGCATTGGTCATTCATTGGTTCCATAAAATAAGACTTCTAAGCAAAAGTGAAAAGACAGACCTAAAACAAAAACAAAAGTTCCTATGTTCCACGAATCTGAGAGCTTCATGATTTGAAAATATCAGAGATTAACTACATGTATTCGTGTAAATGTCTATTTCAAACATCGGAACAATGTATGCAGTGCTACTAAAAAGGTTTCTTGGGTGATTTCTCAGTTTACACTTACATAGAGCCACGCATGTATGGCACACCATAGCTATCAGTCATATTACTGTACAACTTTTGTCTCCAATACCATTTAAGCCATGTACCAGGTTAAACACCAATTTCAGTCTTTAACATTAACTGCACCCAGTCTTGGCCAATGGTTGTCTCAAATACATTTCCGGGTTGAATACCACCAATAATGGAACAGGAACTCTCCATAATCCTCCCTGTAACCCGAATTAGAGGCATCACCAGCAACTGTGTTAGGTATTTTCTGACAACCATTTCAAGACCCCAACAATGTTATTTCTAGGCCCTATGGGCAGGGATATTTTTACACCCCCCATTTGAGGTCAACACCCCCAAATTTGGTAATGCGACAATGGTATGCATACAAAATGCATACTAATTAGCTCAGAACACCCCCCCCCCAATGGAGAAGGACAGTGCATACTGTGACACAAGCAGGAATTGTGATTCAACCATTGTTTAGAAATTCAACCATTGTTTACAACACGCAGGTTAGATGAGGAGTTACTACTCATTAACTATCGGTAGATTGTTTATGCGCAGTCTATTTTGGCAATACAAAAACAACGTGCATCTCTCTCTTATATTTCCAATTTCTGGGTTTTGCTCTGGACATATAGGGAAGACTCTTGACCCTGACCAAAGGGCCATAGACCCTGACCAAAGGGCCACAGACCATGACCAAAGGACCACAGACTCAGGTGCAACAAATGCTTGCGCAATGCATAAAAACATTGATAGATATTCACCAAAAAAATTAAAATTAAAAAGTGATGCTTAGAGTGTATCTATTTGCATAAAATTCTGGTAACCTTTTCCAACCATCTGTTCTAGTAATAGATGAAGAGAAAAAGAGAGACAGAGAGAGAGACAGACAGATGGATGGACTGACAGAGACTGAGAGCAGAGAGAGAGAGAGAGAGAGAGAGAGAGAGAGAGAGCAAGAGAGACTTTTCTGGAACTGGGAGAACTTTTTGTCACTCAGTAAACAAATGCTGTTTGTATACATTGGGCCAGTGGTCAGCATGTTTGCAAAAAAGTCTAACCCATCCACCACCACCACCACCCCCCCTCCACACACACACACATACAAAATGCTTTAGGTCCACAACATCCACTAAGAATTCCTATCCAGTATATCCTAATACTTCTAAAGTCTATTATTCATTTTCAATCACACCCTGTAACCCCCTCCCCCCCATCCACACACACACACACACACACACACACACACACTGCATTGCCGGTTAGGGAAATCAGGACAAAAGACCATCATGAGACATGAAAAACACAATCAAGCTTCCTGGTAGAAATTTTGCCAATAAAAAAACTGTCAGCATGCAATATCTGTGAACCAGATCAGATACAGCAACTGTAGGGCTGTAACCAAATATGCCAAACACAATTCTAGATCACATTTGCCCGCAAGCACTTATTAATTACTAACTTTCCGGATGAAGAACATCACGGAACAGACCCACACGACAGTACCAGAAGCGAATCAAGCCATGCAATTAGGGACTTTGTGGGAGCACTGTTAATGATGCATGTCACCACACAGCACCAGGGGATGATGACTTAATTATTAGAATTGCAATTATAAACATTTTTATAGATAAAAACAAACACAATTTCATTCTGCCCTAGCACTCTTTACTATAACGTTGCTGATTTTCAGTTTACAAATTCAGACAGGCCCAAAAAAGTTCTGTGTAAAACATATTTCTAACTTAAGACATTAAACCACAGCCAGTGAATTGTATTCATATATTTTTAATATAAAAATCCCAGTTCTGTTAGCACACTGCTTAAAATTAGGACATTGTATGAGCTTAAGTACGATAGTATACAAAGTAAAATTTCTTTGGGAAATTTTTGCAAGCCTTTCATTTGAAACAAAGAAAAAGACAAAGAACACTATTATTTCATAACAGACTTAAACGTACAGTATTGGCAATCAACATGTAAGCGGGATTATACTTATGAAATCAAATCTGTAAAATGCTTTGATTCTTTGCATGCTAACCTGTTAAATAAAATCTACAACGTAAGCAAAGATTTCAGACTGTTTCGTAAAAGAGTGCAGCAAAAAAGCCAAATACGAGCGCGCATCGCACTTATTTTCCGAACACTCCAATCGTACAAGGATACTGAGCGAGAGAGTTGCCCATCTGTCTATAAAGCACTTCAATCAGGCACTGTATCTGCTCACCACTCGACGACGCATAAGAACGAGTCTTTAGATACTCAGATACCTCCCCTCCCCATGCTGTAATATACGACAACCTCTGGCAAAAACGCTTCATCTCTGTTGCCCAACCCTTGCTCTGGAATTCTCTCCAGATGTTGGAGAGATGTTGCTGCATTTGTCTTGACTGAAATCCCTGCCGAAATCTATGGACACAGTCAGAATATCTCTGGCTCTAATGCTATTTGGATTTGGTGTGCCATCGGCTGATGCCCTGGGCATTATGATAGTGGCGCTATAGAAGTTGATTGATTGATTGATTTATTGATTGATTGATTGGCAGGGGGGCGAGTTCTTCAAGTCAATTCTCATTCTTTTTTAAAGACTCTGACAATATTTTGCCCATTGGCTAAACAAGTCTGTTTCTGATTTCATCATCTTCGGTGCTGACGTGGTGACAGGGCCGACAAGATAGGGAGGGGTTCACTCAGGATGGGTCAGGGAAGAGGTCTGTAAGGGACTGCCGACCCACTACTTTCAGCAGAAGAAAGCCAGGCCCAAGCTGCTATTAGACCTGGTACTTCAAGCACATGTCGGAATGAATTTTCAGCAGGGGTGCAGATTTTCTCAAGATAAAAAAATTGACAAGTAAAAAAATTTTGCCTCTTAAAAACCCTGACGAGCAAAAACCAGGGTCTTCACTAACTCTTTACTTTGTCCTTAAAACTTTGACAAGCAAAAAAGGTCATCATCTCTCTTTCTTCTATTTAAAAATCCTCACAAGCAAACAATTAAAAAACAGCCTTATCTTCCAGGGGGTGTGCTGCACCCCCTGATTTTTTCCAGGGGGTGCAGCTGCAACCACTGCACCCCCACTTCCTATGGGCCTGTGGTATTTAAATTTTTTTGATCCGACAATGCAAAAAATTCCAGAAACATTTGCAAGAAAATCTTTTCAAATCAAGTGACTTTACATTACATTGCTGCTGACATAAGGAATGCTTCACGAATATATGTGCCTGCAACACTGCGGTACAATTTGCCTGTGCAAGTTTGCCTATGTTTTTGCCAGCAGTTTCAATGCATTAAAATTGATAATCTGAGTCATTTAAGAATGCTCATTCTCATAACTCACTGGCATATTTCTAAAGAGAAGACATCAAAGCTCACTTCTCAGTTATCACCATCCTAAATATTAGGCAATCTTTCTCCCACTGAGGTAGGCAGCCTGGAGGCAGTTGGGGTGGGGGTGGGGGTGGGTGGGTGTGGGAGGGAGTAATTGGGCAAGAGATTTTAAAAGACCCTGATGGCAGTGGATAAGCAACAGGCAGTACAGGATAGGCAACGACCACGGCGGAGTCGGTAGTTAACAGCGGCTATGCAGTTATGAGGCTATTGATAGCCATGCCAAAAGAGCAATGTCCAAAGCCGAGAAAAAGTAAAGATAGAAGAAGATCAGGGCAGGTAGATAGGTGCCTAGGTAAGCTAGGCAGGTAGGAATAGTCAAGACAGCAGCAACACCTGCAGCCTGGCTCAGCCTTGACACAAGCATCAAGGCCAGCCATCATATTTATATAGAACCAGTGTTCTATACCCATATTCACATATACATACACACATATTGCATATAAGCAAGCATACATACACATATACAAATGCGTATATACATACATACACCTCAATACGTATATACAGAGACATACACTTGCAGAGAACATACGTGCATATCTACAAGTAGAACATATATAAGCTGTTTGGGCAACTGTATTCCATGAAATATTTGTGTGCACACACACACACACACACACACACACACACACACACACACACACACACACACACACACACACACACACACACACACACATATATATATATATATATATATATATATATATATATATATGTAGCTCATGAGTAGTGTGTTTGTCCAGCAGGTCATAAATCTGAAGCAGGGTGTTAATAGATACAGGCTACAAGGACTGGAGAAGCCACCAACCAGAAACATCTCTAACGGTTCACACTGCCTGCGGCGGTCCCTAAACCACGGTGGGCAATGCTCTCTGGCCCTATCACCTGCAGAAAAACAGCAACAACCGGTAGGAAGAAGAAGGGCACATCCCCCTCTCGGCCGGTCTATAAAGAAACCAAACTTAGGCCTGCAAAGGCCTCAAGGAACGGTGGGTGAAATGGAAGACGGAAACTAATGAAAAGGCACTGACACAGACAAGTGATGATACACAGAGGCTGACAGAAATGGTGAACACGGGGGGGGGATGCCTGCTGGCAAAAGGTCCAACGCAACAAAGGCAGGGTTTGAAATGTAAGTTACATTTCAAAATTACGTTATGTTACATTATGTAACATCATGTAATTTTGTAAATGATATTCCATATGTTATACTGAGTTATCAAAATGCAGTGAATTGTACAAAGGCGTTCTGTCTGTCTGTCTGTCTGTCTGTCTGCCTGTCTATATGTCTGTCTACCTGTGCATTTATTTGTGACTTGTATCCAATATCTGCCCCGTTTTTGATATTGAAACCATCAACTAAGCCAGTGAGATTCAGGCATTCTTTGGGTGAATGGAGTAGATCCACACAGCTCCAAACTGGAAAGTTTTTCTTTTGCAGTAATATTCATCAAAGATGTATGATCTGGATCTCTCTAGAGCAAAACTCCACCAATCCCCACATTGAACAAGGCAAATGCAACCAGAGAAAAACTTGTCAAACAATTTCAAATGGAAATTATCTCAGAAGACATGGAACTTCTGCAATGAAAATCTTGTAATATCACTCACTCCACAATGCTAAGAAGACAAATAAGACAGATATGACTGACATCATCATCATCATCATCATCATCATCATCATCATCATCATCATCATCATCATCATCACCACCACCACTCCAATATTAAGTCACCCCACTCTCAATAATTCTCTTTGCAAATCAAAAAATATGCAGCACAGGGTGTTCAGCCCATACTGCAACATTAACGAAGCCAGAAAAATAACATGGAAAAAACTAAAGTAAATCATAAAGAAAGCTGTAGGCAACAGAGCGGCAAAAACCAATGAAGCAGTACAATATGGCAGCTTGTCAACAGTGAAAGATTATAAATCAGACCAGATCTTACTTATAGCCATGATGAATGACACTTTGAATAAAATGACCCAGCCTGACTGACCCTCACCTTTTGCCTATAGCTATTTCAAATTTAGACTAAGCGCCTAAGAATAAGTAGCTACTGCAGTACAATTTAACAAAGGCGCTATATAAATTCATCAGATTTTGCTTGCTTACTTACTTTGGTGTTAAATGCAGCAAATCTTAAAAGAGTATTCCATGTATGCCTAGCAAACACATTGTAATACAGCGTGGCAATACCCTACTCTAGGTCTTAGCTTTTGCAAGATCTCAGCTGGAAAAAAAATGCAAGCACAAGTTCAAATTACAACTGTCCAATGTAGGATACAATGTAAAATAGTTCTGTTATATAAAACACTACTTGTAACCAGCTGCAGAATAATCAGGTAGCATCTGCCAGCAGTTAGTTCCGGTAACCTTGTCTGGATATGCTTGCCACAGGTTCATCATAATCTGCTACAAATAAGCTGTGGGACTTTTATAAATGAATCAGGACACAAGATAAGCCTATAACATCCAGTGAAACAGCTCAACCACAGATAACATCATCATCATCATCATCATCATCATCATCATCATCATCATCATCATCATCATCATCATCATCATCATCATCACCTCACTCATTTACCAATAAGACCTCCCCTTCAATGCCTTATAACTTTCTATATCAATGCCCACAGCCTTTTTTGTACTCAGCCTCTCATCCACCCTCTCAACGCATAAGTCTATCTGTCTGTCTGTCTGTCTGTCTGTCTGCCTATCTGTCATCCAGATGCATTTTCTTATTTATCAAGATGATCTCCAAGTATCACATTTTCTTGGTTTTCAGTTTCTTTTTTTGTTTCTTTCTTTTGTCTAATTCTGGCAATCTTCTACAAATGAACTTTAAAAATACTTAACAAGATTGAAACATACACTGAAAAAGAAATATTGTAATACAATGACATAACATCGTTTGCATGTCCTACAGACCTACACATACTGCCAGTTCCTTTATAAATTAAATCAAATGGACATTTTCTATGGATAGGCCTACTAAGATCATTTATCAGTTAGTTTATTGACACATGAAAATTCAAAACCCCATAAATAACAATATGAAATAATAAACGAAATAATTGAATAAACCAGCTTTGTCATTAAAGTAAATCAACATAGTTTATTTAATTTTTCTTTCACATTTACTGTGATTTCAGCGCTTGTACTACCGGTGACATTTTACCACATCATCACTAACTGAAGCATTAGTTGGGATGTTACTACTAGTTAAGCCGTCAGTCAATTTTGTGCTAAAGCTTTGCTTTTCATCTATTATTTCTACTATAAATTTTTTTCAACAAGTGGCCAGCCTCATAATGTCTATCCTTCTCTGGCAATTGGGGGGGAAGGGGGACGGGGAATCAGTGATGATGTTTTGATGAATTGCTCATTGAAAATAATACAGTTCTCTCTCTCTCTCTCACACACACACACACACACTCTTTCTGGGATAATTAACTGCAGAAAACCATACATTATCCTACAAAACTAACAATAATAAACTCCACTTACAAATAGGGCCTACATATCTGATATCAGTCTAAAAACAAGTACACTGTATCGGTAAATGACACAGCCAAAGTTGCCCACTTTGCCAGAAGCATTTAAACACCGGACTTTGACAATCAGAGGCATAGCAAAAGACGTTTTTGGGACAAAGAATGGTATTTGCGAAAGTACGGTAGTCACAAGCTAACAAATAAACCGTTTCTCAAAGTGCTGATATGCAAAAAATGTTGCCGGGTAATTTAACTTTTGCTGTTTGTTCTTTTTATGCTCATGTCGAAAACAAGATGAGATAAAATCTCTCATAAAGCCGATTCCAAACACATAAAACCTGTGATATCGGTGCAAATTGTCAGCTCGAATAATAAGACTTTCATTGTCCGGTGGTTTCAAATAAAATATACATTTGAGCAATCTGTTGAAAAACTAGACAGTCCAGTCAAAAAGCAGACAAAGCATAGACTGCAGGGATATTTTGACACCCCTAACACCCCCCCCAACACCCCCCAATTTGGTAATGTGACAATGGTATGCATACAAATGCATACTAATTAGCTCAGACCCCAATTTGAGGTCGACACACCCCCCAATTCACAATCCTAGAAGTATCCCTGATAGACTGTCCTGCAGACCAGCCACTTAATAAATGACCAAAGTAAGTTGAATGGAACAGTGTAAATGACACGATGATATAAAAGGTTTTCAGCACAAAATGCTAATGAAACGATGAGCTGTAACTTAATTTCATATGATTGACAGAAAAATACTTTGGACTAAAGGCCATCCCATGATGATCAAGGATCAAGTCATCCCTTTGCTGAAAAATTATTTTTTATTAGGCCTATAGTCAGACAGAAATTTAAAGTAAGAGTTATTCCAGGAGCAAAAGTTGATTCGATATCCAAAATCGAGCAAAACATCAACAGTTTTTGGAGAACCTACCACTGCCCAGAAAATAAACTTTCTTATACATCAAAATCTGTGAAAATTCATAAAAATCTCACTTGTTTAATTTTCTTAATGTTAACCAAAAAAATTAAAAAGCAAACAGGTATGTCCAATAATTCTGAGTTCATTTTTATAATCTTTACCATTTCATTGAGAATATATCTGTGACCAGATCAACACGATTCTTGTGAATCTTTAAATCCCGGTTCATTCATTTTATTACCCCTCCCTTGCCCCGATAGCGACATCCCCACTGTCCACCCCCCACCAATTACCCGAATTCGTGGCAGAAACAGGGGCAACAGGGGCTACTGACCGTTCGGGCCGTACTTCTCCTGGTTTCTCTTGATCTGGTCGTCGCCCAGTCCAGAAGTCTCGTCAGTCTGGAAGTAGACGAGAACCTCGTCGACGGGTTTCGTGTGCGCGTCGTCCATGGCTGGAGAAGAAGAACGAGGTACCACTGCCGGCAACGACGACTACGACGTCCTCCGCCCCACCGATCGTCCGTCCGTTCGCCTCTCGCCGATCGAAGGCTGACTCCCACCACAGCCGCCGCCGCCGCCGCCGCCGCCGCCGCCGCCTCCGGTCGTCAAAGATCCAGCCGCCGCGGGCTACGACGAGGTTCTTCCCTCTCTCGGCGGCGAGCGGTACACGAGGGGCATAGGGCCGGGCGAGGAGAGGCGCCTTCGGACGCCACTCGGCGGAGATCGGGAACGCAGCGACCTGTTCAGGTAGACTGGGGGAAGGGGGTGCACGACGGGCAGACGGGCGGGGAAGACGAAGTAGGACGAGACACGCCGCCGGGACGAGAGGCACGCGGTGCCGCAACGCCGGAGAGTAATTAATATCCGACGGAAAATACACGGCGTCGGCTTCGGCGGCGCTACTCGAGGGATGTCGCGTCCGTGTTGCCGCTTTACATGACGCGGTAACGATGATTACATCGATCGAATATAGATCGGAAAACGGGAAAACGCTGTCTGCGTGTGTTTTCGCTGTGCCGTTCGTTTGCACGATCGCCGTCGGGCAGACCGGTTGCGTTTCGAGTCGACCTTCCGCCCCCCGGGGTCGCTGTAATGGTATCGTTCGTCGGTCGTCGTCGATGCCATTGGCGACATCTGATTCGTCGGTCAGTGTCACGTGACCGTCCGTTCGACGCTTCCTTATTTAGAGATCGACGATTCCCACGGGTTCGGCATCGAGATAATCTGCTGTGATTATATTTTTTAACGTGGGAAACAATAAGCCTACAGTCCTATACACATCAACCTATCGCAAACGGTAAAATTGAGATTCTATCGGCTGAAGCACTAAATTCGTACGTCAAATCTACGCTTCTAGGCTACAGTCGCAGTATTTCTCGGTATCCATGCAGTTATCTTATCTTTGGGGTCTTCCATAAATGACGTAGCGCGATTTTGGCACTTTTTACCCCTCCCCCTAAATAACGCGACATAACAAAAAGTCAGACCCCCTAAAGTATGACGTAACAACAGGCCGACCCCCTTTCGTCTTTCGAAAAGTCTTGACAAGCAAAAAAGATCATTCATCCTTCTATTTGTTTCCCTCTCCAAACATACTGACAAGCAAAAAAGTCATCCCTGTATTTTCCCTCTCCAAATACCCTGACAAGCAAACAAAATCGTCACATAAAAAGTTTTTGTTACGTTACGTCACATTTACGGAACCCCCTCCCCTCCTCTTCACACTTCGTAACAAATGTTCGGACCCCCTCCTCCCCTAGGCGCGCTACGTCATTTGTGGACGAGCCCTTTCCATTTTACAACATTCAGTTTGCTGCACGTGATGGCACAATCTCGAAATCAACTTATCGAGTGCTTTGAACAAAAAAAATTCGATTTGGGGCTATGGCTCAAATAGGGCCTATATAGCAGCTATCTGCCCGGTCTAATAAAATTTCTCAACCACGTCGTTCTGCGATATAATCGGATTTCACTTTGGTCCAGATACTCTCAAGATGACAACCATAAATGTTTCCATGGCCACTAGAGAACTACTTTAGTATAGGCCTAATCGATTTTTCCCGTGTTTATGATTATTCCCTACTAGCCTGTTAGTAAAGCTTTCCCCGGCGCTTAGGCTGAAAATTTGCTGGATATTAGGCTACCATTATGGAGTGGACATATGGTTGAATTTCCCACAGGAATTCGATTTCTGAATTCCGCAGAAAGAAATTCCGGACCTGGCTCTCGACTATAGCGTTTCCTCAAAGTTGGAGCTGTCGAATGGAAATACAACAGTGGTCTCTTTCCTGCCAGCAGTTTGAACTCCTTTATACAGTTTGCATTACAGAGTCCGTCAATCATTGATAAATCACAGTGACGCTATTCAGCAGCATAGCATTTGCCAGAAGCATTCAATAACACTTTACGAAAGGCCAGCTTTTTATGACTCGTGCCCGAAGATCATGGTGTCTTTGAAACCAGTGGTTGTCATTTCTCACTGACACTAGGCCTATAGCCAGTATTAGGAGTGATCTTAGATCAAAAGATCAAAGATCACGATCTAAGATCACAATTCATGATCTTTGATCTAGATCACTTTTTACTAGTGATCTTTGACTCTGACTTTAAATCACTTTTTCGGTGATTTTGATCCTTATTATCAACAGAAGATCAAAGATCAAATTATACGTATTCTCCCAACTAAGTCAATCAATCAACGAACTTCTATGTGTATTGAGTAAAATGGCGGACAAATCAAGCATTCGGATCTCAATGATCATGTTAGTGCAGCAGGTGCAGATGTTGAGGATTATGGGTATGGCTCTGACATTAGTACTGGCACTGCCACTGGGACTCAGGGAGAGGCTTGCTCAGTTGCAACTGGTCGTGAAAATGCAGTCAAGATAGAGGTCATGCACTACCTGAATAACCCAAATAAGGAACTTTCTAGCTTGTTGGCATACCCACATGTCAAGGCAGTATTTGTGAAATATAGCACAACCCTGCCATCTTCTGCGCCTGTCGAAAGACTTTTTAGTCATTGAGGTTTGATAGCTACACCGGGAAAAAACAAGTTGTCTGACGCAACGTTTGAGCGTCTGCTCATATGAAAATGAACTGCCATGTTCAACACTGACTGTGAACTGACAGTTAGTTGCTAAAATTGTCATGAACTGTTTTCAGTTGTGTTAGTAACTTAGTATTACAAAAGTTTACATGCATCGTACAGTGGACATTTGTATCGTTATCATACGTTTACATGACATAATAACTATATTTGTATGATCTTTGATCTTAGATCACTTTTAAAGTGATCTTGATCTTAGATCATTTATACTCTAGTGATCTTTGATCTTGATCTTAGATCAATTTCTCTCTAGTGATCTTGATCTTTGATCAAGATCATTTTACAAGTGATCTTTCCTAACACTGCCTATAGCATGCAAATATTCTGCCGGTTTCTTGTAGTCGAACTGATTTTATTTGTATTACATTTAGCAGGTATTTTCAGGGCCGGATTAAGGTCCGAGTGGGCCTGGGGCTGAGAGGCCAAAAAGCTCGTCGCTTCCATAATTTGAAAATCGCCCCTTGTAAAATTTCCCGCCGCCTTCACTGAAAATCTCTGACAAGCAAAAAAGGTCGTCACTTGAAAAACGGCGGGCCTATATTTTATGGTGGGCCTGGGGCTTCAGCCCCCGCCTTAATATGGCCCTGGGTATTTTGCATTTTGTGAAGTAGCCTGATGGTAATTAATTTAACTAAACCTAATAACTAGGCCTACACTACAGTCACTAAATAAATACAAAAAACTATTAGCTTTTAGGTTGGATGTATGTCTTATTTCTTCTGCATCTTCGCGGGTCATTTCACACCACTTGGCGGGCCGCATACGACCCGCGAACATCACTGGCATATGCTGATAGCGACAGGAAAAACGCGAAAAAACAGTAGCGGCAGACGATTTCCAGTAGCGGCAGACGATTTGCAGCAGCGGCAGACGTCGTGTCTGCCGCCATCTGGGGACTATACTAGCGCCATCGAACGAATTAAAGAACGACGTTTGGGCAGGGTTTAACCCCTTAACTGTGTATTTAACCGTAACTCAATGTAAAATGGTCGGATATATCCGGAATCCCCAGTTAAGGGGTTAATTATCAGCGACCACGAACAGAGGCCAACTCCAGAGTAGAATTTCCTTTAACCCCTTAACTGTGTATTTAACTGTAACTCAATGTAAAATGGACGGATATATCCGGGATCCCAGTTAAGGGGTTAAAGTTCAAGACGACGTAGCAGTGGCGGCTCAACAGAGGGGCCCGGGGAGCCAGTGTATTGAGTGCCTGCCCCCCAGTGACCCCCTGTTGGGACCCTTCCGACCCTATACTTAATACTACATGCCTAACAACAAATGGTTGGCCCCCATGATTAGAAGTTGCCACCCCAACGGCCCCTACTTGCCAAATCCTGGAGCCGCCATTGAGACGTAGACCCCCTGAAGTTCCTTGTTCCTGCGCCATCGTTGACCGTCATCGCGCAATGGAAGAAACCTGAGAGGGGAAATTCGGACCATTTTGACCGACTTTGAAGTTGTGACCGAGAGTCTGTACAACGGGGAGCTACAACCAGAGTGGTATTTTAGAGGGCTGGGGGGGGGCAGAGGATGGAAATTTCCTGGTCACTGCCTGTTGACCGCCAAAAGTCATCACCACTGCGAGATATAGCTATAGTCTTACCGACTTTTTACTGCTTTTCCAAAACGGTCAAAATACAGAGCGCTGCAACTTTCAGCATCGGCGTAGCCACGGGGTGGGGTGGGAGTGGAGTAAGGGAAGATGGAGGGGGACTCGGTTCGGTCCCCTATCAGGTGTGTAGCCAGGAATTTGATTTGGGGGCATTATTAATGTGATTGGGGGAAGGGTTATAAATCTTTAAAAACTTTGAAAATCCTAAAAGCACATTGAAAATTTTAAGGTACAGTGTAGTCTGATTTTTTTTTTGGGGAGGGGCGGTATATATACGATATACCTCCGTCGCTACTCCCCTGCCCTATTCGGATCGGGACCGGTCGTGTGATTCGTCCAAAACCTATGAGTAGTTGGGGGCAGGGGTGTGTTTAGATCGAGGAGGAGAACGCCCCAGACTTTAAAGCGTTTCAGACGACGACCTTTTTGTTCGTTAAGGCTTTTGGGCTGAACATATCGAAGTCCCCCCCCCTATTCTGGAATCCTCGCTGCGCCACCGACCTTTATAATGGGATTAGACTGAGAAGGGTGAACAAGAAAAGAGGCGCCCTTTAAATGATAGGTGCTCGTAAATGATTTTTGTCTCGTAACTCTAAACTTTTCACGATTCGACCGATGTGAAGTCACCGAATAAGTAAGTAGGGGCTAGGCGAATAAGCAAACAAGCAAGTAAGTAAGATCTCGTGATTTGTATAGCGCTTTAGAAAAGTACCGTAGTATCGGTTGGCGTAGCCACGGGGCCGTACTCTGCTGCCTGGGAACGGTCGTGGGATTTGCGCAAAACTATTGCAGATTTTTGATGGCGGGGGGGGGGGGGTGACGGTATGCAGTGACGGTTCCAAGAACTCTTGGTGGGGGGTGCAATGAATTTTTAGGAAGATCCTGCCAATTGTCAAATAAATTATAGGCCTATGTAAATGGCTTAGAAGAGATCTGTACATTTTATGTCTGAAATATAATGCTCAGAATTGACAACGCATAAAAGCCATTTTAGTCTGGTTGTATACAAAGTCATAGTGCAAAATCGAGTTTTCCAGTGTTTTATCCAGACTCCAGGCCTTGGGGGGAATTGAGGCTTTCCGGGGGGGATCGACTTGGTTGGAGGGGAAAATAAAATACACAGTTCAATGCAAAATTTGTTTAAGTGCTTGGATTTGGAGGGGGGATTTGAGTTGTGTTTTTTTTGGGGGGGGGGGAATCTCCCCTCCTAACAGGCCTTTATAAAACACTGGAGTTTTCTATTGCTGGAAGCGAATTTGTCGATGACATTGTCTATAGATATGTCCACATTTTGTGGCTATACATCAATGCTAATCCGTTTAGACGATCATCTTTCATTGAAGACGCATTTTTGGTGGGCCGGTCGGAGGGCTGCATCCCCCAGTCATCGCCAACGTGGAACCGCCCCTCGGTGCTGGTATTCTTCAAGTATGTGACGTGGTGGCCTCCACAACAGACAAGACATTGCGACAACCCAGCCCACTGTTATTGTTGGTCGCACAAAAGGACAGAAAATTGATTACGAAACTCAGTCGAATTCTCAGAACCACGATGTAAAAATCGTTCAACGTATTAATTAACCAGATGGCGCGCACAGCCGTTGCGTTCTCTTCTTAATTTAGGTGAATTCCATTCTTCGTATAGGTGAATTCCAACACAAAGACTCTTACGCCGACCATGTTTAGTATTGTCTCCATTTACGACAATACAGCAATTAGGCGACGTGTCGTTATAACGGTTTGCGTCCACCCAGTCTCGTAGTAGGGCCTATACAGGTATCCTCCGTTGAAGGAGGAAAAGCAACTCGGGAAGGCGCTTGTTTTTGAAAATATCTCGAAGCATTTGAAAGCCTTTACGAATTTTTCCACTCCACTGCAGCGCATTGAAACTCGCGTATACTGAGTCTACAGCACAGCGGCAAAAGTAAGTAAGTACTGTTGTACATTGCGTTTAAATTTCCAAACGGTGGTTCGCAACCTTGCACAGATAATAATAATAATAATAATAATAATAATAATAATAATAATATTAATAATATTATTATTATTATTATTATTATTATTATTATTATTATTATTATTATTATTATTAGCTTATTATTATTATTATTATTATTTTTTATTTTTAAATTATTAAATTATTATTTGCATCGGATGTCCGACAAAGCGTTAGTTTGGCTATGGGAAGTAATGAATACATCGTCTGTTGATTTGAAATGACCGTTGGTAGGGACATAATGCCGTTGATCCGGTGTTATTAGTGTCGCTTCTGTATTATTAATGATCTTTCACAGTATTGAATTTTAGGCCAACGGTGATCACGAAAAGAGGCGCCACATTAAATATATAGAAAAGTCAGATATTTTTGTAGTTTTTTTAAACGTGTGATTAAAAAGATATGTTTTTGCATTTCGGATGTCTTGACTGCAATTGTTTGAACCCGCATCAATGAGTTTGATCAATATGGACACATGATGCGTTGCTGTTCAATATCACGGACGGTGAACGCGCAGTTGCTGTTGATTTGATTTCACGATTCTCTCTCTCAGAGACTCTCTCTCTCTCTCTTTCTCTCTAACAGTTCTCTGTCTCTCGAGCTCTCTCTCGGTGCTCGTCCTGACCGTTGGTAGGGACATAATGCCGTTGATCAGTAGTGTTCTTAGTGTCCGTTAACATCACCCCCAGTCAATGTACGACCGGGGCTGAAACACCATATTGGTTACTTTTATCGGACGAGTACGCAAAAGACAGCGCCTGTCCTTCTTTCTTTTTAGCGTGATCTTTCTGGGCCTAATATAATTAAAATTTCAGCATGATTTGAAATTTTATACTAGGGGTCCTGATTTTATATCACGGGTCTTGTCTTCCGGCGTCGTTCATTCATTCATTCATTCATTCATTCATTCATTCATTCATTCATTCATTCATTCATCCATTCATCCATTCATTCATCCATTCGTCATGTCTTTATATATATATGTAATTAAATATACCTTAATTGCATATATTATATATTATGTATGTAAATTGATGCACAGCTATACTTATATATATATATATATATATATATATATATATATATATATATATATATATATATATATATATTATATACACATATACATTAAATGTACAACATAATATGTAACTACTGCAGGGATGGAGTAACAGCACACCAAGGTGCCAGGTACCGGTTGATAAGTATGAACATAGTTCTGTCACAAGATTCTTCACATGATTCCACTAGAGATTTTATTTGGGCGAATATAGCATCTCTCCCTGTCTCTCTCTGTCCGTCCGTCTGTCTCTCTTCTCTCCTCTCTCTCTCTGTCTCTCTGTCTCTCTGTCTCTCTCTGTCTCTCTGTCTCTCTCTGTCTCTCTGTCTCTCTCTCTGTCTCTCTGTCTCTCTGTCTCTCTGTCTCTGTCTCTCTGTCTCTCTGTCTCTCTGTCTCTCTGACATTTCTCTCTGTCTCTCTGTCTCTCGCCGTCTATATTTACTTCACATGATGCATTGCTATTATAAAGTATTTGCCAGGAAGGGGAAATATGGACAAAGGACTCCAGTGATGCGCTTTGTTACACAACGCCAACGACGCAAGACGTGTTGCACACACTGACACCGCGAAAACATGTCGACTGACAGTCTGACATCTGACGGCAGGCTAAAAAATCTCCGAATAACGAATCGTGACAGTCGATTGGCACAAGATTTTACACTCCAAGTACAATTCTCTTGTTTTTACTGATACGAAAGGTTAACGACGCATCAAAATCAGTTTTTCCCTCTTTCTACGCCGAGGAGAAAGCACGTTTTTTTGGCGCGCCCCCTTCAAGTGGTGCCCAGGGTATCAGCCATGCCTCCCTTCCCCTACCATAGGTACGCCACTGCTCATCAAAACCCGCGGGAAGACGCTGATGGAAATCAAAGGCACTCATTTGGCAAACGAAAACGACTCTCTTCTCTTTCGCCTGCTCATGCTGTTCAGTGGCGTAGCCAGGATTCCCGAATGAAGGGGGGGGGGCACTCCGACTTCTTTTGTCCAAAAAAGTCTTGAGCAAAAAAGGGCCATCGCAGGGATATTTTTACACCCCGTATAATCTCAGACCGACACCCAACCCCCTACACACCTTCCAAAATTGAGTCCAGGGAATACTCTTTTTTGCTTCTCAGATTTTTCGGCAGGTGATCTCCAGAAAATACCGACACCCCACCCCAACAATTGAGAATCCTAAAAATAACCCTGGGCCATCGTCTCAAATGCTTTAAACTCTACTATCTAGAACCAGTGTTCAATCTAGACTCCTGGGCTCGGGGGTGGGGGGTGAAACTGACAAAGCCGGGGGGATTTGAAATTTCCGGGGCGGATTATGCTAGGGGCTGCTGTTAGTCCATGTAGTATGCCAAAATTTTCCGGGGATTTGAAATTTCCGGGGAAGGGCAATTTTCCCCTCCCTGAAACGGCCTAGATTAAACACTGTATAGAGCGCTTTCCTCCATCTAATACTACTCCTTATCCCCCCCAACCGGCTTTGGATGAATCTCACTACCGGTCCCGATCTGAATAGCGGTGGTAGGGGGAGGGGGCGGGGCCCCGTGCCCCTGTGGTTCCGCCAACGATGCTGTTCGCCCGCATCATCTGCCCTAGCTTGCTTCTGCTTCTGCTGCTGCTAATGCTACTGCATCGGCCGAGCGATGGCGCTATATAACTGTGTCCCAAGCGATGATCGGGGCGACAGCAACAGACCGTACACGTAACAGGTAGGAAGGTCTGCGCACAGCGTTTTCTATCGTTTTAACGTCCGTTTCTAAGAGTCGTCTGGTTTCATAAATCACGCCCAGGGGCGTAGCCAGGAATTTGATTTGGGAGGTATAAATATTTTGGGTGGGTATAAATCTGAACTATAATTCACGTAAAACATATCAATCGCATATAGCCACATGGAAATCACATAAAAACTTTAAGGTAGACTGATTTTGTTTTAGGGGTGGGTGGGTATATATACCGATATACCCCCCGTCGCTACGCCCCTGATCACGCCTAAACAGAGATTACGATTTTCACATCGCTAGCGGCGACCTACACGGACCTATACGCGATGGGCTCTTCGGCCTAGGTCATAGGCTATAGGCCTGCCTTACCGTTGAAAATTTTCTGATGGTAATTCTAAATCTAGGCGAAGCCGTAGGCAACCAGCTATGCCTGGCATAAAGCATATAACGATCAAACCTCTGGCTATTTTTATAAGATAATAATGTTTGTTTTGAAAGGAGGGCATTCGAAGTAGACTTGTTGATTTGCAAAAAACTGACTGTCAATACTGTCAATACTTTAAGAGATATCACCGGTTTTTTTGTTTACAAGATTGAATGTTATAGTTAATTATTTATTGTCTACACTATTTGAAATATTGCTAAAAAAGTAGCCTATATCGACAACTCTAGTAGACCTAAAGCATATTTTAGTCCTAACACTAGCTGACCTTCCTACCAGGCAGGGATATTTCTAGGATTGTGAATTTTGGGGGATGTCGACCTCAAATTGGGTTGGGGTTGGGGTTTGGGAGTGCTAGGGGGTGTAAAAATATCCCTGCTACCAGGTACCTGTAAGTTTTCAACTAGGTCTTCAGAATATTATTAAAATTATATTTAGGCCTATTTCAAGTCTTTTTTCGTGCGTTCAATTAATTAGAAATTAATCTGGTATCCGTTTCATGCTAGAGCAAACTAAAAGTGATAATGCAAGTGGTAAAATTCGCAAATATTTTCGACAAGGCTGTCAAGTTTGAAAGGAAATTGCGCCCATGAAAAGCCTGACAATGTCTTAGTCTTAGAGCAGCGATTCTCAACCTTTATAGTGCCGCGACCCTTTTAATTCAATTCCCCATGATGTCGCGACCCCCCAACGGTTAAATTATTTTCGTTCACAGTGTAAACTGCTAAAAATAATAATGCTACGACAATCAAAATGTTCGAAATCGTTATTATTTAATTGTCTCCATGTCTATCTTCGAATGACAATTATAGTAAAACAACTAGTACGTCGTAACTACCACTGAGGAAATTTTGTACAATAACAAAAAAGAGACTACCCCATATTTCTGATGGTCTCGGGCGACCCCTGACAAATCGTCATTCGACCCCCGTGGGGGTCGCGACCCACAGGTTGAGAACCGCTGTCTTAGAGTCTCTAATATCACAGATGCGCGACTGTTTAAAGATAGCAAAAGGAGGCTATAAGCACAGTGGCGGCTCCAGGATTTGGCAAGTGGGGGGCCTTGGAGTGGCAACTCGTTCAAGAACAGGGATACAGTGTTTAATCTAGGCCGTTTCCGGGGGAGGGGAATTGCCATTTTTCCTCCTGGAAATTTCAACTGGAGTGGCAATCATTGGGGCCAACCATTTGTTATGTATTTAGCATTAAGTATAGGGTACCAACAGGGGGCCACTGGGGGCCAGGCACTCAATAGGGACACGGGCTCCTGGGTCCCCCTGTGGAGCCGCCACTGTATAAGCAACACTAGACTGTACAGTGGGGACCCTGAAAATGTTTGACTCCAGGAGCCCTAGAAATAATTGTTGACTTCGGGGGCCCATCGGTCAGTTTAAGCATTCCTGCTCGAGTTGATTCTGTTGTCCAGTTTTCACCAGAACACCGAAGTTAAGCAACGTCGAGCGCGGTTAGTACTTGGACTGGTGACCATCCCAATATCGAGTCGTGGTGCCGGCGGCCACCCATGCAAGCCGTTCATCGCTTAGGCGTCGATAAATTTGTAGCAGCGCTAGGCTGCGTGCGAAGGTAAAGCGCAGGTCTATAGAAAGCAATGGCAACCTACTCTAGATTAATGGCGTAGGCCACTTACTTCGCTGCTTGCCTAGAACACGGAGATCAGCGCCGGACCCTACACTCGTTCAAGAACAGGGATACAGTGTTTAATCTAGGCCGTTTCCGGGGGAGGAATTGCCATTTTTCCACCTGGAAATTTAAAATTCCCCCGGGAATTTTGGAATACTACATGGACTAACAGCGGCCCCTAGCAGAATTCTCCCCGGCTTTGTCAGTTCCCCCCGGCTTTTTCAGTTTCCTCCCCGGGAGTCCAGGAGTCTAGATTAAACACTGCAGGGATAGCTTTACCTTTACTATCCCTGGATGCCCTGGAAATGTGTCATGCCGCCGCTACAGTAGAACTTCGTTATAACGGACTCGATTATAACGTATAATCCTCAGCTATAATGTTCTGCCATGTACGGTTCCGTGTGATGCGCGCTACAGTAGGCCTACTGGATGGTATTGGATATAACGTACGGAATTTTACAGGCTCGCTAGGTACGCTGTAACGCGGTTCTACTGTATACATGGACAATACGCCCCTGGAAATAAGCATAAAAACCGAGATTAAAAACGTCCGAACATTGACGATTGAGGTTACGCTGTGAATAATTTGGCAGGTCTGTCCGCAGGCTGAATAATTTTCTTCATTCGATAAAGAGTAGTAGTAGTAGTAGTAGTAGTAGTAGTAGTAGTAGTAGTAGTAGTAGTAGTAGTAGTAGTAGTAGTAGTAATAATAATAATAATAATAATAATAATAATAATAATAATAATAATAATAATAATAATAATAATATCGTGATTTCAAGTGGTGTATGAGCAGTGGCGGCTCCACCGAGGGAGCCAGGAGGGCCCGTACCCCCTATTGAGTGCCTGGCCCCCCAGTAGCCCCCCAGTTGGGACCCTATACTTAAAGCTCCATACATTAAACAACAAATGGTTGGCCCCCATGATTAGAAGTTGCCACTCCAACGCCCCCCACTTGCCAAATCCTGGAGCCGCCACTGTGTATGAGGCGACAGTCTGTGCGAAAATCACTATAATTACGCACAATATTTAATAGCCCAGTTCTCCCAGATAACTTCATCGTTTCGCTCCAATGGTCTATCCTAATTATAGGCCTACAGCTATTGCCGGCCTATCCGCAGACCTATCTGCAGGTTTGTCCGTGGGACATATTTTTCTGTCTCATCCCATTCCATGGCAATGTATGCTTGTCTCATCCCATCCTATCCTATCCCATGGAATTGGGATCAGTAATATTAGCGTGAAATATTTAAGGGGCCAGGGGCATCTTTGAAAAAAAAATTTATCATCTCCATTTTTCCTTTTGAAATAAAATTTATGAAAATTTAAAATGTCCTCAGGACATCATTTCAAAGAGGTACAAAGGGACAGAATTTATTAACTCTATTAACCCTCTACAGCAGCGGTTCTCAACCTGTGGGTCCGATCATTGGGGGTCAATGTCAACAAAGTGCCCCGCCCTAGTTATCGAAATACTGGGGTTTCCTTTTTGTTATTATAATATTAATATGGAATATTAACGTACTAGTTGTTTTACTATAATTGTCATTCGAAGATAGAAATAAAATTAAATAATAGTTTAGGATTATTTTGATTGTCTACATTAATTTTAGGACTACATGTGAACGAAAATAATTTAACGTTACAAAACGACATTATGGGGAATTCATTAACTCTATAAAGGTTATTAACTTTACAGCAATGTTCCGCCACAAAATATAGATGCAACTATATGAAGAAAAGAGAAGGGTAAAAAAGCTTTGAAAAGTTAAAAATAAATAAAAATATCAAGAATAGCTCTGTCCCTTACTGTCCCGCGGATCCCACGGGACATACCAATGTGTGCTATCCCATCCCGTTCCATCCCGTGGGACAATATCCACGGGATTCCCATATGGACAACCCTGTCTGTCCGATTCCAACCGCGTGTCGCCGTCGTATGCTTACACTGTAGCACTAATCGAACTGAATGCGACAATACGACAATATATATCTCTTCACAGACAACAATATGCAGGCGTTTCAATCATCAGGCGACGGAATGTTTCCATATTGTCCGCTGTTTGCCTAGCGATGTTTTGCAGCATCAAGCACACACACACACACACACACGCGCCCACACGCACTGAACACCGTTGTTCCACGGAACCGAATAGTTCTAGTCAGTATGGAAAACGAAAGGTTGGGTGGGCGGTGGGGGTTGGGCGAGTTTTGGAGGGGGTAGGAGTGGGTGGGGTGGGGGTGGAGGAGGCACATGGCGATATAATTATCTGATTGGTTGAACAGTGTGGGTCCCATCACCAGAAGTTCGTTCTGTGTGTCTCTGACGGTCGACGTTACAAGTAGAGATGATCTAATCGCTATTAGCGAAGGAGATACAGTATGATCGTGATATAATAATTACGGAAGTAGAGCAGTTATGATGATAGGAGAGGAGAAAGAGTATAACGATGATGACGACGACGATGATGATGATGATACGATGAGGAGGAGGAGGAGGAGGAGGAGAAAGAGGAAAGAATGAAAAAGAGATGAACCGAGGTGTTGATGATGTTGATGGCGATGACGATGAGACAGATAAAGAGGTACGGAGCCGTCCATAAAGCATCAAGCACGTTGTCGTCGTCATCATCATCATCATCATCATCATCATCATCGTCGTCGTTAACCACCATCATGATTATCATGATCATAATCATGATCATCATCATGATCATCATCGCAATAACAAACATCATCATGATCATCGTCATCGTCATGATCATGATCATGATCATCATCATCTTCATCACCATCATCATCATCATCATCACCATCACCACCATCACCATTACCTCCATCATCATCATCATCATCATCATCGTCGGCGTCATCATCATCTTCTTCTTCAGCTTTTATGCTCACCTACAGTGTAGAGCAACTCTCTAAGCTGCAGAAAGAGGGTAATCGTCTATGGTGTAAACATATCCTATACGGAATGCAGTATACGCGATCGTAAATATCGTCTTCGTTAAAACGACTTTGCCTACACCCTCGTTTGACTCTGGCGATAAGCAAGCAGACAATTTTCCCGACACTCAAACGGCGATAACATCGTTAGCAGGGGTCCACTTTTAACGACGTCTCATCAGATGTCGCGTAATCCGTAACTGCTTACGTATCATAGCCTGAAGGCTGAAACCCCGAATTTTATCGCTGCTGTCCCTTTCCCTCCCTCCCCCGGTAAGCTGAAGTCTCTTATAACTACAATTCGACCCTACCAATTTTGGAAATGTTCTGAAGGAAATATCTATGTGGTGTTGCCGCAAGTATTTTTTCACAGTCGAAAATTTACTGCCACCTTGGGGGATATGCGGATTAGACAGGCCTTTTCCAGAAGCTTGTTCTTATATCCGTAGGTCTATGCGAAGTCGTTTAAAGTTTATATGATCATGGGCGTGGGCGCCCAATGCCCGCCCATACAATACGACAAGGTGGCACTTGCCCCTAGTATAAATGCAGATCTATTTTAAAACTACATTTTAGTTTTACGCACTGGTTTTCGCACAAAAAACTTAAAACCTTGCTAAAACATTAACCGTTACCTTTGTGCTTTGCCCCTGGAAAATGAAAATCTAATCTATATAACTATAGGCCTATGTTGGCTTGCCCTACAATGAACACACGTGGTACATCGGAGCAGTGGCGGCTCCACCGGGAGCATTAGCGTCGCCACGGGGGGGGCAAATGGGGCAACTGCCCCCCCAAGCCCCAGACCACCCCAGATTGCGCAAATCCGTTGAGAAAGTTTGTGAGTGGGGGTAGGGGTGGGTAAGGAATCTGACACCAGTGCCCCAAAAATTCCTGTTGGGACCTGCCCCTATTAAGTGCCTGGCCCTCCATTGGCCCACCCCTGTTGGTTGGCCTCATTAAACCAAATGGTTGGCCTCCCATGATTAAAAGTTGCCACCCAAACGGCCCCCCCACTTGCCAAATCCTGGAGCCGCCACTGCATCGGAGAGGTTTTTTGCCTGTCCGACTTTTCGACCCCAAAATCTTGAATCTTGCCCTCTGGACCAGTCCGAAACGACGACCTTTTATTGCTCCTCAAGATATTTTATAATCTGAAGACATGCATGAAATCTGCCCCACACGTATTCCGGAATCCTGGCTAAACGCCACTGTGATGATGCAGGGCCCTAAAATTATGCGATACCCAAATTAAATTTCCAGAACTTCAGCAGAACATAGGACCAGCATTGTCGGCATCTGAGCAGAACTCTCGATAACCTGAATACAGCAGCAGAGGAGACGTCGTGCCACGTCCAATACCACAGATTTCTTGATCCCACATGGGCGCAGTAGGCCTAAAGGACAGTGTTTATTCTAGGCCTTCTTAGGAGGAATTTCCCCCCCCCCAAAGTTTGAAAATTCCCCCCAATTTTTTTTAGATGTTGGCTGGGGAATGGAAATTTTCCTCCAAACATGTGGAAAGTCAAACCTTGCCCCCCCCAAACATTTCAAAATCCCCCCCAATGTCAAGGGGGCTAGAATAAACACTGCCTAAAGAAGGACCGGCAGACGGTAGTGGTTTGTTCTCTCTCTCTCTCTGTCTCTCTCTCTCTGTCTCTCTCTCTCTCTCTCTGTCTCTCTCTCTCTGTCTCTCTCTCTCTCTTCGCTCCTTCTGCGCGCCCGGTCTCTGGACGAATCGTCTGGGAACGTTCATCTGACAGTGTAATTGAAAATCGCAAAATATTATTTCCGTGTTTTAATACCCGATGACGGTCACAGCGTAAATGATGCAGCGATGAATACGACACAGACAGACAGACAGACAGACAGACAGACAGACAGACAGACAGACAGACAGACAGACAGACAGACAGACAGACAGACAGACAGACAGACAGACAGACAGACAGACAGACAGACAGACAGACAGACAGACAGACAGACAGACAAGCAGACCGACAGACAGACAGGCAGACAGGCAGGCAGGCAGGCAGGCAGACAGACAGACAGACATATAGATCAGCCAGGGTTCCGGAATTGGGAAGTGGCAAATGAGCTAGATAAATAGATAGATAGATAGATAGACAGACAGACAAACAGACAGACAGATAAATAGAAAGACAGACAGACAGACAGACAGTTAGATAGATAGATAAAAAGAATTAGGGACGGATAGAGGCACAAAATAAGACCTGAATAAGCCTTTGCAAGAGTTAGAATGGCTGTTCTGTCACTTGTCTTGTCTCGTCCAGTAGAAGAAGTGCGTAAACTTCCTCCAACCCCTGGACACCGTTGTTCCACGGAACCGAATAGTCTAATTATTGTTACAGAACGTTTTCTTGCTCTCTTAATGTTGCTTCTCGTTTTCTTCTTTCTACAGTGATACCGTATCAAGAACCTTTGGGGGTATGCTCCATGCCGCATCCAACATCTAGGCAGAGGTGGATCTAGGGGAGGGCAGGGGGGTACACATGTCCTCGGGCGCCGAGGTGAGGGGGCGCCAAAATTGGATATTTGGGTAAGTCAAATGCACAATAAAGTAGAAGAAACACTAGCGAGGACCTTTTTTAGCTTGTCAGCACTATATGAAGAGAGAGTTGAGGGGCGCCGAAAACGATGTGAGGACCTTTTTTGCTTGTCAGTTGTTAGGGGCGCCAACGTACACTTTGTCCCCGCGGGCGCCGAATACCCTAGATCCGCCTCTGCATTTAGGCCTACTTGTCACATTAAGTGTGTGTGTGTGTGTGCGCTGTATAGCAATGCGATGTTTTACACGGGGAATACAGCTAGTACGTGCTATTTTATTTTGAAGCAGTGATTACGGTTTTGAGCGATAAACAGTAAATACTAAATGAAACTTACATTACGACCTGGTTGTTTCTAATAGTGTCCATATCTACAGTATGTCTGACAATCTTTATTTTTCGTTCACCT
>CM030846.1:14381343-14531343 GCA_018105865.1 Metaphire vulgaris
CACCGAAAAAAAATAATAACCTTGTTATTGGGACCTGTCATCATTGATCTGGGGGGGGGGTAAAAAAGTTTTTGACATAATTATAGGGAGAGGGGTAACTGAAAGTTGACAGTTGTTGACAAGGGGAGGGGGTCAAAAATTTCCCCAAAATTGTTGACATAATTAATGGACAGCCCTAAACTGTCTTTCCTTAAAAAAAGAGTTAAATCAGATAATGACACACAAGTTGGGTCATAAAAGTTTAAACAGGACTAGAAAATGAACTTGATGCGATCATTATCTTTGTAATATGAGCAAAACACAATTGAAAAGTAAAATTAGCAAAACATATCTTAAAAGTAAAGAACAAAATTATCTCTCATGCAGGCAGATAATGATTAGCATGGCATGACTTCTATGCATCAAAATGCACAAAATGAATGTGTTGGATAGGCCCTATGCATACTTCTGTTCAGGGGCAGTTCCATGTTGGGGATGACTGGGGATGCATCCCCCACCGGATGGTCTAAACGGATTAGCCTTGATGTATATCCACAAAAATATGGACATATCCACGTAGACAATGTCATCGACAAATTCACTTCCAGCAATATAGAAAACTCGATTTTGCACCATGACTTTGTACAACCAGATTAAAATGACTTTTATACATTGTCAATTTTCAACATCATATTTTCTAAATCAAATCTACAGATTTCATCTAAACCATTTACATATATTTCTTTGACAATTGGCAGGATCTTCCTAGAAATTCATTAATTCACCCCATCAAGAGTTCTTGGAACCACCACTGCATCTGTCACAGTGTATAACAAGCAAGTTCATTGCAAAATTAACAAAAAGCTTCAAAGCAAAAAATGCTCAAAACTGCAGTATAAAACTTGCACAATCATTGACAAACTTAAAAGTCCTAACAAAGGAAAGACTTTTGCAGCAAATATCACAATCTAAATCCACATCAGAGTCACTGACAAACATTATCAATACCACTTATTTCACAATTCTGCAAAAATGAATTATTGCACTAAAATTAAACATAATTTTAAACAAAAAGTCATTCTCACACACAGTTTTTACCATAGAGAATCAATTAGGCAACTATGACATATCAATGTCTCTGAGGTGATGCCATGGATATAAAGCTACCATGGCTATGAATGATATATCATTTAAAAACCTCTAAGTCTAGATATTTAAGCATGTGGGAACTCATTTCAGAAGAGTCGATAATATCGATATGGAAATGCATCAAACTCATGTGTAATCATCACTGGTTTCAATACTGTTTCAAGGCTTTTGGTAAGTCAATAATATAAATGATAAATAACTCATTAACATATTTATTAATTAATATCCAACTAATAGAACAACTTGAATTTGTGGTTCTTTTTATTGAATATCTGAAGTTGTTCTATTCATTCATCATCATCATCATCATCATCATCATCATCATCATCATCATCATCATCATCATCATCATCATCATCATCATCATCATCATCATCATAGTCGCTTTTGCTAATGATGATGATGATGATGATGATGATGATGTTCAATAAAACTGACCACAAATTCAATGAGAACTGGAAACTGAACTACATTATAACCAACAGAAAAGATCTGTCAGCCTTTACTGCTCACGTTCAAGACCAATCGACATTTTATGACAATGTTTGAACAAAACTTTCTAAATTGGGCAATGACTGTATCAGATTTGTATCAATATCACAAGATTGACGGTCATTAACAGGAAATATTCAAGTTGGAGGATAAGTTATGGGCAGAAGATGATATCATAGTGGAAGAGGTAGAAAGGGCAGTGAAACAGATGAGCAAAAACAAAGCCCCAGGAGTCTGCAGTGTCACAGCATAAATGCTCCAAAACACTGGGGTCTACACTATCAGATGGCTTATGTCAGGTCATAACAGCAGTATGGAATACCAAGAAAACGCTCAGGGGCGTCATTTGGGGGGGGGGCGTGGGGACCCCAAGGAAATGAAGAAATAATTTATAATGTATTAAATAAATAAATTAATGTGAGAAGTGCAAAAAAAGAACACCAAAATTGCCAAAATTTAGCAAAAATGTCAAAAGTTTACAAATTGGCCAAAAATTTGCCAAACAGTTATCTTGCCCCAAGAAAAGTGTGAAATAACGCTACTGAAAATGCCATTCGACTGGAGAAAAGCAATTATAATGCCAATATACAAGAAAGAAGACAGAAAGGAATGCAACAACACCAGAGTAATCAGCCTCTTAAGTGTACCAGGGAAAGTTTCTTTTCACTAGAGTCGTGTTAAACAGCTAAGGAGAATAAAGGATACAGAGATGAAACTCCTTGGGAAAACCAGCGTGGATTCAGGAAGGGACTAAATCTGACCAAATCCTAATCCTTCAACAACTCAATGAGAAAAAATAGAAGTCATGTGCTTCATCGATTTTGCCCAATCTTATGACTCTAACTGGAGAGGGAAGGGGCATTGAAACTCCTGGGGAAATATGGCATTCAGGGCAAAATAATCAAGCACACTGTAAACCTGACCTGAACATGTGAATACCTTAATCAATTGTAGTCAAAATCAAACCACAAATTTCCTAAACTAATTTTCTGTTTTCAACCGAATATGCTGAAAATTTTGTCGAATATTGAATTTCAAAATCAACTTCTAGAGCTAAAAATATAATTAGAAACTTCTTTAGCCAAACAGTAAAACTACTGGTAATCAGGGTGCGATTTGTGACCTGGAGCAGTGGGGGGATATGTCAAGCTTGGGGGGGGTGTAGTTGTTGGGGAAGTGTAACAGTGGGGGATGTAGTGGTGGGGGATGTAGCAGTAGGGGGATGCAGTTGGGCAGTGGGGGGATCCCCCTTCTCCCCTACAAATCGCGCCCTGCCAGTAATATTCAATAAGATAACAATAATACCAAAAGAAAGTAAATATGCAGGCTTCATCTCTTTTAGTGGATTAAAGATTGGAATGAAAGCCAGCGTCGAGACCAACTGATACAGTATCATCAACATCAAAACTCAGATATCACAGAAGTCGCTAAAAGTACGGTAAACATCAATAGCAAAAGTCTTTCCAACATTCCACGACAATTTCTACAAATGTAAAACTATAAAAAGCAATCACAAATGAATCACCTATGTATAATAATAAAACACGTAGCCTTCCATACATCTAAATAACATACAACGCACAACAATTGTCACCGGTCTAATGGCAATCAAGTGACAATCACAAAGAAGTGATGCATTGATTATCTGAGCTAACAAATTAACTATCAACAAAATGAATTGCATTACTGACTTTAAAACTCAAGTCTGATTTACCAGTTGAAAAAAATTACCGAAGCCGAAATCACAACATTATTACAGGTTGCACAGACTTGACACTACAGCAACGTGGAAGATATCGGAGATTATCTTAGCACTTCTCACTTCTTCACCGAAGTTATTTGCCAGACACGTCAGGCGGTGACGATGGCACGGCGGACTCGGCCGTCTGTCGAGATTCAACGATTTTCAAATTTGGTGATAAAATTTCCGATTCAGCATCGACGGGCTGGCAGCTCGACTCATTTGCCGAATCAAGAAAGCTGCAAAGTCGACTAATGCAAGCATCCTGAAGATTGTGACTCCACCTTTTTACAGGAAAGCAATAAAAAAATAATAATAATAATAATAATAATAATAAAATAATAATAATAATAAAATAGAAATACTGTAATTGAAATTCAGTTATATCCTTACACCCAAAGAGTTAGAAAGCTAATTACAGATAATATATAAATATATAAATATATATAGTTATATATCCATATAATTTACAGGGCTTGGTAAGCATACATTGACCATTGACCTCATATTCTCTTCCATTTATAAATCCAAGCCAGTCATTGTAAGCAAGTGAGCAATTAAGTAAGTGACCCAAATTCTATCACAGTACACCAGCCTATTCACGAATGTTCCATCCACATTAAATCCATAACCCACAGTCCGTGTTGTGGAGCCAGAATGGGAAAGTAACTACAAAGTACTTCTTGGAGGAAGATTACAAAAGTTGAAGTTGATGTGAGGAGAATGAAATGTAAATCTATTAATTACCATAGAAAAGCATGAAAAGAACAATTTCAATTCGTTTTCAAAATTCTCTTAAATTAAAAAGCCTAATAGACACTATTCGTACAAGACAAAAAGAAGTGGATATGCCATGTTCTGAGAGAAGAATCAAACCTACTAAGAGAAGCTCTAGAAGGAAAGATGAATGGGAAAGCACAGAAAGGACGACCAAGAACATCGATGCTGGAGTGGATGTTCGACAATACGGGAAAAAAACAAGTATTCAGCCCTGAAAAGAAAAGCTCAAGATGGAGAGGAGTGGTGATGCTGGAGTATGGAACCTGTCTTTGGACAGAGCACCAGAAGAAGAAGTGAATCTCCTATGGAAGATCATTTTACAATTAACAAATAATAACAAGGTGAAAAAAATTGTTTGAAGTTTTATCTCATATATCAGCGACACCCTCTCCCTCCAGGTTGAAATGACCAAGTCAAATCTCTACTAAACCAGCAATAAGGTAAGCTGAGATGACCTGAATCCACAAAATAAAAAAGTAAGCAGTAACGTAAATAATAACGTAATAAAATAAAAACGTAAGCAGTTCACAACTACAGAAGAGCTTGAACAAAAAAGATTTCGCGTACACAATTGCGTTGTACGACACAATCTCTCTCATATCTTCCGGTAGCTGTTCTTTTTCGGGCCAGTCAAAATTATCAAGCACAGGAATGATCTGACATTTGGATCGAATAGCAGCTGCAACTTCCTGCCAACAGAACTCTCAACAAATTTACATCTAATACATCAGTTTGACACTAACAATTGAATGGTTGGGTGGAATAAGGACTTAAATGCAGTTACCATCTTAATGGTTAGGTTGTCAATTGAAGGGCCCAGAGGAATAAGGAAGTAAATGGGAGTTACCCTCTTAGTGGTGAAAATATCTGTTGAAGGGTCCGGTGAAATAAAGAAGTAAATGCAGTTACCCTTCTTATTGTTATTGATACTCAAACCAGTGGGGGGGGGTCGGATACAGTTACCTCCTTATTCCACCCAGCCATTCAATTTTTGCATAGTACAACTAAAATAATAGAGGGTCAGTCAATGTCAAGAATACAAAGCTCCAAAGCATACAAGTACTATGAAAAGCTTCCAAAGACATATAAAGGCCCAATACTGTAATACTAATAATAATAAAAATAATATCCCAAAACTGACTTTCGATGCAACTGACGTTAAAGTTAATATAACAAATAGAAATAAACATGTTTCAGAACTCTTCAGCATCATCACTGCATTCGAAATATACAAAATGAGCAGAGTAAAAATAAATGGCCACCAAGATAGTGCTGGTTGCAAAGTGTATGTCTACCTTGTGAATCCAGTCGTTGCACTGGTTGTCCCCGATGCAACGGTCGAGCGCGTTGCTCGTGAGAACGACGATAAAGCAACGGCTCTTGCCGATGCTCTTCAAGAGGTTCTCGTCAAACTTTCCCACAGGAAGTTTTTCAATGTCGATGAACACCGAGTATCCCAAAATCTGGAGATACACCTTGATCAAACTGCAGAAAGGCATTAGACAAAAGATATAGTAAAACTATAATGAAATAATAATAATTATTATTATAACGTGGTTGTTAACGTACGTTAAGTCATTCACAAAGTTGAGAATCATAAGTATGGAGCAATCCAGGGGTGAACAACTTGCCAATGGTAACTATACAGTGGTTAGGGTCAGATTCGAACCAGCTACCCTCCGGTTGTGTGTCCAGAAATCCCACTGAAACTCCACTGCACTCTGCCTAAGAAATAACTATATCAAGCCATTTCTAGATCATCACTTACTTCACTCACAGCATATATGTAAGATTGATAATAATCTTAAGCTTACTATTTTCACCACGTCAACACTATTGGTACACTCACCCAGAGTCTTCAAGTGTGCAATGAAATGTTACACAACATGCAATAACAAGGTGCTAGGACAAAATATCACGAACAAGATTTAATAGGGATAAAATTTAACCCTAAGCCTAACCCCAACCTGTGACATTTTGTCGGTGACATTTTGTCGGTGACATTTTGTCGGTGACATTTTGTCGGTGACATTTTGTCGGTGTCATTTTGTCGGTGACATTTTGTCGGTGTCATTTTTCAGTGACATTTTGTCCGTGACATTTTTTTGTCCATGACATTTTGTCCTCGGACATTTTGTCTGGCCATGAATAACAGTGCCGTTAGATTTCCAGGTACAGCCAAGAAGCCACATACCTTGCCAACATAGAGCCATTGTTCCGACGGTAGCTTATGAAGACGTCTATTTTCTTTTTGGATTTGCAAGCAACAGGAGAAGTCAAGTTGTTTGAAACATCATCAGATATATCTATGAAACAAACACATAGAAGATAAATGTAAAATCAACTGCAAAAGGCACTAAGTCCATTTGGATTAGCAAGCAGTAAGAGAAGTTTGGAGTTTAAAAATCGATTAATAAATTCTGAAATACATAAATTTAGAAACTATGACTAAATTTCATGCAGGTAACTACCAAGCAAGTGAAAAATCAACAGCACTCTGATGTGACAAACTGTTAAGTTAAAGTATTTTTTGACGATGACAAGTTTTATGCCCCAACGCAGGTCCGAAGGGATGAGACAAGTGAGGTGATCTTCCTTTGCCTTCCTCTGACACAATTTGGGTGAGAAACTTGCCCAAGGTTTCTATGCAACCCTCCAATTGCATGCCAAGAAGCCTACCACTAGTCCACCATGCCCCCATTTATCAATACTAATATTCAACTGGAAATCATCTTTAGGATGAAGCAATGAATGTCGAACTCATACTGATAGTGAAAAAATCTATTTATATGTTCCTCGAAATGCGGACTATTGACCACTGGACGATTGACCATAGGACGATTGACCATAGGACGATTGACCACTGGACGTTTGACCACAGCGGACTTTTGACCACTGGACGTTTGACCACAGCGGACTTTTGACCCGATTGACCACAGCGGACTTTTGACCACTGGACGATTGACCACAGCGGACTTTTTGACCACTGGACGATTGAAACAGCCATGAGTGTCAGGCTATTTGCATGCATGCAAAAAGTAAACCAAATGTTGGGAATGATTAAAATCTATATGTGTTTTTGGCTTACTTAACGTTTGTGAACCCTCTTTTATAGCTCCCGGACCCAGTGACTGCGGTCACCTACTTGAGTCGTTCATTATCCTACTTAAGACGCACGGTCACGCACCTTATATCTATGATTGCTCTTTGCAAAGCGCTCTTGACTTTGGCTCCAGCTATGTTACGCGCTATATAAAGAATAGATTAGAATGGCTATAGGATAGAATGGAACATAATATAATATCATCGACGGACGGACGTTTGACCACGGGACAATTGACCACCGTGGATCCCATTGAGCATCGTTGCTCGTCTTTGCACCTTTTCTAAAAGCTCTATATCTTTTTATCTTTTTCAGTTCATTCCATGCCTGAACACAGTATTTAGATGAAGCCATACTAATAACTTATATAGTTTTCATTGTCCTTTTCATCATTCCCAAAATTTGGTTTCCTTTTTGCATGCATGCATCATCAGCGTGCTAAGTGACACTCATGGCTGTGGTCAATCGTCCAGTGGTTCCGGTGGAACCAGTGGTCAAAAGTCCGCTGTGGTCAATCGTCCACGTCCGCTATGGTCAAACGTCCAGTGGTCAAAAAGTCCGCTGTGGTCAAACGTCCAGTGGTCAATCGTCCTATGGTCAATCGTCCTATGGTCAATCGTCCAGTGGTCAATAGTCCTAGAACCTTTCTTTATATCTATGCTTACTTTTTGCAGCTTCCAAAATAAGAAAGCGGTGGATGCCACTTAGAACCCCGCAGTCTTTCAGTAAATGTTCATCCTTCAGTTTTGGAAGAACCTTCACCGACACCCGGGACCTTATCATCTGGTAAGTGTATCTACGAAATTCCGGCGCGACACGATACAACCAGTCGTTAAGGTGCGAAGAGTCGATCGACCGGTAATCAGCCGTCTTTCGTAGCTCATTCAGTTCTCGCACAAACCTTCAACGATAGCAACAAACAACAGTTTAAAAATTAAAACACACAATATATACTTGGCTACTGCTATGAAACATCTCAGAGATGTCCATGGGTCCATTTTTTAGGACCCAATCCAACCAAACCTATCAAATTTCCAACCCAACTCAACCCATGCCGATAACAGGTTTACTTGACCCAACCCACTGTAATACATTACAGTTTCTTAAACCATGACTTATTTTCTGACCCAACCCAACCCAACCACCATTAATATAGAAAAGTCTGATTCAACCCAACCCATGGGTTAACCCAACCCATGGACATCTCTGAAACATCTATTAGTATTATTATTACTACTATTAGTATTGCTACATGGTTGTTAACACGTATTAAGTCATTCACAAAGTGAAGCATCACAAGTGCGGAGCAAACCAGGGGTGAACAACTTGCCCAAGGCTGTTACACAGTGGCTAGGGCCAGATTCGAATCCACTACCCTCTGGTTGCATGGCAAGAATCTTACCACTACCCCACCACTGAGCCCCCCCCCCAAAGCACCTCCTATAAATCAATGCATGCAAAAGCTGTTATGTCACTCCTCAAAACATACATAATGTCCTTAACAATTTCTCAAAAACGTACAATGGCAAAATATGCAAAGAAAGAGGCACCTCTTTCTGATTATTCCATTCCGAATGCCAATGTCACTGGTCAAGTTCTCTTCGGTCAGCAGCAGTAGGAGGTCGCCATCGACCTGACAGTCTTTGAAGGCATTCACTATTTCTTCAGAAAATCCGAGCTAAAGTGAAAAAACAAATATCAAAGAACCTTCATGAACAAGTACTTCATGAACAAAGGGCCAAATTTTAAAAAAATTAACCCTATATTGAACAATGTTAACTGCAGGCAACATAGTGAACATAAGGTTAACCAGACAACATGGTACAATAAGGTTAAATAGACTCAAATGATGGTACAATATAGGGTAAATCAAATTAGGTACGTAAGTTATCACTAGTTCAAATGATCATCATCATTAGATCATCATCATCATCATCAGTAAATCATCATCATCATCATCATCATCATCATCATCATCATCATCATCATCATCATCATCATCATCATCATCATCATCATCATCATCATCATCATCATCACCATTGCCATCATAATCAACACTGCCCATTGAGCGCTGATGATAGTTATCAATTACATGACCAAACAGGTCAAAATTCAAGTCAGTGAATGTGGAAAGCAGAAAGCCAGACATTTATGCATTTCAAGCCAATGTCTGCCAGACAGAGGACACGAGGCAAAGAAAGTCGGACGGTTCTCCCTTTGCCGGCCATCTGGTAACCGTGACTACAACTCAACCTCATTAAGCAAAGACTCGCGCGCGTACCTGTTGCACCCAGCAGACGACGTTCTCGTTCGTCCACAATGGAACACGGGGAGATAACATATTTGGCAAATCCTCTCCGATAATT
This sequence comes from Metaphire vulgaris, assembly GCA_018105865.1. Classification (NCBI taxonomy): domain Eukaryota; kingdom Metazoa; phylum Annelida; class Clitellata; order Crassiclitellata; family Megascolecidae; genus Metaphire; species Metaphire vulgaris. Next base: position 14,390,957 of record CM030846.1, read on the forward strand.
TTCAGCGCCAGAGTTGCAAATCTTGACGACAATTTCGACCGGCTGCACGCCAACCGCCTCAGAGGAGCAACGGCGCCGATCTCTCGGAACAGCTACAAAATTCAAGTAAGTAAGAACGTGGATCACAACTAATTAGAAATCAAACGGTCATGAAACTCGAACTTGCACATAAAGTTTGATAGCACCCTGAGCCATGCTTTTAAATTGGTAAATATAGATTGATTTCCAGTGTTGCAGTTGTAAGAGGAAGGGAAAATACCTGGTAACTGGTTACTGACTTGTCCACTCATTAAATAGTAAGAGGAAAAGGGAATAGTGAAATGGCAATCTTCCCCCCACTGGTTAAACTACCACAAATACCATTCTGCTTAATTCTACACAGAGCATGAAAACAACTGATTCAAGTGGAGAGCAACTTGTGCTGTCAAAGGTATTCAGGTATGCTGATGGACTAAATACAATACATCTTTATTTGTACTTTTGACAGTATTTTTACTTTTAGCACATGTATGTCAGACAATTCACTAAATGCATTTCAGACAATTCACTAAATGCAAGTGGGAAGAGGGGCGTTGGGGTGGCAGCTAATCATGGGGGCCAACCATAGGGTCCCAACAGGAGGCCACAAGGCAATCAGGGGCAAAATAACATAAGAGAAAGCAGTTAACATAAGAGGAAGCAGTTAAAATAGCACAGTTACGCACCATCAATTTGTTTTGCTCGCGTCGAATTCCCGCCTCCATCGCAAAATGGAACGCGATCAGACTCTGAGCCTCCTCTCGACGACTCGGGAGCAACCGCAGGAGCCGGACGAGCCACTCCTTCGACTGTCCGTGTATGTGCTCCGGGTCGTGTTTCCCGAATTCCAAAGGACTGTGCGTCTGCAGGAAAGGTTCGACGAGATCCAGAGTTCCGGAACGTACCACCGCTATTTCGGTTTCCTTGCTCGAACAGAGGCGCGATGGCCAGAAGGGCGTAGTACCTCGTGCTGTCGTCCTCCGCAAAAGCCATCGGGAACAGCCACTCCGGGGCGTTGCACTTGGTCATTTCGCACCGGCAGGGGTAGCCTCCGTAGATCGAAAGGTTCGCCAGAGCTTTCGAACAGTATCGAAGGATCGAGATGTCGAGAGAACGGCAGGAAAGCAGAATGATGTCCAGTCCACCCAGCTTTATCAGCAGCATACAAGTGCTCTTGGAATGCTTAAATAAGCATTCCAGGAGAGCCATTGCTATCTGACAGAATGCTGGATCCTTCTGAACCTTCTGCGCCCAATTCACTATCTTCTGTAAGGCATTTGCCTTGGCAAGATGGTCTCGATTGCCGACAGTCAGGGTACGCGAAAGAAGGCGAGCAGCTTTGTACTGAATCTCGTACGGAAGGGTTTCGTCGTCGCAGCTTTTAATTAATTCGTCGAGTCCCTCCTCGATTCTAAGAACATCGCACAATTCGTACGTCAAATCACGCCCAATACCCAAATACGACCAACCTTCCTCTATCAGAACTTCTGCCTGATTCAGACCTTCCAACTTGTCATCCAAATTTGTGGATTTCAGTAACGATACGGATGCCTTAAGTTTTGGAACAAGAGTACCGATGGTCCGGATAAGATCTGACTCGTGACTGCACATCTGATCAGTTACGCTGTGCAGTTCCATCATTCGACGTTTCTGCAGAAGAGGATCGGAGGGAAATTTGAATCTCGCCTTCTCATTTTCCGACTCAATGACGCTGTGAAATCTTTTTGTCTGGTCGTTCGCAGGCGAAGAATCTGAGACGATCTCAAAAGATGCAGTCTCCTTGCTAAGCCGACTTCTTCTTGAAGAACGTGGACTACTGCAACGTAACGAAGACTGAAGAGATGACAAAACAGGCAAAGAACTGCACTGATTAATTCTGGTTGTGTCCATTTTATCCTCAACAGAAGTCGGATTGTCCTGAAATTTTACTGACTCCATAGGAGGCACTTCACAATTTCTGTCAATGCCATTAGTTGTGGATTCAACAACGTGAAAACAAGGTCCGTGAGCTGCCATGTTTGCATCCCATGCATCCAAGGGTAATGAATCTTCATACCCGCTCTTCAATAAATCATTTCAGTTGTCCTAAAATAAGCAAATGCTGAAGAAATAACAATCAACATACAAAATGCACCATATACTACCAGTAGAAAGCAGTAACTGATCAAAATTATACATACAACCCAGCAAATTTAAAAGACTCCCAAGAAAATGTAAAGACAGTAAAGTAATATCTAGTCAATCTCTTATAGCTTGTTAGAGCTTAATCCATACAAATCAGATTTTCTGCAGCATTTTTGTCTAAATTGTCTTCACACATTTTCCCAATTCAGTCCTGTAATAGAAATAGAAAAAGCTCTCTTACCAATTCCAGTATTGATTTCATAGTGGCAACAATTAGAAAAGGCAAATATTAATCTAAAAAGATTCCAAAGAAAGCCAAGATATGATTCAGCTCATGCAGCAACTCACAAGCTCAGCATAAGATGAATAGTGCCAGCCAATGTTAGTATGGAACAAATCTATATTTAAAATACAAGACTGTAGTAAGTAACTATTGAAACACTGTCTATGAAGGTAATGAAATGATCGATAATGGAGGTTAATTAACTCACTTTTCACAAAGAAAAAAAACAAATAAGAATCAAAGCAACATATTATTATTATTATCGTTGACAATTTATATAGTGCTATGGCCAAGGCGAGGCCTAATTCGAGAGAGCTTTACACCTAACAATCGTACGATGTTCTAAACAAATATGTCCTAAGGTTCTTATACCAACATAGATCACGCAAAATCGAATCAAAATTAACAAGGAAATTTTAAAAATTCGCAAACACAGTATTAAGAAATTGGTAAACAAAACTGATTAAAACGGATAAAAATTCAAAAAGCTCCAAGTCAGCACCACTGCTTCCCGTCAAGCCAATTGGTTACAGGGATTGATTACAGTGACTATTCTTGGCAGACAGCTACCATATCCACTTCACTGCCTATCCACGACCTACTTGTGTATCAGGAGCCCTGGCCTATCTCTGCTAATGCGTCAGCGCACAGTGAAACATGGCCCATTGCAAACAATCTCAACTTCCACTCTGACCTCATCCATGATCAGGAAACTGGATGCCTTCCATCAATGGAGAAGAATCCTTAGAATATCGTACACCTCGCATACAACAAATGAAGAAGTGTTCCGACGTACAAGAGAGGAACCCATATCCATAAAATACGAAGCGGGCGTCTCCACTACTTTGGGCATCTTGCGAGAGCAGCCTGAAACATGGACCATGCGAGAGCCCTGCAAGAAGTTATTAAAGGCCCCCCCAAATCGTGGAAATGACCAGTTGGTCACCCAAGAACTACCTGGACCAGAACAATTCGATCTGACTTGGCTCCGTGTAACGTTGGGCTTTTCACTGCCTGGAAAACGGCTCAAAACAGAGATTCTTGGAAATGTTTACTGGAAAAGGCTACGCTCCGTCAATGAGCTTGCCGATGATGATGATGAACGTCCACTCCGTGCCGGCGGACATCTAACAGCCCGAGGTTTTGTCACAATGGTTACAACACAGTACACATCCTATTGAACCACTATAAGCCGATTAAAATTATTATTATAATTATTAAATCTCCATCGCTTGATATTTATTGTTAATTTAAGTAATCAAATCTCCAAAGTTACCTCATAACATCGCCCACTAATGTATACGTATTCTTGTAGCGCCAAATTGGTGCAAAATAGAAACCAGTACCAGACAGCTTGTAAGACGCCCAGCCAGTACCGAGTTACCAACTGTATTTTAATGTAATGAAATGTAGTGCCGCTAGTTCGAAAATCTCGGCTGCGATTTACTGCATATTAACAAGTTTTGATGCGCCACCGTGAAGTTTCCTGTGGCAAGTTGGCAACTATAGACAATTATTCTATAGCAAAATCACTCAATGTGGAGCGTTTCTTAATAAGAATAATATAATAAAGACAAGGATTGATACGAAAATATCTAGAAAATTACCACTGAAAGCACGTGCAATACTTCGTGAGCTATCGTCTAATACCCTATGAATTTATGAAATTATGACAGTGACGCCATAGAAGTTCATCGATCGAACACTTCAGTTTCCCATAGATTCATTCAAGTGTGTATTAAAGTTCACATTAAATTCTGTGGTTTACTCGAACCGCAAAAAGTGGGATATCCCTTGGAGGAATAATACCATCCAAAGTCCAGGGTCCAGGGTTCGGTTAATTATCGCGAATATTATTATATTTTAAATAGGAAATTCGCTTAAAATGGGAATTCTTAGCAGATTCTTCGACGACGGCGGCTCCGATGCCGTCGGATACTTCCTGCTGCTGTCGTCCGTCGTCCGAGCGGCGTTCTGGTGGACGGACGGGCGGCGCCTGAGGAGCCAACGGCGCCCTGTCGGCCTGGTCAGTCGACTCGTCCTCTTCCCGGTCAAGTCGATGGCCGGGATCGACGTGGCGCGACTCGAATGCGCCACTCCGGGAGCCCACGTGGGACCTTTCGGCGATAGGTAACGACGACTGGTTGGCACGGTGCTACGGCAATGCTTGTCTTTCGTTAAAATGTTTGTAGTAGTAAATAAATCTCGTGGATTTATATAGCGCTGTGGAAATCAGTACAACAGTAGCTGCTCATTCTTAGGCGCTTAGCCTTTCTTGAAATAGCTATGGGAAAGGTGACTGATCAGCCAGGCAATGGTCAATATCCGAAGGGCAGTGAAGCTAGGTTGTTATTGCTATGGAGGAAATGATCTAAGATAAAGAAACGATTTAAGCTTAAATCTGAACGTTTTTTTTTTTTTTTTTTTTTGCTCGTCAGGTAAAAACGAGTGACTTTTTTTTTTTTTTTGATACTTTGAAATGCACGCCACTGAGATAAAGAAACGATTTAAGCTTAAATCTGAAGACACGAGGAGATAATGCAGGAATGATGGGAATTGAGGATTCTGATTTTGTTGTTTGACTGTGAAAATATGATATGATGACGATGGCAACTGAGTAACCAATTAATCAGCGGAGTAAACAGGCACATTGCATGAGAACACTTGCCCTGTATCCTGTAACTTGCACCAATCGCCTGGCTGAGGGCCTTGGAAATAGAGATCAGCGCCGCCCTATGCGCCTTGAGAGCATGGGAAGGACTTTACTTTTTAAAACTTAGTGGTCTTAACAAATAACCAAATTTTGCTTCCGTTAGTTGAAACCACAATGTATTCCTAGCTGTGGCCTAATCATATGCAGCAAATTATGCAATTAGAAGTGTTCCTTCTATTGATATTGCTGGCTGATACAAAAGTATACCCAGTTATCTTCTTTTGTCCTGTGGTTTTCAGCGTTGCAGCCATCATGACTCGTGTCTCATGCAGTCTTATTTGCTCTAAGATATAATAGTATGCCAATCTTAGTCTTCCATTCCATTTATATTGGTCTTTTTATTTTTCTGTTCTATAGTCTATAGTCTTGTTCTAATGACTATTTTGGATTATTTTTTTTAATCCATCGACCATGAACATATCCCATCTTTCTGAGAATTCCTGAATTCATCACAGTGCAGAATTTGTCATGTTTGAATTGACTGAAGGTTTTGGTTTTTGAATGTTGCTTAGAGATTTCATGGTGACACTTGGAGATGAGCATAAATTTGTCACCGCGAGACACGAACCACAGCTCTACAGGATTCAGCCAAAGATAAGCGATGGAAAATTCAGCCTGGAAGCTGAGAACATGGAAACTCTGTCTATCAATTTAAAAGACGTCGAGGCATTGAACATTATTGCTTATGGGATGTAAGTTGTAAAATTTAGCATGTATTTTGATAACTGTAGTTCTCATTTGAATTGTCTGCATCAGTATTAGGTAATTTTATAAAAATCAGTGTTGGCGCCAAGTGTGGACCAGCAGCTATAAGCTGCCTAAGAAGCATTACCAGACCCAAAGTGCAACGATAATATATTGAGTGAACTTATATTACTGAGTTTACCAAGTTACCAGAGGATTTATCTTGTAAATTCCTGATTCATTTATTAGCTATATATTTATTTAAGAAGCGACTGAAGACTTGACTGTTCGAGATCAGCTATTCTGTTAAATCCTGACCTATATTATTCATGAACTATGTAATGTGTTCAAGCAGTCCTGCTAGGACAATTTACCGCATAAATTTTAACGTTCAATAATAATAATAATAATAAATTAATAATAATAATAATTTATATAAACCTGACAGTAACACTGTATTAGTAACATTGTATTTTATTCTTATTTTATTCATTGTGACATTGTCCTTAATGATTTCCTTAACATTTTTAAAAATAAAATTGTTAAATGCTAAAATATTATGATGAATTTATTATACACCTGATTTAAAATTAACACAAGATTTAAGATTTGTGTTGTGAATTGATATTGCTACTTATAATATGCTAACAACAGGCAGTTGTCACACTAGTACATTATATCGGTGATTGTGTTGTAAGTTTTTTTCTATCAGTAGTGGTCCTATCGCACTGTAACAATTTTTGCATTGTGTAGACATCTGTTATGGCAATGCTGGACTGTAAGGGCAACAGTGTGATTATAGTTTTTATTTTATAAGCAACAATATTATTTTATTTTATAAGCGACAATATTATTTGTTTTCAGTGTGCACGACAACGTAAAAGCTCTTGGCTTGGACTGTGGGGCAAAAGCCGGTGAATGGTTGAGCAGATTTCTGAAGCAACCCGGTTATCGCCTGCTCTATTTGTCGCCGTCGGTCGAAAAACGCGCCATTAGGAATGGTACAGTCAAGTATGCAGCTTGGACTTCGCACGTCGATTTGGACAACAAGGTTCGTCGATAACGGAGTTAGATTCTGTTTGTTCGAAAATGCGGGTACTCTTGTCCAGTGATGAGCCTATTGGGTTTATTTATCTTGACGATTAATTAACAGACACCTGTTGATTTAACAGGCGGCTTGGGAGCTATTTTTTAAAACTTGCTTATGAGTGTTGATGCTGCTGCTGCTGATGATGATGATGATGATGATGATGATGATGATGATGATGATGATGATGATGATGATGATGATGATGATGATGATGATGATGATGATGATGATGCCTGAAATTGCAGTTATAATTGCAAGTTTCATGCAGGTTTCATGTAGGTTCTTCAATTTTGTCTGCAATGAGCTACTGGTATACATATTTGCTAATGGCACATTTAAGATACTGCAATGATGATTATGATGATGATTATGATGATGATGATGATGATGATGATGATGATGATGACGACGATGACGATGATAACAATAGTAGCAATAAAAATAATAATTATAATAACAGCAACACCCAGTGTTTGATTATAGTTTGTGCACATTTTAAGCTGTGACTGGTATTGACTTAACGTGTACATATGTCGAGATAGACAGATTTGTAAGCCTTTCAACTGACATTTATTCCAAAGACTTTCTTTAGATGTGACCCAATTTCTCACCGCCGTTCCAGCATCCATTTGCTAACTTCGTTAATTTGGCTTCGTGCTTTTGCAAGATTTCTAGCAGCCGAATAAAGTAAGCTTATCACATATGGACATATTATGGCATTTCTGTTTACGGAATACTGCCTGCTATTGCAATGTCTGAATACATGTTTGTTACTTAACTTACTTACTGTGTTCTAGATGGCCTACCAGGACTTCTCCTCGTATCACATACTTTCGGAGTCTTCGGTTGAAGACTTGAACAGGCATATAAATGACAGTTCGAAATCGGTCAGCACTGATTTTTTTCGACCGAATATTGTGGTGTCTGGAGTCTCAGCCTACGATGAAGTAAAGTTGTTCTTGGATGTTATGCTTTCTTTTTCAAATCAAGACAATAAAGTTTGTTGGCGGTTTAGTGATACAGGGTTTATTTAAAACCGATTTGCAATTATTACTTGAGTGGATTTAAATTAACTGAAAAAAAACATTGTATGACTTGATGAATGATATAGTGAAACCCAGTTAGTCGCATTCAGGGTGCTGCTTAAATTGCACGACTTACGGCTGCAATGTGTGATTTTAAGTGATGTGAGATTAAACGGTTCCTACTGTACTGATAATATTGTGCTTTGCATAATTACAAGTAACGAGTAACCTGACATCGTGATGGAGGCAGCCTCAGCCGAATCTTTCCGCAAGAACCTAAAACCATATTTATTTAAGATAGGTTTTGACTCCACTTGTTTAAGCGCTCTTGTCTTGGACCTTAGTCTTGTCTATTGAGCTGAAGAAATTGTCTGTAATAATAATAATAATAATAATAATAATAATAATAATAATAAATGAATATTATATTATTTATAAATGGTTCTCTTGTGCATAGGACAACTGGACAAAAGTTTACATCGGAGACGCTGAATTTACCAATGTGAAATTGTGCTCAAGGTAAATTTTGCCAACCTAAAGTTATTTTATTACCATAGTTTTTGTACTTTACTGTTGTGGAATTTAGTCCAGTTCATATATCAGGTTTTTTCCTTATGTCAGTGATCCACATAGATTGACAAAACCATTTCTAATCTAGTTATGTAAATTTCATAAAGTATGTAATTGACTTTGTGTTATTTTGCCTATATTGCCATCGGATCAAAGTTTGCATAACTGGATGACAAGTTAACGTGAACTAATAATAATCAATCAGTTGTTATTAATTAACCCCTTAACTGTGTATTTAGCTGTAACTCAATGTAAAATGGACGGATATATCCGGGATCCCCAGTTAAGGGGTTAAGAGAATGTTTCTGTCATTGTGAAAGTTAAACTACTAGTGAGGTTTAGACTTTATGGGGAATTGAATTTTTTTGCTTTATTTCTAGATGTGTTATGACAACAGTGAATCCAAAAACTTCCAAATTAACCGATGAACCACTGAAAACTCTTCGAAAGTAAGGGGGTTTAGTCAGATACATTTTGCGGTAACAGGGCATTCAATTGGTTTTATATATTGTCCAGCCTCTAATCATTACAGATACAAACATGCTGACTCATTGGTATATTATGGTTTTGCTTTGGAGTGGCCACTAGCTGGTGTCAGGTGTACCAACTAATAATGACAAATAAGCAGTATTTTGTTATTTTTAAAATAACAGAATATTATTGCCTAATTGCTTATGCTAAGAATTTTCAGCCTATAGTCAATTTTGAAATTGGATATTATGATTTTTAATAGACTGAAAATAAAGGGCTTGGTTCCAAAATGTGTCGTTAAAATGCATTCAACTGCTTGGCCTTCTGTTTTAATTGAAGATACCGTAAGCTTGTTCCGTCGTTTGGAGACTCTCCCTGCTTTGGAGTAAACCTCATCCTCGACAAACCGGGCACCATCAAAGTCGGTGACACCATCCACGCTGTGATTGGTCAGCCCCCCAAACTGGCAGCATGAGTTACATGAGCAGCACTGCGGAGAAAAAAACAGCCGTTTTGCTCAAATTTCTATTTAATCCACCTCACCATTTGATATTAATCTGCCTTGCTTTTTGTTATCGTTTTCCCTGTGATCGGCAAATTCTTGGATTTTTAACACGTTGGCTGCAAGGGTTGAGTTAACTGACCTGTAATGTTTGTTACCGTGACGTTAGGGATGAGATAGCGCGTCCCACGCACTATAGGGTTTCTGTGGTCGTTAGGCATTTGCGTGGAAGCCAATGGGTTAATTGGTTTCATCGTTGAGTTTCAGTTAAATTTTGAGACTACAAATTCAGTGATAAAGTTTTGTTTGTCCAATACTGTTCTCGACTGCAAGTACCTTTTGTCCATTCTATATTGCTGTTTGATTATCCAGCTTATGAATTAAAGGAAAGGACTGGTGCCTTAGAGTCTATCCATATAGTATGTACGCACTGAGGGGGAGGGGTTGGATTTAGGAGATTTTGTGTATGTACGATGTGCAAACGTGGGAGGGGGTTGAAAATATGCCTTTATTGCATACATACTATATGGATGAGACCTTGTTGATATATAGAAGGGTATAAGAGTATCCAGAACAATCTCTATGGTCTCTGATCTATGCCCACCAGCAAGAAATCTGCTTCTGTCATTGGCGTCTATTAATAGACGACAATGGTTTCTATGGTTTCTGCCCACCAGTGGGCGGAGCAACCGGACTTTGTTGGTAAACACTGGATACCCCTATTTTAAGCTACCTGATCAGTCTTTGTTACTGCAGTACTACTTGAGAGCTAATTATCAGTTTGAATAGACAGGTTGTGTATTGGTGACTTGGTCTAGTTGTGGCATTGTTGAATTGTTATAGCTAATAACAGATGTTAATAGAAAATTCTTAGTGTTGGCAAAATGTTTATTGAAATCTTGCTCAGAGGAGGGAGGTTGTATCTTGAAATTGCTGTATTTAACACAATTTCTGCATCACCGTATATTATCATATAGCACCTAGGCAGACACAGTGTGTTGTGATTGTGATGATGATGATGAATGGTTGTATATGTTAACAAATTTTTTTATTGCATTTCAAATGTAGCACATTTATTGAGACCCTGCTGTTGGCGTCCTTGGTACACTATTTGGCCCTGTGAGACCCAATCCTAACCCTAACCAAACTTTGGCATTTGAATGGGTGACTGCTGGGGTTGAGTCGTGATTTCACCCCCCCCCCCCAAACAACTCTGCTGTCTTTGTACAGATAAATCTGTAGCAATGTAAATGTAAAAACTGATATATGGAGAAAAGTCATTTTCAACACAACTGAAAACCAATGGCATTTTATTGTTACTTAAACCGGTGCACAGACCTGGTGCTTGTAATTAATTCGAGTATTAGACTAACTTTTTATCTTCGTTAGCATTCGTAACGAGTATCTTATTAACTAACCAATGTATACTTTTGTGCATGGTTTGCATTCAAGTGCAGTGTATTTAATTGCCCGTTTAGGTGTATAGCAATTCATATATAACATTATGTGAACTGTAGTTATGTGCTGTATATCAGTTTGATTTGATGCTAGAGACTTTAACAGACTTAAGTAATGCAGTAAATGCAGTTGTTTCACTAGCAACCGCTTTGATTTGTTTTTTGTTTTTTACAAACAATTTAAGTTACTGTATATGTTGTCAGTAAATGAACTAGTACACTAGCTGCTAATAATTGTGCACTTTCAAATTATGAAGTTATGCTAGTTGAGTTAGTAACTTAACTGTTAGAAAAATGGTATTTAATAATAAAAGCCCATCTAAAGAACTTCTGTCTCTCGTACATGACTGAATTTATACCCTTTCAAGGGTGAAATTTTGAATTTTAGAATGATTTTCTCAATAGCCAGATAAACTAACTATCTTCTGTCAAAAATTTCAAATTTACAAGGGCACCAATGCTGATGACCAAGAAATTGCTCATCACTGGGATTTTCATAGTATGAATTTGCCCCACATACAAGGATCTTGAATAGGTTTTGTCCTTCCTTGGCCCCTACAGATACTTAGATACGTATCCTCCTGGTTCAACCCGAGAGGACAAAGCCTGTTGCGTACAGTAGAACCTCGTTATATCGAAGATCAAGGGACCATGATAAATACTTTGATATATCCGAGGTTCAATATATCCGATTCCTGTAAAATTAACACTGTTTTGGTGGGACCGGCGCTCGAACTTCGATATAAACGGGATTTCGATATAATCGAGTTCAATATAACGAGGTTCTACTGTATTATGTTTGTGGCCGCCATGTCGATCGGTAGTACTGCAGTGATTGTGGAATGTCTTGGTGATGCTTGAGAGAGAATCTCATGGTTCCAGAAGAAGATGCCACTGGGTTACTTGCTCCCCCTTACTGTCCCGCATCTCGTTCCAGTGCTCCATTTCGTACTCGGTGCTGTTAGTGTAACCTGTAATGTAAAGAAGCGGCAGCACTGGATTCACTTTTGGGATCAATTTGGATCGAAACAGTTCCCCCTGTAAACTTGTAAATTAATTCACAGGCAGGGGTGTAGAGAAGGGATATATATCCTCCCCCAAATCAGGCTAAAGATTTTAATTGTTTTTAATGTGCTTTAGGGTACAAGAAAACTGGCCAGGGATTTCTCGATCTCGATTTCGGAAATGTTTGGTCGGAGACTGGATACAGGTACATTGGCATGCTTGACCCTGGAGTCCAGTAAGTATAGGGTTTACAAGAAAATTGCTGGCCAGGGATATTTTTACACCCCCTAAACCTCCCAACCCCCAGTCTGAGACTGACACCCCCTAGCACTCCCAAACTAAGAGCCGGATATATGACCTTTTTTCACTTGTCAGACTTTTTCAGCAGGGCACTCCCTAAAAATACCAACACCCCAATTGATAATCCTAGAAATAAGGCTAACCCTGGCGCTGGCCATTGCAGGAAATCTGCGGAAATGAGAGAATTTACCGAGTGTGAACCAGCCCATCATGCTGCGTTTCCTGATGGGACCGATGTTGTAGACGGAGACCATGAGGAGACATCGGGCAGCTGGAACTGAGCGACGGAGAACATGAACGTCTCCCGGTACAGGGGACACGGTTGGCCGCGTCTCACCGACGTCTTGCTCGAGCTCAGCTCCTGACCACCGGGGGACATCAGCGTCACTTTGACGTAGGTATCTGCCCAAATACATAAAAGCCTGTCGGTATTAGAAATGCATTATTTATAATATTAAAATCCTTATCTGTTTGTCCAGTTTGTTGTTGCCTTCAAGCGTTCTGATTGGTTGACTATTATTACGGTTTTATTATGCGTTTAGCGTTGACTATTTACGGTTTATTATTGGACGATGTTTATTTATTGTTCGTAGAACCGGTTTATTATTGGTAGACGGTTTAGACCGTTTAGTTATTCGCGCGATGCGTTGGTGGACGATGTTTCGAAGACGATTAATTATTGTTCGTAGAATTATAGACGGTTTAGACCGTTTAGTTACGTCGCGCGATGCGTTTGGACGATGTTCGAAGACGACGTTGCTATTTATTGTTCGTAGAACCGGTTTAGTTCATTATTGTGCGACGATTATTTAACAATTGTTCGCATTAGTTGAGCAATTTTAGCGTACATTTTAACGTTAGCGTTATTATTGCGTGATTTTTATTATTATTATTATTATTGAAATGTTGTTATTAATTCAATGATTATTAGGTTATTATTATTATTATTATTATTCAAACAACCCACCTCCTCCCCTCCCAACCCTCCAAACCCCTCTCCCCCCTCCCAACCCCAAACCCCTCCCTCCCCCACCCTCTTCCCTCCCCACCCTCTGTCCACCCCTCCCTCTCCCAACCCACTTCCTCCCCTTCCAAATTATTATTCCCAATTATTCTTCCCAACCCCCTTCCCTTATTCCACCCCTCTTATTACCCCTCTTATCCATCTCCCAACCAACCATTATTATTACCCTCCTTCCCTTTACCGCAATTTATTATGCCCTATAGATTAGCATTATGAGATTTTTGCATTGAAATTACCGCAATTTGACGCAAATGTGCAACGTCATGCCCTATAGATTAGCATTTTGAGATTTTTGCATAGCTACGGGAAATCTACCGCAATTTGACGCAAATGTGCAACGTCATGCCCTATAGATTAGCATTTTGAGATAGCTACGGAAATGCAATCTGACGCAAATTGTCATGCCCTATGGATTAGCATTATGAGTTTCAAATGTTCCGTTTAGTACTTTAAACTTTAAAGGTCTTTTTATAATTACGTTTCTATCGATTCCTGAAATTTTTATTTGGTTTTGCAAAGGAATTAATTATTCATCGATTATTAGTTAAATTAAATGCATGTTTGTGCAGCGCCGAATGGTGAATAGGAGCTTCGTATAGCACCTATATCTCAGCGGTTATAAACGTAGAAAGACGGTTACGCTTCGCTTAAGGCTAATTTTATAGGCACACATTTTTTCCAAAGAAAAGTGAAGCAAGCGATCATTTGTTAGTATAATATTAAGATCCTTGCTCTGTATGTCTGTTACCTTCAAGCGTTCTCATTGGTTGGCTGTGTGAGGCCCATCTTGGTTGGCTGTGTGACGTTCTCATTCGTTACCTTCAAGCGTTCTGATTGGTTAGCTGGGTGAGCATTCTGATTGGTCGTTCTGGAATCTTAGGCTTCGCGAAGCGAAATGCGACGCGAAGCGAACGGCGACGCGAGAAGCGAACAGCCACGCGAAGCGTTTGACGAAGCGTACGTTGCAGCGTCATAGTGTAAGGCCTACAACTCCCGAAGCGAACGGCGACGCGAAGCGAACGGCGACGCGAAGCGTTTGACGAAGCGTACGTTGCAGCGTCAGAGCTTGGCTACGTGGCGTATGTACGTCATTGAAACGTTGTTCAGCAGCATGAATTCAATGATTGGGTTTTAGTATTATCCTGCACTGCGAGCGAAGCGAGAGCGAGTTTTGAAACGAGCATCTTTCTATTATTATTATTATTATTATTATTATTATTATTATTATTATTATTATTATTATTATTATTATTATTATTATTATTATTATTATTATTATTATTATTATTATTGTTGTTGTTGTTGTTGTTGTTGTTGTTGTTGTTGTTATTATTGTTATTGTTATTATTATTATTATTATTATTATTATTATTGTTGTTATTATTATTGTTATTGTTATTGTTATTATTATTATTATTATTGTTGTTATTATTATTGTTATTGTTATTGTTATTATTATTATTATTATTATTATTATTATTATTATTTTTATTATTATTAGCGTTTGTTTACTCATAATTTGATTTTCCAAAGAAAAACGTTTATGTTCAATGATGTGTTTGACTCAAGAAGAAGACCTCTGCAAAACGTTAGTTATATGGCCATCCATATATTGCGTACGCATCGAGGGGAGGGGCAATTAAATTGTTTGGATGTAAGCATGGGTGTTTCTGCCACACCCTGGGTACGCTCTTGGCATTGGCAGTTCCACATGAGGGACCCGGGGGGTCCGTGCCCCCTTATTGAATGCCTGACCCCCACTGCTACCCTGTTGGAACCCTATACTTACTGGACTACCACAGACCTAGCAACAAATAGTTGGCCCCATGCTTAGAAGTTTCCACCCCAACGCCCCCCCCAACTTGCCAAATCCTGGAGCCGCCACTGGCCATTTGGATCAAGGTCAATGTCAAAAACTTGTCAGCAAAATTGCAGCAAAGCTCATTATCAGATTCTATTACCCCAAACCTCGCTGGGGGGTTCAAAACGCCCTCAATCCCCCCTTCTAGTCGGACGAGACCAAGTTCGCCAGTATAAGTAGTGGCGCACCCCCTTATCTGAAACCCTGGATGCGCCACTGTAATTTCAATGGCTACCTGGAGATCTGGTATCGGTGCTGGTGGTGAAGCTGTAGCCCTTGATGACCTCGACCGAGAGTCGACCGGTGACTTCGTTGTACGCCAGACCGATGGACAGCTGGGGCAGGCTGCCCTGGCACTGCAGGGCCAGTGGTCCACCTGCCGGCGATCCGACGAGGACGTCCGACAGAGACTGGTCCTGGTCCAGTCTCACCATCGCCAACAGGTCCATCATTGATTCCGACTGCTGCTCAGAAGAAGATATGGCCACAAATACAATTACAAGCGATGAATGTTGGAATATAATGATCCTCAGGGCGTAGCCAGGAATTTGATTTGGGAGGAAATACATATTTTGGGTGGGTATAAATCTTAACTATAAACCACATAAACCATATAAACCACATATAACCACATGTAAATCACATAAAAACTTTAAGGTAGACTGATTTTTTTTTTTTTGGGGTATATATACCGATATAGCCAAACCCCCGTCGCTACGCCCCTGATGATCCTCACACAGAGCAGATCCTACTGAGACACTCTGACCAGGCCCGTAGAAAGTGGGCGTGCAGAGAGTGCAGCCGCACCCCTGGAAAAAATTAGGGGGTGCGCCGCACCCCCTGGAAGACGAGGCTGTTTTTGTGATGACCTTTTTCTGCTTGTCAGGTTTGGTTTTGATGATTTTTAGCTCCGCCCCTGAAAATCTGCACCCCTGCTAAAAATTCATGCTTGACTCTGACGCCTATTAGTATGCCTACTATAATTTATTATTATTTTTATTATTTATGATGTACTATTAAATCATACGAGTAAAATATTCGACGATATCACGGGTCTAAAGTCACACACTGCAAATTAATTAAAAGAGGATAATATCAGAGTCTATGATAGGTCTACTACGTTATCATCAGATCGCTATCGTCGTCGTCATCGTCATCATCACTTGAGACTTGAAAAATGATAGGCCTATATTTGCAATAAGTCTTACAATAATAAACTTCTTTAGCGCCGCCATTAAACGATGCATTTATTATAAGTCATTGGATGTTGGATGATCGTTTAGAATGAAAACCAAAGACAGAAGTCATGTCCACAGTATTTCTGAATTAAAACCTCTGGCAAAACACATTTACTCCATAATTAGTAGTTGGTCCCGGATTTAAAATTTCTTTGTGATAACTTACTAGGCCTATAACCAGTGTTTATTCTAGGCCTTCTCTGGGGGATTTTCCCCCAAAGTTTACCCCCCCCCCAATTTATTTATGTTGGCTGGGTGATGAAAATCGCCCCAATTAAAGCGTGGAGACTCAGACCTTCCCCCCAACATTTCAAAATTCCCCCCAATGTCAAGGTGGCTAGAATAAACACTGCCTATAACATACCTAAAACCGCTGGTGTGGCCACGGATGGAGGTGCGGGGAACGAACCCCTACTTTGGGGGGGGGAGGATAAATCCTGAAATTTGCGCAGAACCGTTGAGAAATTTTCGGAGAGGGAGCTTACGGTAGGATGACTGGAACAGAATCGACGTGTCAAGAACTTAGCGACGGGGGATACATCGGTATATATACCCCTCCCAAGATCAGACTACCTTAAAATTTCTAATGTGTTTTCTAAGATTTTCACAAGTTTTAAAGATGTAGGCCTCTATAGCCTGGCCCCCAAATCACATTATACCCCCTCCTCTCCAAATCAAATTCCTGGCTACGCCCCTGAAGAACACCTTGACGACGTTATTTTTTCTTGTAGTCATTTTTGTCGAAAATGTCGACGTGCCCCCAATTCCGGTAACCTGGTCACGCCACTGTCTGAAACTAGATTTTCTACTTTGAGATTAAGTCGTCACAGTTTTCTTATTCCTTTCCTATAATTAAAATAAGCACTCCATGTTCGGAGTGATGGCCTTTTTTTAGTCGCCACGGCTTTTCTTTCTTTTATTTACACCCTGTAAATCTTTAATTGTTTATTCACACTCAAAAAAGCACCCCCTCCGGGTCGGCGCCCGGGGCGACTCCCCCCGCCCCCTATAGTTACGGCTCTGCACGTTTCAATCGATGGTAACTGACCGTTACGCTGTATCTTGGTTCCAAGACGAACCACTGCGTAAGCGAGGGCCGCCCGACCGTGGTGGCCTCTGCCCCCGCCGCCGCCGCCGCCGCCGCCACCCCCCTAGACGCCATCGTCACCTCGTTGATCGGCAGGAGGACTGGGGGCCGTGGGAGAGCGCCCAGGGATGAGCCGAGATCGAGAGAAACGAAGGCGATGATCGTCTCTCCGATCAAAGGCCAGTCGCGCGCTCTTCTCCGATCCGTACAGTCTCAGTCGCACTCCCATCAGGGCGACAACCTCTGACAAAAGTGCAGCGTAAAACGGAAAGGACGACAGATAAACGATAATAAAATGCAGTTTTATACAGCGCTAGAAATTTAAAAAAACACTGGGCCGGATAACTCCAGACTTTAGGGATTGACTTGCTGGAGTGGAAGAGACAATTCAATACAACAGTTCAATACAAAAAAAATTGTGTCAGTGTTGAAATTTTTAGGGTGGGGAATTTTGAGGTTTCTTGGGGGGATATCCCCTAACAGACCTGGCTTATTACTTTTTGCTTGTCAAGCATTTCTTCGTTGTAATGAATAGTATTCCATGAAATTTCCATTTTTTGTAAAAGTGAAATTTTTGTCAACTTCTCTTCTCCTCCTCCCTGTCAACAGACTATCAAAAACTTTTTCAAATCCCCTCCCAACCTGTTTTCTTGACGTAATTAATGGACAGCCCCTAGGCCTATATACATGTCCGGCTGCACCTGGTTTGATCTTGAACTCGAAGGCTTCCTCGTAGCTCGGTCTCGCTCCGGACCGGATCTTCGTCTTGCGTCTTGGGCTCTTGCCGGGCAGCAGCAGGACCCGCACCTGACTGTTGTAACCGGCGGCCTCCAGCTCGGCGGTCGTCGTGTCGTCGTCGCAGTCGGGCATCCCGGTCGCCTCGTGGACGACCACCGTCATCCGCTGACGCCGGCGGTCGTAGGAGAAGGTCAGGCGAAGGCTTCCGCAGCGCGCCCCGACCGCCTCGTCTTCGGGGCCGGCGACGGGAAGCGCGGCCCGGACGGACATGGAGCGACGACCCGGCGGAGTCTTAGGCCTACTGGTCCCCGAGGACCTTCGGCGGCGGCGGCGGCGGGGGCGACGCTGGTGGGCGGCGTCTACTCCTCCTCCTTCGTCGTCGTAGTCGTCGGTTTCGCTCTCCTCGTCGTCGTCGTCGTAATCGTCGTCTTCGTCCGGAGGAGGGACTTGTTGGAGGGACTCGGGGTCCGGACCGTGTCCTTGACCGCGAGCCTTCTGCGTCGCCGACGCGCCTCCTCCTCCTCCTCTTCCTCCTCCTTCGGTGCTGGTCTTGCGGACGAGTTGGTCCACGGCTTCGTTCTGAAAATATACGATAACTCCAGGTATATCCATTTCCTTTAAGTTCTCTTTCTAATGATCTTTTCCAGGTGTTTCGCTGTCTTTCTCCTTTTCTTTTTCTTTCACAGGTCCGTGTCAACAACGGCCTACACTCTACACTCTACAGTATGCTATATGTACATTAATCAAATTTCGCTTAGGCCCAGTGGCGGCTCTAGGATTTGGCAAGTGGGGGGCCGTTGGGATGGCGACTTCTAATCAGGGGGCAACCATTTGTTGTTTAATGTATGTATACAGCATTAAGTATAGGGTCCCAACTGGGGGCACTGGGGGGCAGGCACTCATTAGTGGGGCACGGGCCCTCTGGCCCCCCGGTGGAGCCGCCACTGCTTAGGCCTACTTACTTTTCCTGGATTCGCGTTTGACTGTAGCGCCATCTCGTCGTCGTCGTCGTCGCAGTAAAACGCCTCGTTCAAATAGGTCAGCTGCTCTCCTCCTCCTCCTCCTCCTCCTCCTCCTCCTCGAATATTCGTTTCGGTTATTTCCGGCATTCGTTTCGGTCAATTTCCTGTCGCTCGTGCTGCTGGCCTCTTCGTTTCCCAGATTGCTCGAAACTGTTGTTGTTATTTGTTGTTGTTGTTGTTGTTGTTGCGAGACAATCCGCAGCAGTACCAATGCTAGTAGCAGTGATAGCAGTTGCGTTGTGTAGGCCTACTGCTTCTGGGACTGCAGTCTCTTTTACAGAAGACGTTGTAGGCCTATGCTTGCCTTCGAAAGCTGAAGGGATAAAATGTATATCTACACTGTTATCATAAGCTACAAGAAAATTCGAAATTCAATGTTGCAATTAGCCTACAATCGATGTCAAATATGTCAAATTATATAGCGCTATAGTCAGGGCAGGCTTAGAACAAGTCTATCATGTCTGGCTCGGTTTGCATCTCTAGGCTTCAAGGCTTAGACTTGTATGCCTAATCGTCTGCCTAATTTCATTTTAGGCCTACCTATTATATTGAGTGGTTGCCTGCGTGCAGCGCTATAGAAATTTTGCTTTTACTTACTTACTTACTTCATTGTTTTCATACGAGTACCAAACAGCGCTTGTATTGCGCTTCTAGGAATCATTTCCAGATCCGACGGCGTTTACCTGTGGACATTCTCTGCCGCCAAAACGCATCGAGTGCGGTAAGCCGATTGGCGACGGTCGGCGCTGATGTTGCAGCGGGGCGTTGTGTCCCTACTGGACCCGATGCGGTTTGCCCATGCGTCGACGAGTCATTCTTGGGATGTATCCTGGCTCGTCTGTAGCGCTTCAGGTCTTCGGCGTCAGAATCGCAGCTGGAGCAACTTTCATCCCCAGAATCATCTGAAATACATCGAAATCACGGGGCGCGGAAGATGGCAGAGTGGGTTGCGCGCTGAAGCGGCCGGCTGACGGAGCGGGTTCAAGGCCTGTTAGCGCCCCTAGGGCTTTCACGCAGGCAGTAATGCCTCCTAAGCCACTTTAAATCACGCTATAGTACGTAACAGTAATCACTTTATGTAATCGCGGACAGAAACAAAAGAAAAACACGCTCCAAAACGACTAATTAGTTAGAATCGGAGATTTCTTTATGCAGCCTATGTAGATTTCTTTATGCAGCCTATGGCGCGATTTGTATGAATTCCCCACTGCCCAACAACAGGCCTACATCCCCACTGCTAATGTACAGCTACATCCCCCTCAAGCTCGAGTGTACTGCTCCAGGTCACAAATCGGCCTACTATGTATGTGTGCATAATTTATTATTATTATTATTACTATTATTATTATTATTATATCAAATTCCTGGCTACGCCCCTGATCTGCACCTCTGGCGCTTCCGTGGATGTCGAGACAGAGAATTCGTCTGCAGTTTCTGAAGCAGAGTAACCTGGTGATGTAGAGGTAGAAGAGAATTACCAGGACGAGAACGACACCTGCCGAGCCCAGGTAGATGCTCGCTTCTCTCGGCACTGCAGAAGGTATATAACAGACGAGAATGACACGCAAGACATCGTGACCATCCTGATACAGTAGAACTTCGTTATAACGGACTCGGTTATAACGCATACTCGGTTATAAGCAGTGGTTCATCAGTATCGGGTCCAGTGTTTATTCTAGGCCTGTTTTTATTGGGGGGATTCCCCCCCACAAGTTTTAAAATTCCCCCAAATTTGTATATGTTGGCTTGGGGATGGAAATTTCCCCCAAAGCGTGGAGAGACAAATCTTGTCCCCCAGACATTTCAAACTCTCCCCAAATGTCAAGATTTCTAGAATAAACATTGACCGGGTCCCCCCGTATTTAGAATTTTTGGTAGGGGCAGAAAATTAAAACCTTTTTGCTTTCAGGGTAAGACCAAAGGGGCCCAAATGGCCCAACCTTTAGGGGCCCACCTTTCCATAGCAAAGTTTTTAAATGAGTTTAATTATGCCTTTCTTTAAATAGGGCCTAACTTTATTATCGGAAGATAAACTGTCGTTTAATAAAAATAAATTTCAGAAATTCGTGTATATATGATGTGCAACTAAATTTTTTCACGCAACGTCCTGAAAAGCTTGACAAGCAAAAAGAAGTCATCACCACTTTTTCACATTTGATATCTGCAAATCTGCAACTTTTCCGAAAGTTTTCAGAGATTTTCAGTGTTGGAGTTGTGAAATAAGAGCTGGGGTGGGGCTGAGAAATTTGCGCTGGCAGGGGAGGTTAGACTAAAATTCACTGGAAAAACTGCAACCAACAGCTGAAAGTCAATATATTATGCGAAAATGTTTGATCTGTGCAAATTTAGTGGAGATGGGGTCAATCCCCCAACCCCTCGGCAACTCCAACACTGGAAATTTTGACAAATCTAAAGTTTAATTGACACTATGTAGACTTTTGGTTCACAGAATTTTTATCCGGTGGGCCTCCATGGATATATGTGTACCTGGCCTAACGAACGTTAATCCGCCAGTTTTTACAAAGTACCCCAATGTACACGTAGGCCTACAGGTTCCGTGTTATGCGCTAACGTATTTGATGGCAGGCTTATTATAGCTAGGCTAGATATAACGTAGGCCTACCGCGGATATAGCGTGCTATATTTTTGCCGAGCTGTTTGCTTCTGTTTTAGAACAATAGATTTATGCTTCAGTTGTTTAACAATAAATATTCAGTCCAAAAATATACGAAACCGATAGAAACAGATAGGCCTACCGTAATTCCAACCCACTAGAAATGAATTTAGCGAATTTCTTTTCCGGCTTACCTTGGAATTCCGTTGGCATTGTAGCGACTCCATCCAATTCAGGTCTTAATTCTCTCTCTCTCTCTCTCTCTCTCTCTCTCTCTCTCTCTCTCTCTCTCTCTCTCTCTCTCTCTCTCTCTCTCTCACCCGAATGATCTTTTAAAAGGCTCGCGATAGCATTTGGTCGGAGAAGATAGGCCTGCAAAAGCCTTTAGGCTCCATAGGCCGAAACTTAAGTACTGTAATATGGCTACTATTAAAAAGCGAGGCAATTGAAAGTTGTAAAAAATTATTTCGAATTTCGTCGCAGAAATTCAGAAAATTTCAACGATTTCTAACCACCCTGATACTATCCTTGACCGTCACAGAACACGGTACTTGTCGACGGAAGTCCACTGCAAATTGTGACCACACAATTGCCATACGTCGACTTTTACGCACGACTTTAGTAACGGGACCTTCTCAGCATTCAAGTCTACGCTGGCTTAACAGGGACATCGAGTCTTCCGTTCTACGAAACATTTCGATCGTTATCTTCGAGTGGAGAACAGTGGCGGCTCTAGGATTTGGCAAGTGGGGGCGTTGGGGTGGCAACTTCTAATCATGGGGGCCAACCATTTGTTGTTTAATGTATGTAGCATTAAGTATAGGGTCCCAACTGGGGGGAGGGCATGCACTCAATAGGGGGCACGGGCTCCCTGGCCCCTCCCCCGGTGGAGCCGCCACTGGTGGAGAAGCACATGGCAGCAGACTTTCTGCCTGTCAGTCTTTCTGTCTTTGTCCGTCCGTCTGCCTGTCTGTCAGATGATGAGAGGAAGCATCTGTGGCGCATTGCATCCTGGGATCGCCGCTCAGTAGATAACTGCTTGCGACGTAAAGAATTCTCAAAGGCATTCGAGATAATAATTTTATCAGATAAGCGAACACGGCACGGAAAAGGAAAGTGAGAGACGAACAGAGAACAGGGACGTCATTTGGGAGGATCAGGGCTGCAGGGGGCCGTGCCCCCAAGGAAATGAAGAAAAATTGTATAATGTATTAAATAAAAAATTAATTAATTAACAAATGTGAAATGTGAAAAAAGTCGCCAAAAATTTGCCAAACCTATCACAAATTTACAAACATTGGCCCAAAAATTTCAAAAAATTTGCCAAACATTGCAAAAAAATTGACAAAATTGCAAAAGAATGGACAAAATTATCTCGCCCCAAAAAGCGTGAAATGACGCTACTGGCAGAGAGAGAGAGAGAGAGAGAGAGAGAGATGTTGATTCTGTGAAATGGATGGATAAAATTAGTCCACAGATCTACAATTGTAGTTTGAACTAAGTTAACCTTATGAGGTGGACCCTATAGTTACGCCACCGTGAGCAATAGACAACGGAGGCTGTGGCTGTATGGACCAGTTAACCTGTGGACCAATTTTTTTTAAATCGGTAGTAATAATCTTGGCAGCGATTTGAGAACAGTCGTGATGCAAAGTAAAATCAAAAATGGACAATTCAATGGAATATGCACAATGGCATTTTCACATTCTTCTTGAATTTGGGGAATTTTGACAGGCTATCATTAGGAGCTGGGGATATTTGTACACCCTAACGCCCCTAATCTCAGTAATCTGAGACCGACACCCCTCCAATCTTGGCCTGGGATTACCTTTTTCGCTTCTCAGACTTTTTTGGCAGGGACCCCCAAACTATGCCGACACCCCCAAATTGATAATCTATTAATCCTAGAAATAACCCTGATTGGGTTATAAGGAGCGGCCATCAAAGACAACACAACACGAAGTCGAATTAGATAAATATTTTAAATCCAGAAGAAAAGAAGGGAAGAGGACAAAGGTAATTATAGTCTACAGATCTCTAGGTTCCAGAAAAAAGCTGCAAAATTTACCTTACATTGTCGATCTAACATTAGACCTAGACCTAGATCTAACATTAGACCTAGACCTAGATCTAACATTAGACCTATATTTCAAAGCGTATGAAAAATGGCGTAACATGACTATTGATTGAGAATAGGCAGCTACTGTTGTGCTGATTAAAACAGGTACTTTTACTTTACTTAGGCCTACAGATTAAAACGAGTGCACAGCGGTATTCACAACTTACTCTTTAGGATTGTGTACTGGCAAATATTTTTCTTACAACTACCTGAAAACTCAGACATAAGCAACTGCACTTAATCAACCAGGTAAGAACTAAGCAGTTATACTTATAGGGGTTGAATCAAGGATAGGTCGTACACATTACAAGTTATCAGTTTCATGTTAGGAACATGAAATAATCAAATCAACAGCATTTAATGTTGGCAACACACTTTAGTTTTTAAAGAACGCTGCAAACATTGCTATGTGTTTCATCAACAGACAAAACTTCATTGTACATCAGTACTTGTACGGCTGTGCAAAGAATTTTGATACGCTTTCGCAAAGACATTCTGGCGAATAATTTAATAATTCAACTTTGGTCATCGCACCCACAAAGTTTCAGCATTTTGTCAAGAATACTGGATGGTTCTGGGTCATCAATCAGGCATGTATGGAGACTGACATGGCCCTGCGGTTTGTGGTTAGTCTGTCGAAACATCCCCTGCATTGGTTGGCTGTCATTCGAAGCAGCCTGCCACACTGCCTCCAGATCTTCTAATACTATCCTTGAATACCAAACATTTGCAAGAATATGAAACATTCATCATAAGCCAAGTATATACAGTAGAACCTCGATATTTCAAACTCGCTTATATCGAAATCACGTTTATATCGAAGTTTGAGTGCCGGTCTCGCCAAAACAGTGTTAATGATACAGGAATCGGATATATTGAACCTCGGATATATCGAAGTATTTATCATGGTCCCTTGAACTTCAATATAACGAGGTTCTACTGTACACTGAGTAGAATTTTAACATCCACACAATAATCTGCATTCAATATAGAAGTTTCAGTTTTCAAACAGTTGCCTACCTGGATCTACAACCTACCTATGCCTACCTGGATCTACAACCTACCTATGCCTACCTGGATCTACAACCTTGACCATCATGGACTATGGATAATGGACTATGGATT
This sequence comes from Metaphire vulgaris, assembly GCA_018105865.1. Taxonomy (NCBI): domain Eukaryota; kingdom Metazoa; phylum Annelida; class Clitellata; order Crassiclitellata; family Megascolecidae; genus Metaphire; species Metaphire vulgaris. The sequence continues at coordinate 14,416,027 of CM030846.1, forward strand.
CTGCCCAGATTGAGCGCTCGTGAATAGGCTGGTGCACTGAGCCAAGCTTTCGGGCAGCGCTATAGAAATTTCGTTTTACTTACTTACTTGCTTTAGTTGATGAAGTCAATTGTTTGCAGTCACTTTGTAGGCAATTCAATTCTCTAATGAGAGCAATGCAATGTAATCAATCCAATTTTTATAGCACTTGTGTGGGGGAAGGGAGATTTCCCCCCACTGCCCAACAGCATCCCCCTACTGCTATATCCCCCCACCATTACATCCCCCACTGCTACACTTCCCCAACAACTACATCCCCCCAAGCTCGACATATTCCCCGCCTCCCCCATTGCTCCAGGTCACAAATCGCACCCTGCCCGAGACAGATTCATAGCTTTCCTTGCGTAGATACTATTGTATTGAGAACCAACTCGGCAGAAATACAAGACTTAACTGCTTCTCTCCTCGAATCGCGTTCGTCATTTCTTCTTTATCTCGGACTAACTGTCGAAGACGTCTGATCTCCATTTCAAATTCCTCTCGCTGTTGACTAAATCTGTCATCTTGCTCTTTCAATCTTAAAACAAAATCCACAGAAATATTACTAAGCTTGGCTTCACAAAACCTTTCCTTTTCAGACCACATATGGAATTAAGGATTCACCGAAAAAATTCATTATATTTGCATAATTTTGTTCTTCAATGCACAAATCTTAAGTAAATATTTATAACCGCCCTTAAAAATCACGCACTGTGTAAATATTTATGTACAGTATATCACCTATCACATATTGAATGTCATGCCTCAATTGGCATTTCAACAAGCATCTACGACTTGCATTAATAATAATAATAATAATAATAATAATAATAATAATAATAATAATTTAAACTGGTTCAGTATGGTCTGCCCTGTGTGAGAACCACTATAATATATTAAGTAAACATATAAATTTTAACAACAATAATAACAGCAACAACAACACTCTCATACAACTGTGCATCTTGAAGCAAGGTGCACAAAAGAAACAACTACAATTCATATAGCTGTAAACTCTAAAAAAACAGCGGCAACATCAAATATAACAGACTTAAAGAATTTCCGGCTTACCGATTAGTCAGTATGTCAAGTTTTTCCTTTTTCTTGATATTGTATGCCTAAAGATTTAAGCCATCAGAAAAAAAACATCATTCAGCATAAGCTTATTACTGATCAGCTTCAGCAATACTGCAATATATTTCCCTTGAACTTATTATGTTCATGATAAAATCAAAGATTTAGTATATAACTCTATAACTTTGGTAGAATTTAAAAATTTTAAATTGATGACGACGACGATGATGATGATGATGATGATTTTTTCAGCCCTAAAGCAGGTCTAGCTTGCAATTAATTAAGTCACCCAATGTAAAAATATCCTAATAATGCTGAACTATGTGAAATATCATTTCTGCCATATTTTATTAATAGTGAGAAACCAATACCATAAAACAAAGTTAATATTAATATCAGATGGACTATAATAGATCTTTGTACTATTTACAAGCCTGCATACCTTCATTCTTTCTCGAATTTTTTCCACGTCAATCGATTCGTTGCTTAACTTTTTCAATGCAGCCATTTTAACCTTCTCCTGCTCTTGAATCTAGAAAATCAATAATTGAATAAGTGACAATAAAAAATGGCATTCAAGAAAATGACTTTAAATTTAAATCAATACCAAATATCGTCAAATCTCTCAGAATAATTGCAAGTTAAAAATGGAGGTATAAAAATAGAAAGAAAAAATTATATAAATGTAATGAATAAAATATAAATGAACTCAGTTCATCAGATTATTTGTAAACTTACCGAAACAGCAAGATTGTCCCTTTCTGTGGCCGTAACTTTGGCCTGAAACAAAAGAGGAATACAAAGCTAAAAGCTACAAAAAAAGTTAGACCAACATCAAAGCCTGAAAGGAAGATATTCAAAGAACAATTACAAGCAGTGTCCAAAATTGATGAAAATTCAATCTCAGAAGAAAATAGAGTCCATCTACGTGGCAACTATCAGTGGATAACATTAACATTAAACTGAAGCATCTGTATATGTTTTATTGCATTATTGTTTCATAGGTGTATTGTTTCAGAAGTCTTTTCAAACCTAGATATTAAAGGTTATTATAAGTCCATTATTTGGTCATAAAGGCTAATTGTTAGTGCTGAACTTATGGATTATCCACATGAGGAACTTGTAGTTAAATAATAATAATAATAATAATAATAATAATTATTATTATTATTATTATTATTATTATTATCCTAAAACACTTTAAATCACATTATTATTAAATCATTATTATTATTATTATTATTATTATTATTATTATTCTCAAGTTATTATTATTCTTCTCAAGTTATTATTATTATTATTATTATTATTATTATTATTATTATTATTATTATTATTATACGACAATTTAGATAGCACTGTATGCCTGGTGAAGGCCATAGTAATATTAAATAATTAATTAAATAATTATTAAATATTAAATACCGTAATATAAAAGTATAAGATGCTAATAGCAATAAATAAAGCAACTCACTGTTTGCAGGACAGTGGCCAAGTACTGCTTCACCTTAGCAGTGAGCATTTCTGAGTCATTAATCGTCAACTGCAAGTACTCTATCTCCTTCTTGTACTTTCTAAACAAACAGAAGATATTCGGAGTGCAGAATTCAGCACTAACATACATTTTAAGCATATTCAAGTAACAAATGATGAATAGTTTTGTAACAAGATCAAAGAAGATAATTCTATCCTCATTAGAAAAGGCATCAACATTACATTTGAGTTGAAAAATAGAAAAGTTTGGTCATAAAAGAAATACAATGAGATGTTTTCACTATTTTCTTACTTTTCAGCCTTTAATTTGTTTTTGATCTCTGTCTCCAACTGCCTGGTTGTTGATTTTTCTCTTTCTAATTCTCTTTCGAGGATGTCCTTTTCAACTTCAATTGTCTGTGCAGAAAGATTACAAACTTATTAAAAAACCACACAGAAGTCAATTACCATGACTGATAGAGTCAAAGTCCTTCCCGAGAGATAATACCCAAGGGCCAGGCTCATAGGGCGGCGCAGATCTCTGTTTCTAAGAACCTCAGGGAGGTGAGAAATACCATGGATACAGGACCAGTGTGCTGTGTAGTATACCTATTTGATTTTTGCTATTCATTTCTCCATTGCCCTCTAGCGAGTGAAGGCTGAGTCAACCATAGGGCTCCTGCAGGTCTCGAACCCACAAACTTCTGTTCTTCATGCCAATGTTGTTACCACACTGCCAACTTCCTGTTGGAGAGCACATCATTGGTTAAATAAATCTCGCTATGACTCAATGACAAATTAACCGCTGTTGCAGTCTATTTAAATATGTGATAATCAAGGACATGAGTTTGATTAAAGAGGACAAGTTTAAATAAAACGTTCAAAGCCTGAAAATATTAAGTAAATGGTTCAACAAACTTTCAGTTTTGCAGAAATTTCTGCAAGCTCTTTCGCACGCTTTGTCATTTCTTCCTGCGCCGTTCTGTTCAACATTAACAAGAGTAACCCTGAACAACCTTTGCTTCATAATGCCTAACATACAACACAATTAACCCCTTAACTGGGGATCCCGGATATATCCATCCATTTTACATTGAGTTAAGTTAAATACACGGTTAAGGGGTTAACAGAACAGATAGGCATGGGGCACAGAGGCTGGTTGATGCCCCCGAGCCAAATTTTCCAAGGTACAAAGTCTTGATGAGCAAAAAACGTTTGTTGAGTCCTCCTACATTAATTTCCATACAGACGGATTTAAGAACTTGTTCATATTCTTTGTCACAACTCGATTTTCTTACAATTTATATAGCACCCGCGTTCTCGCTTTGCATATCCACTGGTAAGTGATTTGAGAAACTTCGTGTTCTTGTGAACAGAAATCATATAAGCCACTTACTGTTTTACGGTTGCAACAGCATCAATATGATCCTCTCTGTCCACTTTCAAGCGACTATCAACAACCAGATCATCGTATTTCTGTTTAAGACTTCCGAGCTTCTCGCGCAATTCATTCACCTCGATCTCCATCTGCGCCTTCTCTCTCACTATCAAGCTCACCTTCTGAACCAACTTAGATGCTAAAAATGTTAAAAATTTATAACATTAATAAAATAATTACTTATAATAATGTTATCAGAGTTATTTGCCCCCCTCCACCCATATATACACACACACATTAAAATATGCAAATACCAGTAACACTCAACTATGCTCCAATAGAAGATCCAAAGGAAGACCGAAAAGATGATGGGTGGACGGATTGGAAGAGGATCTGCACATGGCAGGGCTGAATCCCAACGGAAAAACTGACGGAAGACACCGTGACTTTAGAAGAAATAGTAAAGGACAGAGAACGTTGGCGAGATGTCACGGAAAAGTCGATAGCTGGACACAGCTGGAGGACGAAGACCTGACCATACCATACCTAACCAGATGTCCCAATAATTTGAACTTATTGTCAAATAGTGGGAATGCAATGAGTCTGATAATAGAAGAATCTAGATCGAAATTATGGGTCAACAGATTGGGTGAAATCTGGAACTAAATTTCTGAAAATTCTGCTACCAAACCTCAGATGTGATAAACAAAATCCATGCACATCATCCAAAATAAAATGCTTTGTGCAGTCCAACAGCGCACTATGCTATATATAGACCTGATATTGCTGTAAAATTTCAATCATAATGCGCAAGGGTTACCAACGGACAGATCAAAAGGTAACATCGACTTTCGCAAATATATTGCGCACTTTTAACCCTTTCACCTGGCAATCTGTATAACCAAAATATGTTTTGAAGCCAAAACATTTGGGGCTAAATATACAGGGCAAAATGGTTAAATTGATTAGGCATCTACAATGCATTTGATGATACTGCTATAGCTTACAGTGGTTCTCACACAGGGCAGCCCTTACTGAACCACTTTAAACCTTGTTATATTATATTATATTATATTTTATTATTCACTAACACACTGAAATTCTAATGATCAATTAGTAATTATTTCATTTAGCTCATTTAGAATTGACAATACTGGATAAACAGCAGAGTCTAAGGAAAATTCCTATAATGGTAATAATAATTTACCTGCTTGTAATAAGTTTAACTCACAATTTTTCAATATTTGACTGTGAATAAAAAATCAATTTCAAAGGAAAGTCAAAAGCTGGAACTTACTTTCCTGCACCATTTCTCTACGCATTTCTTTCTCCTTATTCTGCTGCAAGTCCTGCTGTTCTATCAATACCTGATTCTCCTCTAAAACCAGCTTACATTGCTCCTGCAACTGTCTCCTAAAAATACAGGTAGGTCTTCAATGTAGGAAAGCGTAGAATGGCAAAACTTCAAAACTTCATTAAAGCATTTGTCTTTACATCACAAAAAATGTGTTTTTGCGATGTCAATAGAAATACATCATATCCTGCTAACATTGTGAACATCACAACAAATATGGAATGAATATACTTGGCTCTATGGAATGGATACACTTGGCTCTATGGAATGAATATACTTGGCTCTATGGAATGGATATACTTGGCTCTATGGAATGGATATACTTAGATCACCAACAGACAAATGTTAAAAACTGTTTATATGTAAATTCAGAGTAGATTCTATCAGCCTTGCTGTACAAATTCTGAACTGAATAAAGTTACCAGCAGATAAACAAAGCGATTGACAGTAACGAAATGACTGTTAACCAATATTTATTTTCTGCATCACTAAGCACCATTGTACATGCACATAAAGTTAGACAATCTGTCAAAAAATTCTATGCATAATCTAAAACAACATTTGATAGCATGTAGATAGCTAACAAAATGAAATATTCATATACTAAAGATTTTGCCATTAGCAAACAATTGCAAACCATTCTGTCATGCTTATTGGTCCAACGACGTCTGTCTGCTCCAGACGAATATGAAGACGATTGTTTTCCTTTAGAATTTCATCCACATTCTCTTGGAACTGACTGAGTTTACTCTATCAAAGTATAAAACGGACATTGTAACGTCTGTAGGAGGCTAATGACATTATGAATTAACCTAAATTACTAATCTACATTGTATGTACTAAATGTATACGGTACTAGCGCTCAGTATTCTGGATTGTTGCTAAATGCATGTCTGTATGTTATACGTTGAGTTGAGCTAGACAAATTTTGATCAAATTTCAATCAATGCACTGAACAGAATATACCTAAGATGTTCAAGAAAACTGTTGCTGTTTTGAAACCTGTGAAACATGTGTGTCATGTTCTTTCCAGTTCATTTATGGAAACACTAGAGTTTTACGATCATTACTGTGGCATTCGATCTTACCTCGTAAGCTGCTATGATTGATTCTTTCTCCTTCAGTCGATCATCATATGCGACCAAAAGAGGAGCCAAATACTTTGTATTTACCTGAAAATCACGTATACATGGACATTTTCAACAAAGAATCAGAGGACACTGTAGCATATTGCGTTCATTTAAATCAAATACGATTCTGGCGACCGATTGCAGGATGTCCAAATGGTATTTTACTCCTGACATCATCAACTATACCTTCACTCATGCAACAGATATTTACATACGATACGGACCTGCTTATTTAACTTAGTGTACAATGGACAGGATACATAGACATGTCTGGCATAAGGGTGTGCTGTTCATACTGACAACAAGCAAAAATTAACGTCCAAAATTCACCAATTTTTAGAACACTATAATATTTATGTCATAATGAAAAAATTCATGTTGAACTAAGAAGGCATCGCCAAAACAATTTAGAATTTATGCTACACAAAAATCTTACATTCGCATGGTTGAAATAAAGCTATAACTGAGAGAGAACCATCATGAAAACTGGAAAGCAATAAATGGTGCTAAACGTTGTAACACAGCTCACAATATTTCAAACATTTCAATTTCATCGAATCCAATCTAATCCTCAGCTCCTATAGAGCCACTTCATAGTGCAAATGAGCTTTGGATAATGGTACACCAAAGCAACAAGTCCAATAATTGCAGATAATCAGGATGGACAACCGTAAGAAAAAATATGGCAGAAAAGTCAAAGCAAAAAACAAATCTTGAGTCTGGATTTTAAAATCAGTAGAGAATTTGCAGTGTACGGTACACACAGATTGAGGCAATGATTTCCAGAGCTCGGGGCAGACACTAATACGGCATCAGTGCACTGTTAGAGTATGGGGATGTGAAAGAACCATTGCAGACAAGGATCCAGTTGAGTCTGAACAGATTAATCTTCACTCAATCAATCAATTAGTAAACTTCTATGGTGTCACGTCAATATCATAATGCCTAGGGCATCAACCAATGGCATATCAAATACAATATCCGAACTAGAGCCAGGTCAAGCCAGACAGGTAAGTCAGATCAGCAGTGGAGTAATCTGAGCCAAACAGGCATTCATAATTCATACTCATAATTCATAATATCAAACACAAGTTCAAACATGTGAATAGAATTTCACATTCTCGAGTGTCTTACAACTAGATCTAAATCTGTGCTGGCAATACACAGTGATGCTGGTAGTGAATTCCAGAGCATGAGGCCACACACTGAGAAACAACTAGCACCGATGTTGGCACAAGAATGAGGAACAACAAATAAATGTCCCCTTGTGACTACCTACCAACCAAGACGGCTTTGGGCCTCTAACAGGAAAGGTGGCAACACCATCCATCTACAAGAAACAAACACAGACAGCATAAAGTAAAAACTAACTACAGTGTATATAGCATGATTTAAAGTGGCTTAGGAGGCATTTCGTATGTAATATATGGATGGCCCCTAAGGCGTCATGCAAGCAGTGTTATACTATAGCGTTATTTAAAGTGGCTTAGGAGGCATTACTGCCTGTGTCTAAGCCACTAGGGGTGCTAACGGGGCTTGAACCTTGCTCCAGCCAGCCTACCGCTCCAGCACGTAACCCACTCGACCAACTCCCCCCCCCAAAAAAGGAAGTATATTATTCACTATAAAAAGAAATCAGTATTGCAAGTACATACAGACATAAGCATCCACATGCACACATGAACAAGCACATCGCACTCACATGCAAACACAGCCACTTTGCAATAAACACTTAACATTGATATTGATCCTATCCAAAACCACCACAACCACAATGAACTGTAATAACAGTTATACATATAAAAATATACGGTACGTAACAAATCGGACATAAAGATGCGTTCCAGAAACTTCTTTCTATAAAGAAATTCAGAAGTAGCACAAAGAGCTATCACAAGATGACGAACTGTGCTTCCGTACTTCTTGAGTTGTAAGCTTTCTAAACTTTTTGTGATAGACATCGAGTTCAGTGTTCAGGCGATGCACCAGATTCTTGAGCATCTCCGCCTCTTCCCACGACTTCCGCTGCATCGCGACTCCAGGTGCCTCAGCTAAGAGCATAGAGATCATATATAAGAAGTGCAGATGGAAAGGAGAACGGAACAAAACGTTACTAGTCTCATGCAAAATAACGATATCTATGATGATATCTTCACATATGCTTCCAAACACACTTGCAACACGGGAACACCCACAGAACTCACAAAACATATAGTCAGCTGCTGGTACTGCGTATAAAACGAAGTGTAATTGTAGATGTGGTTGATAGCAGTGGCGGCTCCACCGGGGGCAGGGGCCCGTGCCCCCCTATTGAGTGCCTGGCCCCCCCAGTGCCCCCCAGTTGGGACCCTATACTTACGGTAATGCTACATACATTAAACAACAAATGGTTGGTCCCCATGATTAGAAGTTGCCACCCCAACGGCCCCCCCACTTGCCAAATCCTAGAGCCGCCACTGGTTGATAGAGAAATTTCACGCAGATATCTCTAAATCAGAGAAGGAACAGATGGCTCAAATGGAAAAACTTGAAGAAATACTACCAAATGTGACAATTTCTAAATATAAATAAAATGCAATTGTACACCTAATTTCCTAGTTAAATGGAAAACAGTCACCTCAAAGGTTGTTGTCTAGATGAGTTAATACGAAACCAAAGGTAAAAAAGGTAAAGGTGGGTCCCGTACTCGAGTCCGAGCGTTGGGTTCCGGCGCTTATCTCCGGCCTGGGCAATCAGCGACGTAGGTGGTATAAGCCATTAATCTGGAGTAGGTTGCCATTAATTTCCCCAGACCCACGTTTTACCTCGCAGCTTAACGCTGCTCCTCAGTTTACCACCACCCTCTAGCGAGTAAGGCTGAGTCGACCTTAGGGCTTCTGCGGGAATTGAACCCGTGAACCTTCTGCTCCATCGTCCAGGGTTGTCACCTCTCTTCTAACTTCCCGCCCCAAAACCAAATTTAAAATCTGAAAGCCTCTTTATGAACTTACCGTCATCTTTCATGTTTGTAGAGTTTGATGATTTGTGCTTCAGAAAATCAACGTATTCGTTCAGTTTTCGATTTTCATTCTCAAGTTGGTGAATTCTTTCCTGCAGTTCCAACTGCAAATAACCCTGTCCTGTTTAAAAATTCAATTTAAAATACAAGAATCAAGTAACATCTTGATAAGGTTCATCAAGTTGTACAGAAGTCAAAGGCAATTAATTTGGGATTAAACAGTTCTACACTGTCATTGCTTAAAATGTGTTTTTTAAATTCTCCACACATAAAAAGTAAAACAGTCCCTGTATTTTCATCAACCGCAGAAGAATCTATGTAATGTAAATGTAATGTAATAGAATATTTATATAGCACCTCTTCTGAAAAATTATTCAGAAGTACTCAACAATTTAACATCTATGCCACCATGGAAGCTAAAATATCTAATTTAAGCACAGCACTAAGACGATTTTATTAAAACAGAGGATAAAACTAATTAATTTTTAAGACATATAAATTTAGAGAACTTCTCAGTGAAACGTTAGTTTTTCAAAATCCCTAGTAATCAATGAGCATCTCAACCATCTAACCATCTTAAAAATATCTTAGAAATTTCATGCAAAAAATTTTAAGCTTTCATTGATCTTTGCAAAATTCCATTCATCAGCATAACAAGACAGCTATGAAAAAACTAACCATTCAAAGACTGAATGCTTTGCCCAGTCGCTTGCAGCTCTGTCGATAAGCGTAGTTCTTCCGACATCTCCAACCGACGAGTTTCTGGCAGCCTGGAGACGAAATTCGAGGCACGGAGACCGTTGGACGAGTTACTCGTCCGATCAACAACTCTGGATCGACTGGTGCTCATAACAGATGGCGCCACAAGCTGAGACTCGTTCTAAAAATATCCACAAGCCATTAGTATTTCTTCACCTATTTATATTTACTGCATATATCTATTAATTATCCATTGCTCAGTTTCTAATACATATCTTCTTTTAACGATAACTCTGTTATCTTCCAAGACCATGTCAATTCTTGGAGTTCACGGATAGATCCAGAGAAATTCGGGTCAATGAGGACTGCCAGTGAAAATGAATACAGTGGATCCCACTTAATCGCATACCGCTTAATTGCATAACCCGCATAATCGCATAACAACATAAAAACCCGAACCAGTGTTTTCTGTATCAGACGTCCTGGTTATTCGCATAGCCCTGTTAATCGCATAAGCAAGGCTCGCACTGCACCTATGCAATTAAGCGGGTTTCACTGTACTATCAAGTTTAAAGGAAAGATTATCATCATCATCATCATCATCATCATCATCATCATCATCATCATCATCATCATCATCATCATTTACGATGATTTATATAGCGCCGTAACATAACTGGAGCTAAATTCAGGAGCGCTTTAAAAAGGAGTCACTTATAAGATATGTTATAAGATTGTACCGGGCATGACACGATCAGCAGAGCACAACTCAAGTCAGCACACTAATCGCATTACTCTAAAACAGTTTAAATAATTAATTCAACTGATGACTGTCTCACCATGTCCTCCAGAAACCTTGAATTGTCTAAGGTCGAACGAAAACTGTGCAGCTTGTCAGTCCCACTCCCTCCAGCGTGTCCCATGGTTCCATTGGAAGCGTCAGTTCTCCTCAGATCGGAAAATCTCGGAGCACTGAGGCTTGGCGTATGCGCGCTAACGGAAATCTCCGTATCTCCCGGACGAAACGAAGCCGCTGGCAATTGTGCAGAGACTGTTCGATCTTCAAAGCTGTTATCGGCTACAACAACAACAATAGTAAAGTAAAAGTAAAGTCCTTCCCGAGCGCTCTATAAAGGCCAACCTCAAGGCTCAAAGGGCGGCGCTGATCTCCATTTCCAAGGCCCTCAGCCAGGCGACTGGTGCAAGGTTACATGATACGGGGCCAGTGTTCACGTGCAACATGCCTGTTTACTCCGCAGATTAAACCACTATTCAGTTGCCACTGCCATCTGGCGAAAGAAGGCTGAGTCGACCTTAGGGCTCCTGTATGTCTCGAACCCGCGACCTTCTGCTCCATCGTCAAACGTTGTTACCATTCTGCTATCTTCTGCCCTCATAGCATTAATATGAGAGCTGCTAAATTCAAATCATGATTGCATAATGATCGTATAAGTTAGAGATTTGGAATAGTAGAACCAGAATGAAGTTTTAAATTTCAATAGCATACAAAGTGACATCTAATCTATTTAATCTAATCCTAAGCTTCTATAGCGCCACTTCATAATGCTTAGAAGCATCAGCTGATGGCACACAAATTACAATCACACAAGATCCAAGACGAATCCAGTATAACAGGCAGGACAGCCAGATGACAGTTTATGTAATGTAATGAAATGTGGAATTTGTATAGCACCTATTTCTACTCAGAGGTGCTCCTGGCATTGGAGTTGCAGGGTGGATAAGCCAGAGGAAAAAAGGATGAGTTTGTATTCGAGTTCAGCAATGAAACAACTCACTGTCACTGTTTGCATCTCCAAATCCCTCAGGCGGATTGACAATGGATCGGATGGCAGCAGAGACATATCTACAGAAGGGATCAAACATGAATTCAATACAACTTCATACAACTGCACTACATGCCTGCTTTAATTCATCTAAATAGTAAAACATATTAACCAAAAAACAAACAAATCTATTTTGATTGTATATCTATACCATATGCTTATTTAGGGGGTATGGTGGAGTACCTGGTAACCGGGATTCTTACCATGCAATTGGAGGGTCGGGTTGTTGGGTTGAATCTGATCCAATGCAAATGCACAGCAACCTTGGACAAGTTGCTCATCTGTGACTTGCTCCAAACTTATTATTATTATTATTATTATTATTTTATTTTTTATTTTTTAAAATTATTATTTATTATTATTCAAGCCAATTTATATAGCGCAGTACACATGAAGAAAGTTCAAAATCAAGAGCAATAATATTAACAATACTATAATAATAATAATACTTAATAATACTAATGCTGTCATAAATTCACTTATGCAGTTAGGGTCCATCCATATAGTATGTATGCACTGAGGGGGGTTGGATTTAGGAGATTTTGCATATGTACGGTGCGAAAAGAGAAGGGGAGTTGAAAATATGCCTTCATTGCTTACGTAATATATGGATGAGCCCTTAAGATAGATTTTTAAGAAAGTTGAGATTAACACGCACCTGTAGGCAGCCGAGACCAGTGCCATCTATCTTACAATTCTTCACTTTGTTAATGGCTTAACATATGTTAATAACCTTGTAATAACCTGTTAGCAATGTTTGTGAAAAGGACATTGAAACGAGAATAGGTATGGCGAAGTCAGCCTTCATACAACTCAAAAAGATTCTCACAAATAAACATATTTCAACAACAACACGGCTCAGAATTCTTCACAGCTACTTTTGGGCGGTTCTGATGTACGGCTCGGAAACATGGACGTTGACAAAAACATCAGAAAGGAAACTGGAAGCTGCAGAGATGTGGTTTCTCAGAAGGATGCAAAAAATTTCATGGACAGAAAGAATAACCAATGAGGAAGTACTAAAAACTTTTGGTACAAAAAGAAAATTGCTAAAAACCATAAGAAAGCAGCAGCTTGAATTCTTTGGACATCTAATAAGAAAAGACGGATTGGAAAATCTAGCCATAACAGGAAAAAATAGGGAAAAGAGCAAGAGGAAGACAAAGAATAAAGTTTACGGACAGCCTAAGAGAAGCGACAAGAACTACAGACAACATCGAACTGATAAGGAAAGCCAGAAACAGAGAAGAGTGGAAATCCATGGTCGCCGACGTAGCAATACATGGCACATGAAGAAGAGAAGAATGTTTGTTAAATTTACATAAATTTTAATCTAGAATAATATAAGTTAACTTCAGCAAATAAATCACAAAAACAAGAAGGAAAACATATGGTGAATTAAAGCAGGGCCTGTTTCAATGTGCAGTGATACACAAAATGTGCAGCGATAAATTGAAAATGTGCAGTGGCAAAATGCAATTTTCTGTGCTTTGTGAAGCGATAAATTTTCCGGACGACCTTTTTTGCTCGTTTTTTATGTGGATGTCCAAAAATTTTCTGAGTTAAGTGCAGTGATAAATTTTCCTTAAAACAGTCCCTGAATTAAAGTATAAAGCAACAAATTCAGATATGCTTCAAACACACACAAGAACTGATTTGTGCACAACATCTGATGACATCAAAAGCTATACGTTAACATCAACATTAGATAAGTATGCAGGTGTAACAGAAGTCAGAATAGTAGAGCAGCTATCTAATCAATCAGTGATACCGTGATACCACAGAGAGAACATGCTCATTAGTTATTACATTACATTAAATACAAGTCAGCTTAATAATACAAATGATGTCACAAATTCACTTATGCAGTTAGGGTCCATCCATATAGTACGAATGCACCAAGTGGGGTTGGATTTAGAAGATTCTGTGTATGTACTGTGCGCAAAGGGGGAAGGGGAGTTGAAAATATGCCTTCATGGCTTACGTACTATATGGATGAGCCCTTAAGATAGATTTTTAAGAAAGTTGAGATTAACAGCATATTTAAAGAATAGGCCAGCATTGTCAAACATATATTCGAGTATCAGGCCAACTTGTTGAATACAAAATTGCAACTATATTCAAGTTTATTACTTTAAAAGCTGCTCCATCATCAAAGTAATTGTGTGAAATTGTGAGTAAATCTTGAAATGAAAAGCAGAAAAACCAGGTGAACAGCAACGGATTACACAGCAGAACTTTGTTATAATGTACTCATCGTTCCTGTAAAATTTTATACATCGTATCCGAGGTACGTTATATCAAAACCATCCTGTATATCAGTGTGGTGCATCTTAGTTTAACAGGTACATCTCTCTCTCTCTCTCTCTCTCTCTCTCTCTTCCCTTTTGTCATCTTAGTTTACCTGATTATGCAGATATATCTGCCAAGACAATCAGTGAACGATCATTGCCAAGTGACAAAATCTTGATATAACTGGACTGAATATCAAAGTCAGACCTCAGTCAGACATCAGGTCTCAGAATTATTGAATCGCTGGTGCGTCCGGTCATGCGTGGAGCAGCAACTGTGGAATCGACAGCGGAATCAATGGCGGAATCGACAGCTGAGATAAGTTAACACATAACTGATAGAATTGCCGGTAATGCAGAAAAGCAATCACACAAGTGAAGAAAAAGCAGAAGCAGCTACATTTAACTTGAATAAACTAAAAATTGCAATAAAATACATGGTGCAAACATATCACATACATCCTGTCTGAATAAAAAAGAGGGCTCTTTTCGCTAAAACTTTAGGGAAACTTGGCCAATTTCTATAAAATTTTGGATGGCTGATGTGGGACTGTATTCAAAATCATGGGATATAAAAACGCACCCTTAGGTGCCCACCCTTTGGTTATTTTATTGGAAGTAACGTATGATGTGCTCATGACACTGTGGAATTACTGCACAGGGAGACTCCTGCTCTCATACCACCCAAACTGTGGCCATCAAACTCACCAGATTTGAACCCGGTGGACTACTCTATGTGGGGTATTTTACAGGAAATGGTCTACCGGTCACACATTTCCAATCTCAAAGAAATGAAGTAGAGATTGGTGACTAGTGTGTGAGTGGGCAAAGCTTAACCACACTGTCACTGAAGCACCAATTCATCAAAGACAATGACATCTGAAATTTTATACCAATTGTTTCCGTAGACATTTTGAATATTAATTGTAACCTTTTTCGGATAATGTTTGTATCTATCTGAAACCAATTTATTCCTGTTTCAAACTGCATTTTTTTCTAGAAATCTGCCATATTTTCTTAAAGTTATAGTGAAAATAGAGTTGGTCCCTTTCTATCCAGACACTGTGTATAATAATTCCCAATATTATATAATTATATAATTCCCAATATAATACTGGGTGGAGCTTGGTGAGGTGATGTCATTTTATAATCATTTGGTTGGACGCCGCTCCATTGTACGACCATAGCTTTCCTGTGGCTAGAGGTTAGGAATAGGAAAAAAGCATTGAAGCTTTCCCATCATGCTTGATGGACAGAAAAAACCACAAGAAGCTAGTTGTGCCTTTTTAGATCTAAATTAAGGAAAGTAGACTTAGCAAGTGTATCGTAACAGAAACAACAGCTGGTGTTTTTGTCGGTCATATCAGAAAAAATCTGGCACTATAACATAAACTGATGTACAGAATAGAAATGAAACAAGAAGCTGAAATGAAAAAAAGACAAGTCATAAAGCATCACAAGAATGCTCAACTCCAGAAAATCATGCTGTTAATAATACATTTCTATGAAAAATTAAAGTTTGAACATAAAACATAAATTTCTGCAGAATTTTGTTAACTACAATATTGAACACAGAAAATAAAAAAACCTAAGCCTACCATTCAAATTTTCCAAACTTGTCTGAAACTAGTAGTGCCATCAATTCTACACTTTGGATAATAAAAAGAGCTAATGCAAATTCTCACACGTTTTGAATTTCTCTTGCAATTGTAGAATTTTATTCACAAACCTCTGGGGGTTAAATTAGAACTAACACAGAAACAATGCAAACACTACAAAGTCTGAACATAATCGAGAAAATCCACTAGAAATGGATGACAGACACCACAAAAATATCAATACAGACACAAAGGCACAAAACTTCTCTCAATGTATAAAATGTGCGAGCGCACACGCGCGAATGCAAGCGCACACACGCACACACAAATACATGCACACCGATGCACCAAGAAATGAAAATCAACGCACGAAGTTGTGTGTTTTCCACGCTGATAGTCAATGAGACTCGAGTCAGTGTCATCCGACACGCCATCATTTGGTGGCAGCGAGTGAAATGGACGCAACTGACTAAGGCTTCCTACACCCGTGTCAGGAACAATGGCTGTTCGTGGTACAACTGCCACGGGTGTCGGCAAAGAGGCAGAAGCAAAATGTTCCTGAAGTGTTTGAAATAAATGCACAATAAACATTTAGTACGCTGCACCAAATTCTGACAAATTAATGAATAGCTGCTAGAGCTTTTGGTAAAATTTACAAGTTTATATGCAACACCATTAGTATTATATTGTTATTATTATTATTGTTATTATTATTATTATTGTGGACTTTTATAGCACGAGTTTAATACTCAAAAGGCATTAACTGATTTTGACTCCAGAACCATCTGCAAAATACCAAGTCATTCCAGAGATCAGCAGGAGTGGGGAAGCAGCAATACCCTTTCTTTCATACCAATAATTCTTTCATATCAATTTTTAATATAGCAAACTATGATCTAATATCGAAATATGAAACATATTTTTGCATTTGTTTTATAACTATTTTTTTCATATATTGAATTGTAATATTAATGATCCTTGCTCTTGATTTGGATACTAATAAACTGACTGATTGAGACAATAGAGGAAAAGACAACTGGGAGAGATGTGGCTTAAATCTATATTTGAATACACGCATTTCATTTGAATATCTAACAAACAGAAGAGGAGAACTCCCGGTTTTCTAATCTGCAGCAAAATGTATATCAATCAATCAATCAATCAATCAACTTCTATAGCGCCACTATCATAATATGCCCAGGGCATCGGCCGATGGTGCACCAAATCCAAATAGCATTAGAGCCAGGTCAAGCCAGAAGATCAGTCCGAAACGGCGGGAGAGTAATCTAAGGGGGGTAAGCCAAATCAAACAGATGTGCCTTAAGGCCAGATCTGAAAGATGATAAGTTGTTAGTTATGCGAAGTGATGTTGGTAGTGAATTCCAGAGCTTAGGGGCGCACACTGAGAAACAACTAGTGCCAATGACTGTGCGAGAGAAGGGAACAACAAATGAAGGTCCTGCTGAATACTTAGTGGAATGATTAGTAGGTCGAAGGATAAGTCGCATCTTGAGGTAATTGGGTTCATTATATAACATGGTTTTGAATACTAAAAGACAGATTTTATAATTAATTCGGTATTTGATAGGAAGCCAATGTAGGGACTGTCTAGCTGGAGTTAATGTTCGAATCTTAGAGTTTTGGATATGACTCTAACTAATGAATTTTGTACTCTTCTGGAGTTTCTGCATATTTGAATTTGTGATGCCGAAAAGCAGGGAATTGCAATAATCTAGGCGACTGTATATATGCAAAAAAGTAAAAATCTATGAAAAAGAGACTCATCCATCTATCCATAAGTAAATTTTCATATTACATGAACCCTTTACAAAGAATATATCCCAAAATGTTGTATTAACGCATTTTTATGATTTTTCTGCCATTGTTTTTGAAGTTGTGCCATGTAGTAACGGCCGTCGCTTCCCTAACAACGCCGCGTTCCTTGCAATCATTTCACTTGGGCCGAGTGAAGATAGTGTCGCTTACTCTGAAGTCGTTCTTCTTTTTGTCTTTCCTTTTTCCGAAGATTTTCGACATTTTCTAACGAGTAAATCGATTTAATAAGCGAAAACTAGAGGCGGAAACCCCCGTCCATAGAGTAACGCCATAGCAAAGCGGATGAATGAATGAGTGGGCGATGAATGAATTAGTGAATGAATTAATGAACATTGCACCAAAGCAGCTTTAGTTCTTTGATTGCACCACAGTAGCGTCTAAATGATGTAGCACTTTATCAATCAATTATGATGGTAATAATTACATATGCAATTTCCCAGTCTCTGTGTGTGCGCGCCCGCCTTTGTATAACCGCGTTCTCATTGGGCGACGCGCTCCTATCCAGGCCCTCCGAGAGAAATTCCGGGCCATGTGCAGAATAAAATTTCTTGACGACCTTTTTTTTGCTTGTCGCCCTTTTTACGTCTTAAAATTAGTCGATAATGACCTTTTTTGCTTGTCAACCTTTTCACGCCGGACCCCCTTTTGCTCGCCGGGCCCCTCTACTTGACTGTTGTTATTCATGTTATTGGTTATTATACGTATTCTTCATCCCCCCCGAGCCTCTGTGCAGTTGCTCCCCTGCTCCCTCTCTGCGGCCCTGCTCCTATCAGTTGCTATAGGCAACGTCAATTTCATAATAGGCAGAGCTTAAGGATCATCACCACCACCACCATCATTTTTAATAAATTCTTGGCTAGAGGTTGTTCTGTATGATAAACTAATGGAACCTTGGTCTTCAATTACAATCCCGACCGATTTTGAAATACTATCAAAGTGCGAAAGTTGTATTTCGTGCTTTGATGTCTTTGAAGTATAGGCATTTTTCACTGCCCTAAGCACCAAAAAATATTTATAACACCTTTTGCTTTGCTAGTTTCAAGTTTTTTTTCTATCAAACTCTGAGCCTTGAAAGGTGAGCTTAAACACCTGATCACTAAAAATTTATTAAATAATAACTCCAACATAATAATAGTTCTTTAAATTACATTAGGTACAAGACAACAGATCTCATAGTGGATACACTGTTAACTGTACTACAAAAATAGAACATATCTAATAATCAGCATGTTTAATTGTGTACTTTCAGCAATACCTTTTCTGGTCATTCATAGAAAAGTGCAAAATAAAATTGGGTGTTCAAGAAATTAGCAAGTGTCATAGATAGTTTCAAATACAACATAATCCATAAAACTCTATGATTTAGCTTAGGATAAAATAGAGTTCTTCAGAGAAATTATCTTAAACCATTATCTTAAATCTTAAATTATCTTAAACAAATTCTCTTAAAAGAAGCAACCTGATTGTAGGTCAACAGTGACAAACAGTATAAAAATTCACTCATGATTTGGAAAATAGTAAGATAGACATACTCAACGATGAAGAAGAATGCTGCATTAACTCAACAATCAAACAAGAAATGCAAAATTTGAGGCAGCTAAAGTTGCACACATCTTAAAGAAATTTCATTTTGTCAAACTGCTTTCCATTGTGAAAAAACCTGGCGTCCAAGCATAAATGCAAACATCTAACTCGGATAGCTATTCTGCCATGAAAACTGAGATGTTTAAATTCCTAATAATGAATTTACTCATGCAATCTGTAAATGCGTACGCGTTACACATATCAGACTACGGTAACTATATATTTGACTAAACAGACTGACTGTTTTGGCAGAGATCTGATTTAATTACGAAATCAACTGCTGCCCATATCATTTAGGCAACCATATAGTTTAGATACAAGACAAAACCTCTGCAATTACCACAACTCAAACTCACTAATTCATTAAGTATTTCCAACCAAGTCAACAAAATATGATCCATGAAAAAATTTATCGGACATTAAAACATTCACTACACAAAATTTACCCAGTGGCACCCAACAATTGTGGGCATGGGAGTGGGGAGAGTCAATCTACCATGAAATAAAATGTGGGGATTGGTTGCAAACTACTGGTCCTACCCCAGTAACTGGGGGTGGAGCCTGCAGATGCCACTGCATTTACCTATAATATTATTTATTCAGTTGGACATTTTCACTATCAGAAAAACAAGTAAAAAAACTCAGATATGTGAATGAACATATTCATGACAACAATATTTTATGGTGTCTGCCTCATTCGGTTTTTAAAATAAAATGCTGAAACTTACTTACTTACCATAACAGCTGGTTCCTCAGTATATCAAAATTTGATTGTATGTTAATTAATTAACAAAACTTCTAATTGCACACAAACACAGAAAATTTGAACCATAAAGGATTGGAAGACAAAACAACAATCGATACGCACACATAAAATCTTCACACTCCATTATACAAAAACCAAAATGCTAAATAACAAATCGTATACTAAACAAAAATTAACACACAAGAGAAAGCATGACAATCAGAAATATTCAAAGATCTAATATTCTGGCCTTTTGCTTTTCAATTTCATACAAGTCCTGAAAACATGCGCTATTTCTGGTTTCCTTTCAACATCTGGAGTCAACTCATAATTTGTACTTACACTGTACATAGACAAGTGTCTCTAATTATGCGAAAAAAGCAAAACAATTTCAGTACTGCTATAGCGGTGAAGAAAATTATATTTAGAAAATAAAACAACACATGAAAAAAGGATATAGTTCAGTTGATTTGTGTTATTATTGGTTGTGTTTTTTAAACATTTTTTTGATGCTGTGCTTGTCACGAAATAAAGATTATTATTAAATATAAAAAAGGTCCACAAAACTCCAACATGGCTCATGTAATATTTAATTTATACGGTAAGTCAACCAATATCTAAATCTGAATGATTTGAACATTATTTTTAAATATATTTTTAACAGCTCTTGAAAATCTTAAATTAGAGCATATGAATAATTTGTTGCACCAGTGCACTAACAGTTGACTATACAATGCATGGCAATTAAACAAGATCAGTACATCATAATGAGCTTAATCATTGTACAACAATTCACAACTTAGTTGATGTTAACTAAGTGGACAAACCGTAAGGAAACTAAGCAAGGTTGAATCAAGTGATGCGATCAATTTAGAAACAACGCAGGAAACCTAAGCACTTATATAGCACTTTTCACATCCATACCAATAAACAATCTGCAATAACACAATTATTGACATCTGATATGACTGGAAGAAAACCAGTAAAGACTTAAAAACCATTACAATGCTGAAGCAAAAATGCAAACAATGGAAAATGTTGCATTAAACAGTACAATTTACATCGGACAATCACATTAATAAGGGCGATGAATGTTTAATATCAAATTATGTACAGATAATTATAAGTTTAACGCGATTTTAATTCTCGGTTACGTGCAAAACAAACCAGAAAAAAGGATCGACTACGGCCAAAATAACCTCAGCATTGAAATTGTGACACCTCTCGGCAACACCGCTGCATAAAGTGGAAGATAATTTTTCAGAGAAATGAATGCTGTCTTCGTGTGAAAAACCAGTTTAGGCCAAAGAAATTAACACAAGCAACAAGCATTCTTAAGATCTACAGGAGACTTAACATACTGCTACAAGCAAGTAAAAAACTACCACTACACAAGAAGCAATACAAAATAATAGCATTTCAAAAATAAACGAAAATCATGACATGGATCGAGAGACATAAATATTTAACTAATTTTCCATTAATCTGCCACAGTACACTCAAATGGTCCTAAAATACTGATATGTATTTGCAATGAAACACCGCCACAATAAAAGTGTACACAAATACAGAGGATATGTATATATAAACGTGTGCAACGCAGGTATGTTCATCATCCCCAATGAGACATTGAAGTAAAACTTTTCTCCTAACTTTGACTGCCAATTTCATTCATAAAGGGGCGTAATCCACCAGATCCCTCTGTCCCCAAAATCTATACAGCACCAACAACAAAATTGAGAAATTGCAATTCTGCACATTACTTTTTACCAGGGTGCGATTTGTGACCTGGAGCAGTGGGGGAGGGGAGAACATGTTGAGCTTGGGGGTGTAGTTGTTTGGGAAAAGTAGCAGTGGGGGGATGTAGCTGTGAGCTGTGAGGGATGCAGCAGTAGGGGGATGTAGTTGGACAGTGGGAGGGAAGATTCCCCCCCCCTACAAATTGCGCCCTGCTTGTTACCCCAGTACCAACAAATAAAAACATAGACATCTTTATCCAGAGGCTAATTATTCCGTATCCATGAACAAATCTGTTACACATGATATGTCATTTTTTCAATCAATCAATCAATCAATCAATTTATTTCTCAATAACACATCCTTTAGTTAACAGAACAACATTGTTGATAGTTTTACACACGCAACCTCAATACTATACTCATGTATACAAATGGAAGCCAATTACAACTATTGGCCGATCGGTGGGGCAAGAACACGAAAAAACCTGGAACCAGCAAACCTGATCCATCAGCAATATACATTTGACACACATCCCCAGTCAAGCAATTACTCTGATGCTCCAGCAGCAAGATAACATTATAATGACACCGCTAAACTCATAAATAAACACTCATTTAAATTAACTGACAATTTCCTGACTTGACACATCAAATTACCACAAGAATACAAAAACTAAAATAAATAAGATCTTTTTCAAATTAATTCCATTTATGCCAAATTACATGCAAGCCGTTAAACTTTCCTTCGAGCTGTGACCGAAAGAAACATGTTTTTTTAATCAAGTAATGCTAAATAAGTATTACTGACAGTCGATTTCTGACAATGCCTTTCGTAATCCAAATGACAACTTAAAGGCAAAGCAGAAATAACCAAATTAGGCCTGTTTTCTTTCACAAAGTAATTCAAATTTACATAATGTTAACCCCTTAACTGGGCAACTATTTGTAACTCAATGTAAAATGGACGAGTGTTACTCGGGGCACCCAGTTAAGGGGTTAACTGAAAATACTTAGCAAACACAATTAAAATGACATTCAACTACCATCTTCTGTACTCCAATCCAATTCAGTCTATCAATTAGCATAAAGAAAAAAATCAATGCTGATACTAAACAAAACCCAATGAACCAGAATAGTTACAGAGACATGCTGTATAGCACTCAGCATGCATTTCTTATCCTTAACCCCTTAACTGGGGATCCCGGATATATCCGTCCATTTACATTGAGTTACAGTTAAATACACGGTTAAGGGGTTAAATATCAGCATCAGCAAGAAGATGCCAAGTGGATGGGCAAGAGAAGATAACTATTTCTTTGTAATAATTCAGACTTCCGATATAATAAATTTTACTTTCAAGGCAATGTATCGTAGCTCAAATAATTTCTCAAAGTCACTTTCCCACTGCTAACAAACTCTAGTATCACTAACTTACAGTACAGTAATATGATGCCACAAGTGCCATATGCATTTGAATTTAATACACACACACACATAAGTAGCAATGTTTATATAGCACCTTTTGATAATATAATGGCAAATGCAGTCAGAAGTAATATCATAAGCTCGGTGATTTCAACTGCACATGAGAAATGTTGTGCTCTCACAAAATACTTCTCTCTCACTCTCTCTGACAATAAATTCAACGGTTACTAGATCCTATACCCCTAAATATGGTATCGATTTTCTGTGTACACTTCTTGGTAATGACAACGGGTGGAATACCCCCCATGAAACTAGCCAAGAAACGTACCGATTCTGATGAGACTTTTTGCCCTAATACTTTCTATGTTACCTGATAGTGAGTATGCACGGAACTGTAGCTGTAGAGGCAATTTAAAACCCGTACATACAGCAGAACATCGTTATAAAGGACTTGGTTATAACGTATCCTCGATTATAACGCAGCGCAATGTGTAAGGCCCCATGTGATGTGCTAGTGCACTGGATGGTACTGGATATAATATACCTCAGATATAATGTGCCCAAGACCAATGTTCCCTCTATTTTTTTTGAGTGTGCGCGGAAAAGTACAGTACCTGAGCGCACATTTTCATGCCTGAGCACCTGAATTTTTTCACATAGACAACAATGAATCAGTGTTATTTTAAACTCAAAATCACGGTGCAGCGGTTGGAAACTGCTGCGTGGCGTTTTCTTGTCATGTGCGCGGCCGCGTAGCTTAGATGAACATTGCCCAAGACCTGCTAAGTATGTTATAATGAAATTCTAATGTATACATGCATTTTACTTATGTTTTCTACAAACCAATGACGTTTCTCCTTAAATTAGTTAATTCCTGACTGATTATGGGGTTCAGAGGTATCAATAAATCAAATTGTTTCCAAAACTGCAGTAGCATACTTTGAAGGAATGACAAAATTCTGACAACTATTATTACTGAAACTCAGTAAAAACTTCTAAACAATAAATGTACACAGCTAATTATATACAAGTAAAGAGTGTGAATAATTATTATTGTCATCCAGAAGGCCCGTAAATATTATAGACTGCTTGTCACGCCACAAGTGGAATATGCAATTACCGTGTTACGATAGCATAGTACACTGTAAGCAAGTTCCAGCCCTGGCCACTGCTAAGTGACAGCACCATTTGTGATAAAAAGAAGTTCGTATTGCAGTAAAGTCATTTTCAGGAAAAGTCACATGACCCTGTCCTTTCATCTTAACCAAGCAAAAAGTTGTAACCAGAAAACAAGCCAGGGGTAAAATCGTCTCTCCTCCGCATTACCGTATAAGGGTTAACAGAAATTTTTGACATACAGCATTAACACAAATTCAACTTTTCAACTATGATAAATCTCAATCAAAAGGAAAAACTAAATATCTTTACATGAAATGCTTACAACCAAAAGGAACGTCAATATTTTCGGCGATTGTGCTGACGTCCCAAACGAATAAGACCATCGAATATACAGACAGATCTTTCAAGGCAATGTTGCATGCATACACATAAACCAAAGTAACATGAACTTAAACGAGCACTTAGTTAACATGGATCACTTTATCTGGACAAGCAAAGACAAGACTTTTTCTTGGTCGGCGGGCACGGACTTTAACTGCACCCAGATAATTTGATCGATGACTGACAAAGACTTGAATCAATTGATTACGCTATGTCACATTCAAATTACATTACAATTTTCGAGCAATCAAGAAGTTGGAAGCACACTGTTTAACTCACATCAGTCGCTACTAAACAGCTCTGATGCCAAATTCACAATTCAAAAATACATTACGTCTCATTACCAAAAGTACTGATTTGCGTAATATGCATAGTTGCATACACCAGAATTAAACAGAACTTGAAGACATATTACCAGTGTAATGTACGAAAATCAGCATGCACGCACACACCTTATTCAGAGGCCTAAGCCTCTACGTGAATGGATTCATTTTCCATGGAACCAGAATCCGAACTCTGTTTACTGTGTCTAATGGCAATGCTGCTATTGGAAGATGATTTCTCCGCATTTTTTGGTGCTTGGGTCTGGCTTTCACTGCAGCGACGCACGTAATCCTGAATCTCATCTTCGTCGTCGTCGGCCACCGCGGGGGCACGGAGGGGGTCCGGAATCGAATGCCCCGAAGGCACAGACAGGCGAGAGTCGCCCGATCCCTGCGAACCGCTCGCGTCCCCCCGTGGTGCGGCGCGACGTTGTTGTGCTGGTTGAATGGCTTTATCGTGACGATCAGGTTCGAGCTGTTCGCCACCATCATGTCTGTCACCTGGTCCAAGGTCTTTCCGGCAACCTCGATCCCGTTCACTTCGAGCACTTCGTCGTTCACCGCCAGAAGCCCGGTCCCTTCGGCCAGGCCCCCGGCAAGCAGGCGCGATATGAAAATGCCCGGAACTTTCTCCAGGCCGTGCGGAGTTACGCGCACGCTCGCGCCGTCGCGGATGTAGAAGCCGAGCGGTTTGTCCGCGCCGCTTTTCATCAGCTTGACGCGGCGTTGGGTTTCGGGCAGGATGTCGACGTCAATGATGGCAGAAACTCGACGGAAGTCTTCCGGAAGGCCGATCGCTATGTGAGGACGGGAATGCGTATCTCCGGGTAACAGTTTTGTGATTACGTTTTGTCTGCGTCGGTAAGTGCCATAACCACTCAATTCAAACTCACTTTGACCTGGAAAAAATCAATAAAAATACAACTAAAGGTATACTTAATGACACAATAAATAACTGACAAAACTGATTACAATTACCCTTTAAAACGTTGAAGCTATAATCTGTTTAACACAATGCATTATCATCCACAGTTAGACAAAAATCCATAAGACAAACACTTGCTTTAAGTCTCATAATTAAAATTTCCTAGAATTAATTATATCAACTACAGTCATTGAATACATTGATACCAAAGATACTATCTATTCCAAGTAACCAAGCTCATCCTCTTAAAATAGATACATGCACACGCACACACACCCACACACCTTGTGATACTTTATACAGTCAGTGATTTATCAACAAGTGATGTTACAGCCTTCAAAGGTGAAATATCAAGTGAAAATCTTAAGGGCACCATAAAGAAAAGCCCCAACCATTATTGGGAACACAGTATGAACAAGATAGCAAGCATTCATGAGTCACATCATGCATATACAATGGGAGGGCCGGTAGGTGCATTCACTGCATACTTCAGCACATACCATTCACATGAATATCACCTGAATAAGAAGTATCTTTGTCTAGCTATATCAGACTGATATAAAAATGACAACGCCATTTATTCACATGTGTGACAGATATAGGACAGCTGACTTTAACATACAACTTGATTAATGAAGCAAACATTGTTCGAAGCTGTATTAGGTACATATAACATTCTTTAGTAAATCCTACCACATACATTGTAATTCTTATCTAAATTCAATCCTGTCTGTGTATTTGCAATGCAGGAGTTAAATGACAAAGAGGAAACATTCGATCACAAACAGAGACATAGCAGCCATATGGACAACCTGGCCAAATGCCAAGGCCCCCTCCCCCAAGCCAACAAATTTTTTTTTCTCGCAAAGTTATAAAGTTATCAGACCGAAAGATTGACAAGCAAAAAAGTCAACATTTTTGCAAACTTGTCCGATAGTCTCTAGAAAGGGCCCTGCCCGTTTTTTACTGAGGGCCCCCTGAGCATATTGCTATGCCACTGATCACAGAATAATCAATGGGCACAGTTTTAGAATTCAATGAACTTATGGAGCTGGGCCAAGCAGACCATAATGCACCACTGCAAATCACACACAAGCAGGCATACACGCTCACCCACTCATCCATGCAGCACAATCCACATGAACATGAAGATTGGCACAGGATTCTAATCTCAATCTAGGAATGAATTATGCATGCGCTGGGCTGAAAAATGAAACTTCAAATTTCGTACAATCGATCCTGATTATGAATCACAGCAGGTCCATTTAAAAATCTATTTGCCAAATGTCTATGTAGCAACAGTAAAAGTAAATTCAGAAAATATTTAAATACGATATAAATACATTGATTCAAACACACAATAATGACCATTTGGTAAAAACAAAATTAATAAAACAAAGTCATTATAAAAATATAAAGTCAAATTTAAATAAAATGCACTCAACTGATGCACTACAGTAAACACATTACAGTAGCTACTATCAAAGCTACAAAGCTACTTAAAACACACCTATTTAATATAGGATTTAAATGATATATGTCAAAGCGCTCTTGTTGTAGGCCATAAACCTTGTATACTGCGCTGGAGAAATTGTCTAGAAATAATAATAATAATAATAATAATAATAATAATAATAATGCTCATAACCTACTAAGTGACAGATGCTTATTTAAATAAACAAACTAACAAAATAATAAATAAAATAAATAATTGAACTTCATTATTATTATTATTATTATTATTATTATTATTATTATTATTATTATCTGTATCTATTATCTTTATCTTTATCATCATCATAATCATCATCATCATCATCATCATCATCATCATCATCATCATTCTGACACAGTAGAATCATAAAAAGTAGTACATAATGTTTCAATGTCACAAATAAGGTAATAAAATAGCATGAAAGCTTGCTATATCCAATTCTTAAACTGTAATCCCATAAAGTAACTGACAGTTGCGTTGAGAACGTAAGTACGAGACAAGAGCACGTCAAGTACTGAAAGATACAAATGTAATCATCTTGATAATTCAAACATTACAATGAATTCATTAGCTGCATACATCTTGCAATAGGCTTCTTAGTGACCCATACACCAAGCCTTCAACTAGAAATCCACACTTATCAGCAGCAAGACTGGGTTCAATTAAGCAATTAGGTTCATGAAAAACCAACGACCAAAGTATTTTTCTCTAACAGATGACTCAAATATCAGAAAACAACTAAGAAATCCAAGAAATCCAATCTGCATTTAAACCATTTGAGACCCGTTGCTCACAAAACAACAGTTAACCCTTTACCCATTCATTTATTTGTAACGCAATGTTAAATGGACGAGTATTCTCAGGACAAACAGGAAAAGGGCTAACAAAGTGCCACTGAGACAAAATATCACTAAACACATTTCCTGAAAGTTGCAACACTTTAGCAAGCTGATAATACACAGTGCTCAGCATCTTCATAACTGTCACTCTGGTATGAAATAATTTCAGAAAGCACAAAATATTTCTTGAACAGGACTATAAACCAGTAGATTGAATGTGGTAAAGCAATTAAAGGAAGATGCAAGAAACATGGAGAAACAGAATCAATGGAAATATATGATGTAACACAATGGCAATCACTATCTGTGATAGATATTTAATGTTCTACCCTTTTATCACATTATTTTTCCTTAAAATACCATCATCATCACCACCACCAAAAGCATCATTGTCATCACCATCATTAACACAGTAACCTTCCTAGTCATCATACCATCTCAACATCACAAAATTTATTAAGTACCATTACTGCTACAATCACTACCATCATTAATCTCACGGCTATCAATGCCAGGATATTATTTTTATTATCATATTTCATGCAAGTTAGTGACAAACCTTTATGCTGAATAACAAGGCGAAGAATAGGTTTTGCTGTTGACAATGCTTTGAAGAAGTTATCGTCATTATTGATCGGAAGCAAATCACCCTCTGGGTCTGTGTATGCTATAATGAATGGAATGGAAGTTAAGCCGTGCAGCTGCTCTAGAAGCTGACGAAAATCTTCAAACTGTGGAAGTCTTGAACGCTCGAAAGAAAATCTACGAAACTCGGCTTCAAACTGCGAAAAAAACACTATCCTCCATTACAATGAGATGCATCATTCATAATTTAATTTCAATGGAATATGGGTTCTTTCCTGTTATCTGGACCCCAGTAGAGGGATGGTGTAGTTGGTGTTAGGGTTAGGGTTATGGTTAGGGTCAGGTTCCCGACCAAAAAGTCATTACACTTCACTGGGGTCCGGATAACGGGAAAGTACCAATAATAAACAATAAATTATGTGAACAACATTACCATCTTAATTACCTATTAATTTAATTAATGACTACAGATAGAAAAGACACAAGAAGAGAGCAAGTTCTATTTCACTTTGCTCAACCAAATGCATAAAATAAATTATTAATTAATCAAATTGCACTCCAAAATTAAAATTGCAAGTCTAAATATATAAACAATTACAGTAATGGCACTATAAACAATTACAGCAATGGCACTAATGGGACACAATTAAATTCAATGTTAAAAGAACACCAGCAACAAAATGGTACTTCTAAAAGCTTTGTGTTAAGTATAAGAGGTCAATATTGTCAGGTATTGGCAAAATCTTCATGAAAGCTGTCCATAACTACGCCACAATAATATTAGTGGTAGTAATAACGTGATTTAAAATGCTTTCGGAGGTTAAGTTAGCCTGCGTGAAAACCACTGCAATAACTCAACATTCAAATGCCTTGAATGTCATTTTAATTAAACAACATCGCATTTTAATCGAGGGTCAGTCAGTCTCATGCCAAATTAATTGAATTCAATCCCACTCAATTCACCAAATAAACTCAGAGAAGAGTCCTTTACCTAGTACGTTAGCTACAAATGAAAGCATAGGGTAAATAAGTAAATAATCTAGATATAGGATTATTCAAAATTTACAAATCTTCAAACCATAAATATGGCAAATTTTTTCAGATCACTCAGTAGTTGAGCTATATCAATGCGAATTTTACTTACTTTACTCTTGACTTCCACGAAACCGCTGTCTAATTTAACCGATTGTTTCGATTTTCTTGACATAACGATCGATTTATATTTTCTCCTCCGTAATCTCTTCGACGACGCTTTCACCGAGACCGAAGTTTTGGTTAAATAATGTTTTAGCGATTAATTTAAAATTAGGAAAATATTTTTAAAACCCAATTCACAACACAACGGCCATAACAGAAACGGTGGTCGGTGACACAGTGTTGCCGCTGAGGCAATGTTAAGAAACCAGAAAACAGGATTGTCAAACTTAGAATACAGGAGATCAAATGCAAGTCTGTGTCTCAGGATCGATTTCCAATTTTCCATTATAATTTTAAAAATTTCATGGACATATTTCTGAAGCTCATGAAAACGCTTTTGCAAGAAAAATTGTAACTGTATATTTTCTAAAGCCAAGATTTAGGTACCGGTAAGTAAATCGTGTGTGTTGATAATGCGTCTTGTGGGTGGTACCGCAGAAAAGCAGTAGCCAGGCAAGCCATAATTAGATCCACAAAACGTTGTGGTTGGTACGTTATCGCGTCATAAATCAGTCACTAGATCAATCAATGATCAGTCATTCAGTTTATCAGCGAATCGGTCAATTAAATAAATAAGATTTATATTCATACCAAACTATACCTGCAACAATCAAATTAGTCGGACCTATGCCAGTTCCTATAGACAGTAAATTTGCTTTGAGTCTATAGGCCTAATGCTCCTATGGTAAAGCGCTGCTTTTCTTGAATACGCATTTTACATGATACAGTAGGCCTACTAAGGCCTATTCTCAGCAGGTCTACTTGGGTCTACAGTGTAGACTAATGCATAAAACTCTCTTAAACGAGTCTACGGTCAATCACTTATAAGGCCATAGCAGACTTGTAGACGCTCTCGCTGCAATAGGCCTATAGGCTACCTCAAATTCGTCAATAACTAAACTCTCGATCATTAGGCCTACATATTCGGTAACGCACGATTGATTTCAATGTCCGTATATATGATACCAGCTAGTCAGTCGAATTTCAGGAATCCAAATTCGCGAATCTTCCTGTTTTAAAATCAGAACGACCAACTCCTTAAATTCCCTGGACATGTCTTTGTGTGGTGGAAAGATCGGACCCGCGAGAACCATCTTCAGCAGCTTTTTGTGGTTCGAATCGTCGAATGGCAGGCGACCTACCACCTGAAAAAACACATTAAATTCAGGCCATCAGAACTTATTAAAGAATTCTGTGGAGTTGGGATGTGGAGTCAGGAACAGTGGCGGCTCCACCGGGGGGCCAGGGGAGCCCGTGCCACCTATTGAGTGTCTGCCCCCCAGTGCCCCCCCCCAGTTGGGACCCTATACTTAATGCTACATACATTAAACAACAAATGGTTGGCCCCCATGATTAGGCCTATAGAAGTTGCCACCCCAACGCCCCCCCCACTTGCCAAATCCTAGAGCCGCCACTGGTCAGGATGTGCCACTGACTCACTGTTCAACTCTGCAATTGCGCCTCCTCCCATGAGTCGCAGTGGCGCCAGTAGAGGACAACTCACTAATTTATATCTGGATAGTGGACAGTGACTCTGCTGAGTAGACCAGGGGTGCACAACCACTGAAATTTCCGGCCCTGGGGGTTCTGGCCCGCGGACAATTTTCGAGCAACACAGAAAAACCGGCCTGCCACAGGGTTCTGTCGCGGTGCAATTTCGAATAACAGAAAACTGGCTGGCGAGATCAGTAATTTTGTATAGAAAAGGTATCTGCTGACTGAACTATTGATATATGTTGGGCTACTTACAAATGTGCGACCTATAACAACGTGACACAGAGACCGGCGATAATAAACTACTTCGATAACGTGCTTCATACGTTTAAATTGTCACTGCAGTAAGTCTAGAATACAGTGTCTAAATTCGAAACTAAAAAACGTAAGACTGATGCCAGCGACATTTCAGTGAGGAATGGACACGCCTGTATTTTATGGACACGTTTAATGGCAAATCAGTGTGTTTAATTTGCCGTGAATCACTTAGCGTTTAATATGAAAGAGTATAACTGCCGACGACACCACGAAACGAAACATGCCGCTGCTTATGATGAACTGCAAGGTGAGTTGTGGGAACAGAAAATTGAACTGTTAAAGAAGACTCTCAACCGAACAGAGTTTTTCACAAGGAAGTCGCAAGAATCAAAGTGTTTTCTGGAGCTGCAGTGGCCCAGCTAATTGTAAGGTCATCACGGCCTTTCGCAGATGGAGATTTTGTTAGAGATTGTCTCTAAGCAACTGCACTGAAATTTGCCCAGAAAACGCCAGACAGTAAAGTTCCATTGTCAAGAATGACAATTCAACCCTGAGTTGAGGACCTTGCAACAGACGTTTACTGAGCAGTTGATTGGCAGATTAGCTAGGTGCACATATTTTTCAGTAGCTTTGGATGAGAGCACAGATAACACTGATACTGCACAGCTCTTAGTTTATGTGCGGCAGAATTAGATTGTGCAGACTGAGGAATTACTGTTTGTGCTATAGAAGGTAGTAAGTAAAAAACTGGTGTTTTATGAAGCATTACCGGTAGTTCATCCTAGCATTTATTAAAGTTAATTTGCTTGATTTGCTGATTTATATAAATATTATGGTTATATACAATATATTTTATATAAAACATGCATTTTCGAAATTGCCCAACGAGACTCTGGGAATGTTAAATTGGGCCCTCGGCCTAAAAAGGTTGTGCACCCCTGCTATAGACCTATGTAACTATGCACCATACACACTAAGCTGCTCCTCGAATTTTTTTGCGGCCACGTCCGATCGACGTTAAAAAACAGATATTCTGCCCCGATGGCGTAGTCAGGGTTCCGGAAAGGTGGGGTGGGTTACGGTGGTGGCTCCACCATGTTGATGACTGGGGATGCATCCCCCACCGGGGTTCCGGATGACCGTTTTTGCTTGTCAACCTATTTCCCGGTGAGTTAAAAAAATTGAGTGAAAATACTGCAAATGACCTTTTTCTTGATTGTCGGCCTTTTTTGCCAAGGTTTATTAACATTTAATGACCAAAACACTACCAACACTGGCCTTTTTTCTTTTTTCTTATTTTTCTTCTTCACTTTGCATCCCCACCAACTTCCAATAATTTTTTTTCATTCCCCACAAAAATTCCTGGAACCGCCACTGGTGGGGTACTTCGACAATTTCGAGTAAAAACAAGGCTAAAACTGTAAAACGTTGTCAACGAGTTCTTGACACATTCTCGTCCATGTACATCGACTTTGCTCCAATCATCCAACCTCTTCCCCCATCCCAAGTTTCTCAACAATTTTACGCAAATCCCTCGACCAATCCCAGCCAATAGGGGTTTCGCACTATAAGTGCCCTCGCCCACATGGCTACGCCAATGCTTGCCTCCAAGGAACGTTCGTCCCATTTCATCCCTGATCATCAACATCATCATCATCATCATCATCATCATCATCATCATCATCATCACCGCCACCACCACCACCACCACCATAACCATAACCAGTGGCGTAGCCAGGATTTCCGAAAGGGGGTTTGAAAAAATTCGTCGATAACCGCCAAGGGGGTTTCAGCCCCAAAATCGCCTCAAAAATAAAAAATTGCATGGGAATACATCAAAAAATTTTTCGCCGCCCAAAGGGGGTTTAACCCCCAAACCCCCGTGGCTACGCCACTGACCATAACCATCATGACAAGATCATGTTTTCCCACGGCTTCAAGTCTAAGAAATGCGAGAGAAAAGTAAGGACCTCTCAACAATGGTAATCAGTGGCGTAGCGTGGTCTTGTGCCGCCCATGGCTCCTGAACAAAATGCCGCTCCAACGTGTTTTTATTCTACCCGACAAGCAAAAAATGTTAATCAGCTATAGAAAATCGGCTGAGAAGTAAAAAAGGTCATCATCGTTCAATTTTCCGCCCCTCCATATGTGCCGCCCATATGGCTCGAGCCATAGCAGCCATTGGGACGCTACGTCTCTGATGGTAATTTAACAGTTTCTTAACGTAATGAGCTGCTAGAATAGGCCTAGTAATAGTGGCGTAGCCAATGGGGCTTTGGGGTTAACCCCTCTTGACTGACAAAAACAAATATTTTAATGAGTTTTTATGCATTTTTAATTTTTGGATGCGATTTTGGAGGTCAAACCACTCTGGCTATGGAATATAACGGTTTCAAAGGCGACGACCTTTTTGGCTTGTCAGGTAAAAAAGAGGAATAACCTTTTTTGCTTGTCAAGATTTTTCTGACGTTGGTCACGGTCAAAACGGAAAACCAAACCTCTTTGCGAAAATCCCGGCTACGCCACTGCCTAGTAAATTAGTTGTAATAATTATAATAACTATTAACTATAGGCCTAAACTACTGCTCCTGCTACATGTCGCTGCAGTACTGCTGCTGTTATTGTTGCTACTACTACTACTAGGCCTAGGCCTACTACTACTACTACTACTGCTACTGCTACTGCTACTACTACTACTACTACTACTACTACTACTACTACTACTACTACTACTACTACTACTACTACTACTACTACTAATAATAATAATAATAATAATAATAATAATAATAATAATAATAATAATAATAATAATAATAATAATAATATAAAATGGTAGCATACCATTACGAAAAGAATAACTCCTAAACTCCATATGTCTGCCAGTTGAGGTATGTACGGGATCCCCATAAGAATTTCCGGAGCGGCGTAGGCGTAACTCCCGCAGAAGGTCTCGCTCTTCTTGTACCTGCCCTCCACCGGAAGCATTCCGGACCTCGCGAACCCGAAGTCGATGATCTTGATGTTGTTCTTGGCGTCGAGCAGGATGTTCTCGCACTTGAGGTCCCGGTGCACG
The DNA here is from genome assembly GCA_018105865.1 of Metaphire vulgaris. Taxonomy (NCBI): domain Eukaryota; kingdom Metazoa; phylum Annelida; class Clitellata; order Crassiclitellata; family Megascolecidae; genus Metaphire; species Metaphire vulgaris. The sequence goes on from CM030846.1 coordinate 14,450,905, forward strand.
ACCCCGCGCGAGTGACAGTACTCCACGCCGTCGCACAGCTGGCGCATCCAGTGCCCGGACTGGCGTTCGGAGACGCGCCTCTGCTTCCGGACCAGGTCGAGCATGTCCCCGCCGGACGACTCCTCCATGACGATGTACACCCGCGTGTTCGTCTCGATCGACTGCAGGAAGACGACGAGGTTCGGATGTCGGAGCAGCTTGACGACGTCGATCTCTCGCGGCAGGAACTTGTTCAGGTAGTCGGTCGGGGCGCTGCGCTTCGATATGATCTTGATCGCCACGTAGCTCTTGTGCTTCTCCGAGTAGGCGAGCTTGACGGTGGCATAGGACCCGTGTCCGATCGTCCTTTCGACCGTGTAGCCGTGTTGCTCGAGGACGGACTGTCTGTGGGACGCGGCGACGCTGTGTCCTTCGTCCGTCTCCGGGGTACGATAGCTGCGGTCGTCTTCAGGCGCATCGCCCGAAATGTACGAGTACTCGGAGTCGGTGTGCGAAACCAGATTGAGGCTTTTTCTACGGTGCAATCGGAAATTGCACCCAACGGTTTAATTAAATAGATAAAATAAAGTGCGGAAAATCGTACAGAATTTCTTCGCCGTCGACTGTGTTGATTTCAGATTTGTTTTGCAAAGATGACGACAATTAGTGACGTCAGAAAATTTCGCAAACATAGACCTGCATTCATATACTTTAATATCTATGCCTGAATTTATCAATTAGAGTATTAGTACTGTATGAGGGTATCCAGTGTTTATCAACAAATTTATAAACTTCGGTTGCTCCGCCCACTGGTGGGCAGAAGCAGATATTGCTAATGGCATCCTGTATAAACAACTTTGTTTTGGATCAAAGTTTGTTAGAGTTCCGAAGCAAAGTTGCGCTACAGACTGAAGTTGGGATATGAATCATATTTGCTAGTAAGATTTTGCCTGATCCGTACGGAATTTCTGTTGGATGGACAGAGAACCCCTGTGTGTGGCCCGACTTTTTACTGTTTTTGATCGATACGCCGGGATCATTTCGAAGGCTTACAAGTCTCTGGAGGCATACCAGTAAATTACAAACTACCATTATGGTGTTATGCTGAGAATGGTAGAATATCTACAAAATTTATACAAAATTTATCCATCCATCGCTTGTTTACCTTAGCAACAGCGATGTTTTGCCCACCAGCATAGATCAGTAACATAAATTTCACGACCATAGAGAGTGTTCTGGATACTCTCATTAGAGTATTAGACCGAAAACTCGGCGGTCTTTTTTAAAATCAAGTTCACGTTTTCACGTGCATTTTTTACATTCAGATATTTAATACAGAAAGTCTCTTTTTTAAAATCAACCATGGCAAAACGCAGGTGCCAGGGTCAGAACAATATTGGCCTATTCATCTTAATGCATACCATACGTACGACGGTAAGAACAGGGGCGTAGCGACGGGGGTATAGCGGTATATATACCCCTCCCCACCCCAATCAGTCTACCTTAAAATTTTCATGTGATTTATATGTGGTTATTATATGGTTTATGGTTTATAGTTAAGATTTATACCCATCCAAAATATTTATACCCTCCCAAATCAAATTCCTGGCTACGTCCCTGCGTACGAAGTACAAATCAAATGTTATTGGAAATTAAAATTATTTTTTACATTTATGTCCTGGATATAATAATCTTATAATAAAGTTTTTATCATTCGAAAAATTAATCCGGTAAGGAATTTCCAGGTCGTGTCCAAGAGTATAGGGCCTACTTCTGTTGAGAGGTTGCTTAAGGGGGGGGGTGGTTTGACCTGCCAGGCTGCACCGCGATTATAGATTAGGTTCATCTTTTCGTCAGTCCTGAAACTACATGATCAAGTCTCCATACACGCCTCATTGATCAGTGTTTATTCTAGCCACCTTGACATTGGGGGGATTTTGAAATGTTTGGGGGAGGACAAGGTCTGAGTCTCCACACTTTTGGAGGAATTTCCATCCTCCCAGCCAACATATAAAAATTGGAAGGGGGGGGCGATTTTAAAACTTGGAGGAGGGGGGAATTCCTCCCAGAGAAGGCCTAGATTGAACACTGCTCATTGATGATCCTGAACCTTAAAGCATTCTTGACCAAATGCCAAAACTTTGTGGATGCGATGACAAGAGTTGATATATTCAACAGGATGTCTTTATGAGCAAAATCAAAATGTTTTGGGCAACAAATTCCATTGTTGGAATTTGTTGCCCAAAACATGTTGCACATAAGATTCGAACCCACTACTCCTCTGGTTGCATGGCAAGAACCTTGCCACTACTTCACAATGCTCTGTTATATATATATATATATATATATATATATTTTATATATATATATATATATATATATATATATATAAATCCTATCTTATAAACATATGCCTCCCTATTGTTCATAAATCCTAGCAAAGCCAATAATAGTATATTATTATAATGATACAAAACATGACTTCAAACTAATTATTTATTTGCAATGTGGTGATAATGCCAAAATAATTACAACACATTTCTCCTGCAATTTCCATCTCAAGGACACTAAAAGCTTCTTCCAAAACCAACCAAATACTACCGTGTAATAATGAACAACCGCAAAATCAGCTAGCCAGGATATCAACAGACAATCAAAAAGCTACAAAGCTACCTAGTTGCATCATATGTAATCAAATGGCATAACAAATCATCATCATCATCATCATCATCATCATCATCATCGCCGTCGTCATTATCATTTCAGCTGTTCAAAACAGCAATATAACCGGTATACAAAAAAACACCCTCAAAAGGTACACACATTTATTGCTCGAAAGCACAAGAATTTCTAAAACCAATTCTGTAAAAGGCACAAGCTTATTTTATCCTCAAGCTCCACAAGTTTAAAGTGTTCAAATGCACGGTTCCCAAATGCTGAAATCAAAGGTGCAAGTCACAGCCTGCTTAAATGTTAAAATGTCATATATGAACCCAATGTGACTCACATTTGGGTTCAACTGTAGAAGAGTATTGTAACTAACCTAACATGTGTCAGATAAAAACATGATAGCATTGTTATAAAAGAAACAGGAATAAAAGATTGAACATTGATTTTCTGCCCCACGTGTTGAGCTAGGAGGTTCACATTGTCACAAAAATTATTGCAAAATAACTAACAACACCAAAAAAATTGTGCCTATAGTTACATTTCATTCAAATTTACACTAGAATTGCATATGAGCCTGATGAAATAGTCCTGGAAGTACCTTTACAAGAACTACCGATATGCAATAGGGTGTAATGTAAGTCTGCGTAATGACTCGTTTCATCATCATCATACGAGTGTACTATTTACAGCCGGTGAAATATCCAATCTCAGTTGAAAACATAGCAAATTTACTGTAATAAGCTCAGAAGAAACGATTAAGGCTTTCTAAAAGCAGAACAAAGAATGATAACAAGATTAACAAGTAACAGATGCGGTAACACAAAATGGCATCATCACACAGCGAGCCAATTGTACGTACACAGTTCTCAATATTGTGCAACAGTTGGGAGTCATGTTCAAAAGCATAACGTCACGCCCACATAAATGCCATCCCCAAGTCTCAAAAATCGTGGGAGACATCATCATGGCTGTCATCAAAACTAACTTTCCAACGTTTCTCCATGTCATGGAATCTCCAGGCCTGTTTCTCTATTCCAGCTTCTATGTTGGTGACCTGTCAAAACTATATTAGAGTGATAATGCAAAGTAAGAATACAGTTCTTTCCAGCTTCCATAGATTCAAACCACTTTATGACTAGACTACCAATCTGATTTACATAATTGTGGAACACCCAGCAACTGTCAAGATCTGCATCTCCAAGGTTATAACAAAATTGATCTTCTTAATGGTAAAAGCTAATGAAAAACAAGACTTGCAAAGACCCTATGACACCAATATGACATACATATTATATTGACACAAATATATCATAAAATATATGTAACATATCTCACAATGTTAGCCCATATGTTCACAGCTTCTCCGATAGAGATAGAAGTAATGCAACGGACACTAATTTAAAGAATTCATGAATTAACTGCCATGATAAAGTAAAACTTATAAGGCACGTGCTGAGCTTTCTAGAGAATGCCACGTATCACGGAGTATGAAACATCCTTGCACACAGCCACACGAAACCAACAGGTCATCGCACATCGTATAGGCAGTAATTTCACTAGCGTATAAAAAGCAAGCAAGCATCATAATTATTCTCGAAAATGATTTACGGGAAATAGTGCCAAGATTTCAAAATCAAACAGAATAAAATACCATTTCGTCTATGACAACAAAAAACAAATTATAACTACAAGTGATAATTTCATTTTTTTACAGATGCTGTTGGAAAAACTTCAACATGCGACTGCCTCTCGACTGCCGATAACAAAATCAACAACCCCTCCAACGAACTATTACAATATAAGGTAAAAACAGAATGTTGGACATAAAAAACATGAATGCTCAATGAAACACACAAAAGAGAAAAAATATTCGTTATTTCCAACAATAAATCTGAACAAATGGACTCCAAAATTTCCTAAAGATTGTCATAAGCAATGAATTTCTTTGACTGTACAATGCCACAAAATATACACACGAAATCAACTAAAAATGACCCAGTGACAACTCAGTGCAGAAAGACTGGGGAAAAAACCTTAATCTGGCCAATTCAAAAACTAAATATGAAATAACCTAAAAGACACATTCAGAGTTTTAAAACACTGCCATTTGCAGCTTAAAAAGGCTGATAAAACCAACGAAAGATTTCACAAAATACACAATTCAACTATTTAATAGCCGGAGTATTGTAAAACAAAACAACACCCTTTTCAAGACTGTGTTGTAGGGAAACAATAATAAGCATTACGCTAAATGTAGAGTATTAAACACTCTGAAATTGTGAAGCTAACAATATATTCGAATTAGAGTTTCACCCCACAATTAAAATGATACAATCATATAAAAAAATAATAAAATAATAAAATTAAAATACCGGATTGCTTTAAATTTTTCTAAAGGTAGAAGAAATGCTTCGGAGTTATTGAATAAACTTCATAAACTGAACTTACATGCAATCAACTGGCACATATCTAAACAAGGCATTCCTAATATCTAAACAAACATAATTTTCATCTATTTCACATTAAGTTCAGTCGCATTTGAAACAATAAAATAGTCCTTTTAAAATTACAACATTAAAGCAAGGCGGATGGTTTGCATAAAAAGTATTAGTGATGAACGAAATTCAATACATCAAGAAATAATAAACTGAATTTCTAAACTCAGGTTCCATGTCATTTAATCCCGGTCTTTTAATCCCAGTCACTTAATCCTCAAAATGTAATCCCAAGTCTTTTAATCCCCAAGTCTTTTAATCCATGTGCACATAATCTCCATATATAAGAAAACGTATTAAATGATGTAATATGAATGAAATAACAAATATTTGTGTTACAAAAACATAATCCTGACTCTAACCCTAACCCTAAACTTACCTAATTATGCAGCTCTGGTCTTAAACTCCAAGGTGATGATTGACGGGATTAAGTGTCTTGGGATTATTTGCTAAGGGATTAAACGACTTCTGGATTAAGTGACTGGATTAAAAGACATGGATTAAAAGACCTGTCACCCTAAACTCATTCCAAAATGTAGTCTTTCAGTCTCAGACATGCACCATGCTGCGATAATGATGTGATTTCACCTACTTATCCGATTAAGTATTGTAAGTATCATGCTATGAATGCAATGGGCAATATGTAAACAAATTTAAATTGACCAGTCCTAAAATATTTTAAAATATACATAGTTTCCTAATGCAAACCGCGATTAGCAACTCCAAAATAGCATCACTGTAAAAGCTCTACAAGTGTGTAAACAATGCTATGAACCTGCCACCACAAATATATAAACTTGCATATTTTTAACAAACAGCTTAAAATATACATCACGTCTTATACTTTGGGACAAAATGCATATAGCCAGGCGCAAAGGAAAAAAAAATATATAGTGACTGCACCTAACAAAATGCAATTTTCAACAAAAGAATGCACAATGGTGACAAAGATACCAACAACAAGGCAACTCAACTGCCTGGAAATCTCTTAGAGAAAACGACGAAGATGAAAAATCAGATAAAAACCTGTGTAAGTTAAGTTGTTTCACAAAGAGGTGGATCACAGAAAAAAAAGGCCAATTCCGGAGGCATATTGTGAATGACCTGATTCCACTTTTCTTAACCCCTTAACTGGACAACTATTTGTAACTCAATGTAAAATGGACGAGCGTTACTCAGGGCACCCAGTTAAGGGGTTAAAGGTAAAAACTAACTGAGCTCTGTATTACGACGACATAAATCATGCGAAAATATGAGGCATACATCTGACAAAGACAGCCAGTGAAACACAGGTATGCCTGGCAGTTACACACACACACACACACACACACACACACACACACATTCTTTCTACCCCAGTTCATAAACTGTCAAAAAAGTAAAATCTGTGGACAGCCAGCATTAAGAATCAACTGCTGCAAAAACAGTTTGTGTCAACTGAAGTCTCTGTCGATGACCTGACGTCTTTATTCATATTCGTTGATTCTGTACTTGATGTCAACTACAGTCATCGTCAATGGCCATCACATTACATAAGCAATTTCAAGAAAGCATCCACCCAGTCAGACTGCCAAATGCTGAACTGCTTGTACAGTCAATAAACAGGCTACATAAGCAAAGGCACCCCAAACTTCCACGTGCATACATCAATATAAATATGCAAAGGTGCTAGCAAAACCTGGCTTTTATGGGTGTGTGCGTATATATATATATATATATATATATATATATATATATATATATATATATATATATATAATGCCCTCTGTACTTAGTTCCCCAAGGGACTTATTACAAAAAAGTGTCCAAAGACAAACATATATATATATATATACAGTGTATATATATACATATACATATACACACAGAGATATGTTTATGTGTGTATATATTATGTACTAGTACTGCAGAAAGGATTTTTGTATGACTTGCAACTTTATGCGAAACACCTTCAACATATTCAAAACTAAAAGAGAATAGATGAAGAAACAAATCATTTAAGATACAAGCCACGGTTCACATCTATAATAGCAAAACACAATACACCACTGTTCAAATGCAGAACATAAGCCCTTGAGGCACAAGTTAGACTTGACGACTCTGATGAACAAGACGGACAACAAAACACAAACAGAAACAAGAAATCGACTAATTTAAACTAAGTTTATTCTTCTGAAACTTGTTCAAAGTAATAAAACGTCAACTCCGTCTTCGTTCAGACACCGATCGCGGCCGACGCAGAAGACGGCACGACTTCCAGACTTTCCAATTTCGGAGACTGCGACACCGACGACTGCGGCGTCGACGACGAACAGTGAGCGGCCGCGACGGGCACCGGCGAGGCGGCAGACGAAAGCGTCGCAGCCGGAGACCAGCACTGTGCTGACTCGCGCTGTCTGGCGGCGGCGGCGGAACCCTGGCACTTCCGCGAGTGTCGCTCGAGAAGCGCCAGGAGCGAGAACGACATGTGGCAGGACTTGCAGCGGTACATCTCGCGTCCCACCCGCCCGTGGGTCTTCATGTGGCGCGTCAGCTTGCTCGACTGGGCGCAGGCGTAGCTGCAGACGCTGCAACGATATGGTTTCTCGCCGGTGTGCGAACGGCGGTGGACCGTGAGATTGCTGCAATTTTTGAACACTTTTCCGCAGTACTCGCACGTGTCGTTGCGACGTCTCACTGGCGCGGTCGACAGGACGCCGGGCGCTTTCGCGCCTTCCTGAACTTTGGCGCCGGAGCTGAGCAATATAGGCGAGGCGCTACCCGGTTTCAAGGCACTTTTGCTGGAGGATGAGCTGCCCGCAGTCTTCGCAGCCTGGCCCGCGCCCGCCTCCCCGCCGACAACCGAATACGGTTTGAAAGTCTCTGACGGCAGCATGCCCGAGGGCGGAACACGGATTCCGTGGGGGTAAACAAGGGAGGGAGGGAAGAGATATGGCTGAGCAAAGTTTTTAGTGGCGCTGGCCACCACGCCCGAAGCGGAAGAATCGCTTTCCAGCTTCAACCGCTTCGAATGATTATCGGACAGGGCGTGCAGTGCTTCTTCCTTAACAACAGACTTGTGGGCAACGTCTCTGCTGCCGGCCTCGACCACTCTGCCATCAGTAGCCTTCTGTTCCTCTGCAACTGCCTGACGGTAAGCCTCCGCATAAGACTGAATGCTGCACAGACCAGTATTTTTCAGAAACTGCAACACAATTTCGTCGGTCGTACCAAGCTGCCCCTCGGTCTTCAGTCCGGCCGTCTGAAGGACATCCGATTTCAAATGGACGGCTTCTGTCTCCAGCTTCCTGCTCAGATCTGTTGGAAGATCGTCGCTCTTCACCTCTCTGGCACTTTTAATGCCGGCTGCACCGATTAACCTCATCTTTCTCTGTGGCAGACAAGGACTACCTGACCTCGACAGCGGCGGCGGCGGACGAGATCCGGACTGGCGGTGAGATTTTCTCAAGGCGTCCCGGTGATCACGATCGCCATTTACGCTGTGATCGTCCTCACTTCTGCTGCGTTTCCTCTCGAAGACCTCGTCGACCGATTGGTCGGACTCTGAGCTGCTTGTCCTGCGTCGGTCGTCCTCTCTGACCCTTGCATGCAAGTCGTGGCCGTAATTCGAAGCGGACGACAGGGCTTCGGCCGAGATCTCCGAAAGGTGAAACTGGTGGCAGTGAATGAGCAGGCTGCTCTGGTACTTGAAGTGCTTACCGCAGAAACGACACTGGTTCACCGCAAAGGAGTCGGCCACCGGCTCCGACAGATTCTTATTCAACCACGGAAGAATGTGCGACGGCCACGGCAAGAAAAGGGAGGGTGCAGACGACGACGATGTCGTCGGAAATGGCGAAGTGGCCGGACAGTTGAATGCAGGGCTCGAAACCGTGTGATAGACAGCCAGCTGTCGGAGACGCGACGAACAAGAATCCAAGCTCGACGACCCGCCGTCCTCGCATTTCTGCGGCGGCATCATAATATTGGCGGATGGTCCGAGGGAATTTGAAAGCTCGCAACAACCACCTCCTCCCGACAGACCGCCGTCAAGACAAGCTCGAGAGAAGGCTGGATGCAGCGGTAACTCCCCGAGCAGGGCGTCGGAACAATTGGAGTTCGGCAGACTGACGCCAGAGGGCGTGCTAAAATTATCTTCGGCCTCAGACGACATCACCGGCCTTCTAATGCTTTTCGTAGTGCAGGTCATTGACGACATCGTCCTCTGCCGTTCGCCGTGGCTGTCTTTTACCCTGTTGATTCGCAGACGGGATCCCGATTCTACGTCGTCTGCCGGTGAACCTTGATCGTCGTACACGCGAAGGCCGTGCTCCGTCTTGACGTGTCTCAGGAGCTCCCACGCGGAACAATGCTCCGACGTACATATCCCACAAAATAACTTCAGCGGTTCTGTTGAAACACATCAAGCACACAATATATAGGAATTTCCAAGAACTAAAGCACAGGTCCAAATGCACAATGATTTCACACACACACACACACACACACACACATACACACACGCACACAGACCTATCTATGAATGATTGCTTCTTTAGGCTCTCTGCATTGTGCAGGTGTTTTGGTATCATTGAAATCCGAATCATTGTTAAACAACTGTGATTTCATGAACATAAATTATACTTAAAGAACAAGTGCTATTAGTACTCAATTTAACTACACTAGGTTAGTTTGGAACAGAGATGGTAACAGGCAACAACAACAGACCGCTTTAACCACTGCAAAAGGCAATGGTAGAAGCAATGAGTACAGTAATGAAATAAGGCATTTAAGACATTGTATAATGTAAAGGCTTGTTATTTGTAGATGCAAAGATAAGAAGACGTAGAAGATGAATATAAGAACAAAAATCTACTGGAGGACAAGAGGGCAAAGAACAAGTTTACACAGCAAGACCATAATGTGAATCAATGGATGGATGAACATAATGGTTCTCACACTTGGCAGACCCTACTGAATCACTCTAAACTTTTATTATTATTATTATTATTATTATTATTATTATTATTATTATTATTACTATTATTATTATTATTATTATTTATTATTATTATTATTATTATTATTATAGGTCATAATCCATTGCCATCTCTGGTATGGAAAAAACCAACGACTGTACCTGAAGAGACCGTGTTGGACGACGCATCCAAACGCGGATTTCCTTTCGAAAAGCCCGTCTCGCACTTTCTGCCGAGACCGCAGTACACGTCCGAGACTTCTTCTTCGCTTCTCTTTGCGTCTCTTGACAAGACGCGAGACGGAAAATCGTCAGGAAGAGAAGAGTCGCAAGCACGCAGATCTGCCGGCGAACGTCTGTCGCTGAATTCGTCCAAAGACAGCGGCGCCAGCAGGTGAGAAGTGATTGGTTCAGACGAAATAGAAGCGTTCGCGGTTCGGCGGTCGTCATCGTAGTCGTGCTCGACGTCGCACGCGGCAGACGGCTCGTGGACCCCATTTCGGCTGCAACAACTGAGTTTGTGCTTAATGAATCTAACGATGTCGCTCAAGAGGAACTCTTTCATGCACTCTCCGCATGTGAGAAGGTCGTGCTGCTCTCTCTGAAATATGCAACAGCATATATATATATATATATATATATATATATATATATATATATATATATATCTTCCTAGATACACTTACTACAGCTGATATATATATATATATATAAACACACACAGTATATATATATACATTCCACATCAATCAAATTTTTATAGCCTTTAATAAGTGAAACAGCAAAATCACAGCATGGGTGTGTGTGTGTGTGCATGTGCACATGTGTGAGCACACACACACACACACACACACACACACACACACACACACACACACACACAGCAATATAGATCAATGTTTAAACATTATCTCCACTGAGTATCTTATATGTATGCAATCCAATGTAACACTGAATATCCCACTTGCCGTTTATGAACACCAGAGCGTAAATGATCTACAGAAATACATAAATTACGGGAAGCACTTACTACAGCTGATCTGCTAAAGCATAAATGCTAACAAAATCGTAATAATTGTATAGGAACATTATACGAAGGTCAAAAGAATATCAAAGTACAAATATGAAGCTGTCACAGAATTAAAACGCTGCAGAGAAAAATTCTCTGGGGATTGAGGGAGTTTATTGATGACTCACAGTTGCTGCTGCTGAAAGCACAGCTTCTTGAGCACAGTGTCTTCTTATCAGGCTTAATGGATTCATTTATGCACCAGTGCTAATTGCCTGAGCTAAACATTCAGAAAAGAGACATGCTGATCGGATCCAAATAGTAGGATTGCACAGCAGGATGAAATCAGAATAGGATTATAACTTGATAACCTCATGGATGTTATTCACATACAACAGAACTCAGATGCTAGACAGTAGGAAAGAATAAAGCAGTTCAGTACTGACGCCACAATGAAATAATATTAGAGATATGGCATTCATTGTCATGCTCATCACTATGTATCTGATGGCTGAATATATATATATATATATATATATATATATATATATATATATATATATATCAATGGGACACTGTTCCTAGGTCCTTGATTACAGAGACACACTGTGCATCCTTCAGCTTTGTCATACACCAGACAAGCTTACCTGAACGCAAATACCATTTACATTCCTTCTGACAGATGTTAGAAAACAATGACAACATCACTGCTAGGCTAAGACCTTTGTACTAACGGCATGAAAGAGATTGTATGTACTGTCTGGGAAGGTCATATTCTGTCTTGCATCCGAATGCATTAACCTGGTGACGTACAAAAAGAAAAGTACTACTAAAAATATCAAGATCTCTAGCGGCTTTAGTTGCATCGTCAACGGGTTGGAGGGTTACAGGCTCTAAGGGTGAGCAGAATCTTTGGAACTGAAAACACGCATATAATAATGCAAAGAGATCAGGGGATCTCCTGCTTAAGATCACGGCCAGCCCAGCCGTTGACAATCCAGGCCTCAATGTCCTTTATAGGTCATTATTTCTGTTGCCACACACTGGGGTGCTACTGTTAACAATAGAATGGACCCCAAGCTATCATCATCGTCATCGTCGTCATCATCATCATCATCATCACCATCATCATCAAAGGGTGGGAGTGAAGGATAAACTAAACAATCATAAAGGAAACTCAAAAGTAATTGGGGGTGGGGGGGGGGTGGGAACGGAAAGGGGTAGACACTAGACATGCATATGTATCCATAAGTACAGCGGCAAACTCTATAACACAACTGGACTAGATAAAAAGGGTCAATGTCACCACTCACCAACACTCAGGGGTCTGTCCACATGTCCTGTGTCAACCTAAAGGGCCAAATAAGCCCAATGTCTCTGTGCCCTTGGCCTAAGGCTACTGGATGTGTGTCACCCCTAGAGATAAGCTACTGTGGGTCATCCCACCACTCCAGACACCTGACCTGCTAGTTTAACAATACCTCACACCTGCACATCCTACCTAATCTAATGAGACAAAAGCTTATGCAACCTGACCTGTCTGGCTTAATAACGGCTGCCATACTTCAATTCCTTCGTGACACAAAAATATCTAATACTTGTTGCTGTACTAGTATAACATCTAGTAAATCCAGTGAGTATATTTATATATGCAATACAAATAAGTCACTGCATGATAATTAATTAGCAAATTCAGCTAACTTATAAGTAAATGGGGAATTTAATTGTGAAATTTCTGCTTTTGTTATTATCACTGATCATCAAGGTAACAGCTGGGTAAGAAAGGTAGAGTTACCTGTAGTAGTTTTTTTTCTTCAGAAAACCATAAGCACCTTCACACTGCACACATTTTTAAGGCACTGTCCAATACTTACCCAGCCTCACTGAAGAATGACCTCATGCTTTAATAGTGCGCCATACACATTGTGCAAAATAGCAAGCCAATTTGCTCAATATGTCAGTATTGTAGCATGGGTTGACCGTGCATGCGGAATATTTGAGGTTACAGTTATATTGTCAGCAATTGCTGACTTCAAGACTTGCTGAAGGACTATCAGATGATCAGATAAGCCGAACTTGAAGACGTATTGTAAAACCCCACTAACTGCCTCATAAATATTAGGTGCCTTGACAACCAAGATTAAAGAAATATAGCATAGGCGTAAACTTCTATTGGGCTACCATGAGGATTGGGGACTTTTTTCACCCAAGTTTACACCAATGAAATTTAGATCAGATTAGATATGATGAACAAGAGCATCAATTCTCATATTCAGGCAGTTTTATCAGTGCTGTTCTCCTGCTGATAATACTCTTGGGAAGCAATATCTGAAACAACTGAGATGCCAGGAGTTCAAAGAGGAATCACAAGAATAGACCATAAATGATTTAAGAAAGCAAATAATGGAAAAACTGGTGACTCAGCAGAAAATCAGAACAGTAAGTTCTTCATATTCAGGAGGAAAATTGATTAAAATCTCAGTTACATAATCAAAACTCTTAGAAACCAAAAAATAGAGCAACAATTTGATGATAAACGGGCCATAACATGACATCGAGGACTGTAACATGGATAAAAGGGTAAAGACAAAAGAATTTCCTTGATAATAAGAAACTTTAAAAATGTGTGCATGCTCCAAATGAGTTTATTACCATGTGCTGGCGATTAGTGCTACACATCAGTGTGACCTGACATGGAATTCAGCACAGATGAGGGAGAAATATTTGTCATCAATAAGAAATTCTCTTCAAAATGATAATTCCATTGTTAAGTACATGTACAAGTACCATGGGTACTTAGGAGTACAAACATTTTACGACATTTCGGAAATGACATCTGCATAGCAGAGGGCCCGTTAAAAAACAACTAATGGAATTTGGCTTTTGATATGGCATGGCAATTGCAACAATTACATCTTAAGTACTGGATTACTTCATATATGTGGATTACTTCATATATGGAACAGCGGCATTCAGGTTTCTTCAGGCAAATGGTGGTCCTAATGCCATAGTACATGCCAGCTCTTTAATTAACCCCTTAACCGTGAATTTAACTGTAAGTCAATGTAAAATGTAATGTAATGTAATGTAATGTAAAATGGACGGATATATCCGGGATACCCAGTTAAGGGGTTAATTACCTGGAATTCTGTTAAGTTTCAAATCTGTATGCCAGAAAACTTCTACCCAAAACTAAATTTTCCCAGCTGAAAAGTTCAATGCATGATAATTAGCAAATTCAGCTAACTTATAAGTAAATGGGGAATTTAATTGTGAAATTTCTGCTTTCGTTATTATCACTGATCACCAAGGTAACAGCTGGCTAAGAAAGGTAGAGTTACCTGTAGTAGTTTCACCTGTAGATCAATTTTTATTCATATAGCTGGGTCTTTTTTAAATGGGCATCATACTGTAGAAAGAGGAAGAATATAAATTCTGATGATGATTTCTTATCAACATCATGGTTGGCTAAGTGCAAGACTTGATGTTCTAGTTGAATTTCTTATATTTCAGGCTTATTTTAATCTTCCTTTGCCAAGAAGTCCAAGATGTCTATCAAGCAGCTCTTTATTAAAATAAACCTTAACATCTAGAACTGGAAGTCAATTCAGATTCAATCAGGAACAATACCAAAGATAGATCATGATGAAGCTGTTCTTATACAAAATGGCCTCTCTATCCTCTGTGCAACACTTGAACACTACAAGGGAAATACAAAACAGCCCACATTACTTTGAAGAATATAGGTGGAAATGTCCCCTAGTGTACCTCTCTTGGTAGATAGTGTGTGTGTGTGTGTGTGTTGCTTGTGTGTGTGTGCTTGTGTGTATGGCACATTGCATTGCACTGTCCTGCTAGTGAGTGAGGCTGGGTCAAATTCATCCCAATGAAGAAAAATTATATAATTTTGCATGCAGAATACCAGAAGCCAGTGCTCGCTTTTGTTCACTGTTAGTCATTGGTTGATTCCAACTTTCATCTTACTCACTCCACTTCCAGTCATAAGGGCATATTATGTAATGTTTGTAAAAAAGAACATAACATCGAATGCTGCATGCAAGCAATGGTATTGTTGGCAAAAAGAAAACTACAGTGGAGCATGGAACGCATAGTAACCATGCCACACATTGATGATCCAACTAATGTAAGAGGAGGCCTACAGCATATGCTGTAATGTAATGTAATGCAAGACAAAGCCCATTCAAAAGCATTGCACTCGGGTGACCTAGACCAGGGTTTCCCAAAGTGTGTTCTGCGGAATCCCAAGGTACCATGACACGGATAGAAGGGTTCCGTGACGAGGATACAAAAATTACTATACGGTAGTCTTCAACCAATAATGATGAAATATAATTTTATAAAGATAGTGCGGCAATAGAAATTGCGGCGATCATTGATTCTGTAAATAACCTAACTGGTGATATAAATATAGTTGGTATTTATTATTATTATGTTCAAACTGTAAACTGCATGCGTTTTAAAAATTGGACTAGTGACTATGTTATTTAATATGTTTGCATCAAAACATTTTTAACCTAAAATAACTTTTATGTATCTGTTATGTACACATTATTGTTTTGTGAGACAGTCATGTCTTTTCTCGCATTTCCAATCCGTATTACGAGTGGGGTTCCGCTGACAATGTTCAAGAATTCAAAGAGTTCCGTGGCACGAAAGTTTGGGAACCCCTGACCTAGACAATGGAAACATTGGGTGATAAAGGACCACAAAGTCGTTCTGAATTGTCAATAAATGGCCATGTCTTCCCTTACTGGAGGAAAACCAACAAGCAACATCCACACTGCAAAGCTGCTAAACGTTGAATTGGTTGCCTCATAGGTGCAGGGCAGTGGTAACACCACAGAAGAAACCCAACACAATCCAGGCTACCGGTAAATGAAATAAGAAAATAAAACAGTGACAAGTGAGAAAAGTATCCAACAAACACTGATATTCAATCCAACCAATGCTCATAAAACTCTATTTGACTTGCCTTTTGGAAGGTGTCAGCTTCTATTTAGGAGAACAGTCATGCAACACCTAAACCTTTAACATGGTACAGAACTACAGATTACCAGGTAATTGTCCTTTTATATGTCAACTACCTATTGCACTCCCCCTGAAATGGGACACACAATTCCACCTATGGGCACTATAAGTACTTTTCTAATATAAGTTCAGTTAATGACCCACAGGAGACAAGAAACAAGGTATCCCAATCAATAAGGCATTCATGAAAACAAACCACATGGTAATGAAACAGGATTTGGCAGCCTATGGCAGTTGCCCAGCTTACCACATTTATAGAAATAAAGGTTATCTCTTGACATCAAGTAATATTAGCATATTTTAAAATGACAGCATTCTGACTAGCCTCCAGCTTATGGCAAAACTTTCTGGATATTTGTGACTGATAATGAGCCATGGCATAATGCTAACATAAATTATACTCAGAAGTCAAAAGTCCAGTCTTGCAACTTAATTACTGGTAATTTATCCAGTCATTGGCATAAACTTACTTGGATGAAAGTATGAAACCTAGCCCCCCCCCATATCTTCCCCTTCCATATGGCATCCTTTCAAAAAGTGGGGGGGCTCAAGTTTAGGCCCAATTATCCAGTATCACAAATTTCCACTACATTTCTATGACTGTCCAAGAATGGTTTAAGCCAAGTCCTTGCTTTAAGCAAACAGCATTTCCATTTATAGTTTCTCAGTATCTTAAAATCTCTCCAGAATATTATTATCCAACAGATTAAATGCCACACTGGAGGGCAACTACAAAGTTTGATTCAATGAGGCAATACTAAAACAAGTTCCAGTCCAAGTTGGTGACTTTATGCAGACATCAATTTTGCCTCAGGCATTCCGGTACAGAGTTGAACTTTGAAATGATTTGTCCAGGGTTCCAACTCAGGAGACCTCCAGCCAATACATTTGCCAAAAATCAGGTCATCAAGGTCAACCACCTTATACCCCACCACAGTCTCCGGTCACAAGGGTAGTTCTCACACACACACACAGTCAGTCAGTCAGTCAGTCAGTCAGTCAGTCAGTCAGTATCTGTCTGTCTGTCTGTCTGTCTGTCTGTCTGTCTGTCTGTCTTAGTCTTTCCGGTCCACATGTCAGACAGTCTTTTGAGTTCATATTATCTAGTACCCCTACAGTTCAAATGACCTGCAGTAAGCAGCACAAAATGTCAAAGAACAAGCTCCACAAAAAAACATCGCACAGCAGCAGGCACATATCCGAGCCAGCCAGTAAACCATCAACTTGAACTCAGTGGCTTTGGTCTGAAGAGTCAGAACAACTTAGCCATCAGCAGCGGCGGCGGCGGCGGCAGCAGCAGCAGCAGCAGCAGCAGCAGCAGCAGCAATACTGGCAATTCCAGTGCCGCCACATATATTATCCATCACTGGTCAAAGCAGCAGAAACTGTGGGGAAGGACAGACAAGGCCAATCAGGGGCACATCAAGTCACAACAGAAGGCCAGCAGGAAATAAAAATAAACCCATATCAATATATAAACACACATAGGCATACACAGGCATATGTACAGACACACACCCACTACACTACAGCCAGTTGGATGCAATGCAGTGGGCAGCAAGCCATCAGTAAAAAAACACTTTCAACAACCAAACAGCTATTTTAAGCAAAACAACTCTCTCTCTCTCTCTCTCTCTCTCTCTCTCTCTCTCTCTCTCTCTCTCTCTCTCTCTCTCACACACACACACACACACACACACACACACACACACACACAGAAAGCTGTACATACTGAAGTCTGCTTTGCAAAATCCTATAGCCATGATAAAAAGTAGTTCCAAGTTAACCATTTGATACAGCTAGTGTTGGAACTGCAAATACATGCTTGTATAACTGTCAAAAATTCGCCCATACAGGACCCAAAACGATGAATTATGGTAGATTACAAAATCTGCTTAAAAGTCAAAATCGATAGATATGGTCATCAGAGGTTAGTATAACAGGTCAATTAACTATTGAGATTCAAATTAGATGTTATAAATTATTGTAAAAATTTAACCTGACTCAATCTAAGTAGCTGATTCTTCTAGTCAGTTACTAACTACCAGTATATAGGCCTATGTCAACAAAAGACCTGACTTAAAGGGCTTTAAAATCAGTCTCTAATATCATAAAATGATAACAATATGTACCTAGCATGTTCAAATACGGTGTGATAACATGATAAATAAGTTTGATGCAATCATAAAATCTGCTAAATGTTTCCAAAAATACGGCAGAAGCTGCACAGCATACGTTTGATTCTATCCTGCATAGAGCACATGACTATCTCTCAATATTGACATTTAGAATCAAAAAGAATCTATAAGAGACCTACAAGATATTGTGGAAAATGCCAAATGAGGAATTTTTTCTCACTAGAACAGTAAACTGGTGCCTGGCAAAAAACTGTCAAAGAAATGAGTTGGGAGGTACAAGCAACATTTCCTTAGTGCCAGAGTAGCAGACAAATGGAATGAATTAGATGATAAGATAGTATCAGCTACTGGTGTGAATGCTTTTAAAAGTAACTTATTTTAAGTACAATGGGACATTAGATTAGGCATTTATATGTTAGTTTGATATAAACATAGTGCACTGATTATAGTACAAAAATTAAGAAGAACAGAAATTTAACCAAATTCTTGGCATTGTATACTGCAAATTGTTTTTCTGTGGAATCAAAGATAACAGCTGTAGTGGAAAAACTGAAGTAGGAATAGAAGGATGCATGAGTGACAGTGGTTTTCAACACAAGAGAAGTCCTACTAAACAACTTAACGTTTTACTATTATTAACTTTAAAATTTTAAAACCTGATGGTTTTGCTTTGGCATTTCTTACTCAGCACAGCCAAAAACAGTTAAACTCTCAACACACAATAGTCATGTCAAGCATGAATCATAAATTGATTAGTACTGCACAGTGACATAAGGAGGAGGCATGTAGGGTTATCTCTCATCAGAGTTTGTCTGTACATTAATTCATTTAAATACGAAAACACTGTAAAGAGTTTTTCCAATAAAGCAGCCGTGATTTTTGTTCAAATGCTGATGCGTTCACAATTGTAGAATATAAAATTTAAATATAGATAACAATGTTACAAGTGCATCTATTGTTAAAGAAGATTTCACTGCTATCATGCTATGAGTTAAGCTCTAGAAGCCTTTTGACACTAAACAAGGTCCACCAGAAACCGAATATGACACATATTACAAGTAAAAAAAGATCAACAAAGAAAAGAAATAATGCTTCACAATACATAAAGAATTTTTAAAATTTTACATTACCGGTACATCAAATCTGCTTAGAGCTCTGCAGCTGCTAAGCAATATTAGTGGCTAAGCAATTTGTTCACGGTCTCTACACAGTGATTGGAATACTAATGAACAATTTCAGACAAAAAGGCATTTAACAAACAAGCCTCAAAATTTTCAAAATCCCCCCTCCCAAAAATCAGCTCCTTTCCTCCTCTTGAGAATTAAGATTATGGAATTGGTTTGTTTACAACAGACCCTGCCAAGAATACTTTGATTTCTGGCTGCCAATTCCCATCGGTAAGTGTGAATTCTAGTCAAGGAGTAGTCTCGTACCCCCCCACTAAGCTTTTGTAAAATTGAACGCTGGACAATACAAGTCAGTGGTGGTGAAGTAGTCCAGTGGCTAGCCGGTCTGGGGTTTAAGCTGGAGAAATCTTCCAGACTTTGCTTTGTTCCAAGCATTCACCACAACTTGACTCCCAAAATGCATAATATATACAGTGGATCCCACTTAATCGCATACCGCTTAATTGCATAACCTGCATAATCGCATAACAACATAAAAACCCGAACCAGTGTTTTGTGCATACAATTAATTATCAGACATCCCGGTTATTTGCATAGCCAGTTAATCGCATAAGCAAGGCTTGCACGGCACCTATGCAATTAAGCGGGTTTCACTGTATTATATAGGCTGTTTCCTAGGTCAAAGGAATGGCCATTAAGGTACAGTGCTATATAAATTGTCCTGGATAATAATAATTAAGGCAAAGGCCACTAACACTTCAAGTGTCTAAGGTTCTCTGAAAAAGTAACTGCAGAATAGCCTTTATCCAAACATTAGGATTGAAATTTCAAACCATCTAATGCACCTCTAGAACTGCAATACAATTTCAAATACTGCAATCAAGGATATTATGCCACAATAAACAATCAGAAAAACAGATATACAGTTGAACTTCGATATGATGTGCACTTGGTTATAACATACCATAATGTACTGTCCCATTTGACGTGCTACTGTAAGTTAACGGATGGAATTGGATATAATGTTCCTAACAAATGATCAACTTAGCCACCTAAACCACTTTAAAATCATTATTATTATTATTATTATTATTATTATTATTATTATTATTATTATTATTATTATTATTATTATTATTATTATTATTATTATAACTTCCACATGAATGATCAATCTGGCACATGATCAAATTGGGAGAGCAGTTAAGATGGAGCAGTGGAGAACTTGTAGGATTCATACTATACAACCTGAAAGGTAACAAGTTTGAATGTGCCTCTAGCCGCTATGTTAAAGGACAGATTTCAAGATCTGATAACATGTCCAATCATTGCATTTTACAGGTGTTTTACTGACTTACCTACCTACCTACCAACTTACTGCCACCTATAGTGCAGTTTAAGATTTGGTCCATTAGGTTCAAACCAAGCAGCACAATGAATGACAGAATTTGGTTTTGAATATATTGAATGAGTAATGTTTTTTCACAAACAATAACTGCCTCAAAATCACCAATTTCATGAAGTCTCCTTAAACTCACCATGCCTTCTAAGCACTATAATACCCATTATTGTATGACTTCTAAGCATTATAATACCCATTATTGTATGAATGTGAGAATTTGACACTGTCATTTAACACTGGGATCGCTCCCAGCTAGAATTTCACCTACAGAAACCAAGCCTCTCAAAAGTTTCAGAATCACAGGGGAGCAGCCATAGGTACAGGTACACACCTGCCAATCAACAATTTGAAATGCTGCATCACCAGTGACAGACGTACGTACGTATGCATGACCAGACAACAGATGATGAGACATGGATGATGACGCACTCTTCACCATGACCACCACTCTGCATGACACTGCACTAACAACGTCCAACAAAAGAGACAGCTTTTTACAAGAGAATCAAAAGAAGACAGCTGCTCTGAGCGCTCGCTCGCTCTCTAAGAAACCTCAATATGCAGAACGCTTCTGAGTACCGGTATAGACCTACACGCATCGAACCAACCAACAACAAAAAGAAAAGAGCTCTGTAGCTGTTTTTCAAAAACAACCCATTCTTCTGCTGTCTCCTTGTTCTTCTCTGCATGTGACCATCTCTCCCTATCCCCGACCACATGTGAAAAGACTGAATAACCTAACCTAACAGACTGTCTGTCTTCATTTGGTACAAAAAAACCCATCTCAGGTCAACAGAGGACAAAACCAAACAAAGAACCAACCTGAAATCTGCATTACATCATTACCAATTCTGCATTTTAATATTGATCCTTATCTATTAAAAGGGATGTTCATGATAGGGTCTTATGAGAACTGTTCCTTACACCTGTTCTCGATAAACAGGTCATTATGCAACAAAGTCATTATCACAGCATTCATACTGGTCATCATCAGTACAGTGAAACCCGCTTAATTGCATAGGTGCCGTGCAAGCCTTGCTTATGCGATTAACTGGGCTATGCGAATAGCCGGGACGTCTGATAATGAATTGTACGCACAAAACACTGATTCGATTTTTATGTTGTTATGCGATTATGCGGGTTATGCAATTAAGCGGTATGCAATTAAGTGGGATCCACTGTACTGTAAATGTGTGGCAGTGTCCGTTGGTTTCTGATATCCTCTTTACAGTCTGTTCACATTCTCATTTGTTTGGAGTTCGCTATACTAAACTGGTTCATAGATGGTATTCTGATCAATATCAATTAAAAAATTGCGCTAAAACAACATAATGCAATAGTTGCAGTAAAGTCATATATGCCCTAACTTTAGTATTCATTTACACCTAGCTGTCTGTCCACAACAACCAACTTGGTAAAGTAACTACTAGATTCTTTGCTCCTCCCTCCTCCCTCCCCAGCCCAACACACTTCTCCATTCAATCAAAGACTACTTGGTGTAAATGCTGCTATATATGGAACTCCTTGGTTCAATGATGGTCAGTGTAAAGCACACTACCGCCCCAGGCATAAAAGACTGACCACCTGCCAGGTGTCTTCTGTGATCTGCCGCCATTTAATCATTTAATCGGCTGTGAGCTAATAGATGGCGGGATGCAGCAAGGGTACATGTCCCCTGAAGTGGAAAACCGGTCAATTAACCGGAACAGATCCTTGATTAGGCCGGTTATCCTGAATCTTGATATTGGCTAATTGAGGGGAGACAACCAATTATGCAGTCACTAAGCTAGTAACAAGAAAAAACCATTGCAACACTCTCCGGTTGCTTAAAAGCCTCTTGTCTGAAAGGAACAATCGGATTCAAAGCCTATCTCCAGGACCCGGTCTCTCACAAAGAAAAACATAAGACCGCCTCCCTTCAATTTGTATGGACTCTAAAGAAAACATCTGGCACTTAACCATTGGCCACTATCACCCAATATGCCCCATAGGTTGCTAACATTACAGTGACACTCAAACTGTGCAACAGTCCTATTTTAATATTTTGTTCTAAACTGCAACAGCTGTCAATGAATCATCAACTCATTAACAGACTACTTTAAATTATAAGAACTAAATGATTCAGAACAGATCCTGAAGTACCTGTTAGAAAGCATATCACACTTCTGAACTATGAATCCTCCTCCTCTTATTATCATTATTATTATTATTATTATTATTATTATTATTATTGTTGTTATTATTATTATTATTATTATTATTATTATTATTATTATTATTATTATTATTATTATTATTATTATTATTATTATTATTATTATTATTATTATTATTATTATATAAATGTTATCTAATCATATTATTGTATATATATATATATATATATATATATATATATATATATATATATATATATATATTGTGAAAGATAATTGGTCTAAGGTTAACTCACCAGGTCAAGAGATGGCTTATATGATTGGTAAATGGATTGGAAAACTACTTTGCCTCAGGGCAGTCTCTGACGTTTTAAATATTGGAAAGTAGAATTTCTGGCTGGGTCAACAAGCCCAGGTTGCCAGATCTCCCGTATTTTACGGGAGCTCCAGTATTTCAGCCCCAGTCTCCTGCCTCCTTATAACTTGTTTATAATATTGATTCACTACATGCAGATGATGCAGTGCATTGAACAGTGTTGTTTATTGTTTTTCCTAGTCTATACTCTATAGTAATGTAGTGTAGTATAGCTCTATCCATAATAATTCACAATGAACCTGACCGTGAAGTGAGCGCATTGATCGCGGAAACAATCTCCCGTATTTTGACTTTGGATATCTGGCAACCTCAGCCCAGTCCCATAGATATTTATTCAATTTGAAAAAAGGCTTTTACACGTTAAACAAAAGCAGTCACCGACACACTGACTGCAATTAGGCCGCAAGTGGCGCTAAAGAAGCTGATGATTGGATCCGAGCGGTCGATCTATTACCATAACTATTATTATTATTTTTTTTTAATATTATTTATGACATATAAATGAGAAGTTTGAATGGAGAAAAAAACTCACGCTTTTCGTCTAACGCCTTCCTTTGCGGCAGCTTTCCCTTTCGACGGGCGGCCATCCTCCTTCAGACACGACCGACGGCGACCTTCGAACATTTAGCTGGGATCGGGGGTGGCGGAGGCGGCAGCTCCCGACGACAACGTCCGGTCGAGGGAGCGAGGGGCGGCGAGGCCTCCCGATCGCCTATTAGATCCCGACCCGTGGCGTTGTTCCCACCAGACAAACAATATGGCGCCGCGGTAGTTGCGTTCTTACTGCAGGACGGCAGAGATCCGGAACGACCGGACTCGTTCTGCTAATCCCAGGTCGGTTCGGCGTTTCGAGTTTCAATTTTAAGGGAGAAAAAACACAAGTGGACGCGATCTTCTTTTCTCGTTGATCGCACCCACCGCCTCATAACCTGTTATATATATATATATATACACATGCCGCGGTTGTTTTTTCCCAGTACAGCTTGGCTCTGAAACCGCTAATGGGAGGAGCCAGACGTCGGTACAGAGGCGAAGGATTTTCGGCAATATTGGAACCGTGAGCCTCCGACCCTCGGACCCTTACAGTCGTCTTGTCACGTGAGATAAATGGAAACATATGCTTCCTGTTCGATGGTAGGGGTTCTTTTTGGCGGTGACTCCTGTGAGGATAAGTTTGCTCCTCTTGGCCGTACAGTCTGCGGGTAATCACAAAATCTTTGTGCGTGGCTGTCTCCGGCCTAAGAGTCTGTATACAATTACAGTATATTGTATAATGGACTTTGGTCCTTAGAAACTTTGTTAAACGCAACTGACGCGAGCAACTTCTGCGCTAGGCTCTATTCATGAGCACGGTGAAGTATAGCAGTGGGGACTCTTGACACACAACCGGAGAGTAGCGGGTTCGAATCTGACCCCTATAGTCACTGCGTAGCGACACTGGGCAAGTCGTTCCCCATAAATAGCTAGGCCCTACGCATTTTCAGACCAGTGGCGTAGCCAGCGTAGCCAGGTTCCGGATTAGGGGCATACGAGAGCCAGACAATAAAGTAGAGCCTACTGAAAACACAAATAGCCTAGGCCTATAGGGCCTAGTAGGCCTACTTCACCTATAAGAAACATGGCATAAATTGCATATATAAATTTAATAACGTTTGTAACTCTAACAATCACTGTTATTAAAACTAAAACAGTGTAAAAATGGACACTTGGACTCTGAGCTACAGTTGGCTATAGTTTTCGGCTCTTTTAATACATTAGCTGCGAAGAACCTACGAACAGTGTTTAATCTATAGGCCGTTTCCGGGGGGAAATTGCTCTTCCCCGGAAATTTAAAATTCCCCCGGAAATGTTGGCATACTACATGGACTAACGACAGCCTCCTAGCAGAATTTCCCCCGGCTTTGTCAGTTCCCCCGGCCTTGTCAGTTCCCCCGTGGAGTCCAGGAGTCTAGATTAAACACTGCCTACGAAATGTGAACATGACAGTAGGCCTACCTCGGGACTACGAAGACCTTAGAATCGCCGTGCTCCATTGGTCTCATTCTCAAATACAACACTGGAGTCTGGAACGATGACTATCTTAGTCTGTTGGGAAATCCGTTAATTTTATATGTCCAGATGTGGGTAATAAAGCCATTGAATTATAAAAGCTACGAAAATGCATGAACCAGCTAAATTAAAGCCTATTTAGACCTAATCATTATGACGACTAATAGACCCAAGGATAGCAGATGGTTTATGTCTTAGTTTTTCGATTTCAAATTTAAGTTTCCAGAAAATTTTAAGGTTTGATTTAAGCCTATTGACTGAAAATGGACCCGAACAAATTACAGACTATATAACACGGGGGTCGAATGACGATCTGTCAGGGGTCGCCCGATACCATCAGAAATATGCGGTTGCCTCTTTTTTCTTTCTAGTGTACAAAATTTCCTCAGTGGTAGTTACGACGTACTAGTTGTTTGATTATAATAGTAGTAAATTTTCTAAATAAAATAGGCCTTTTTTGCGTCCTTCGATATTATTTAGGCCCACTAGTAGGCCTAATGCTAGATCCTATCATTAGGCTACTGCTTGCGTAGATTAGTGAAAAAGCGTGGAATCGTGGGTAATCGACTCAAAAATCCTTTTATTTGCGCGGCAACTGTACAGTCGCCAGATGGCGCGTCCGTTGACGGAATAGAAAATCGGGCTACTTGGAAATTGGAGAGAAAATGGCTTAATTTTATGGCAGATTCTCGTACAAAGGTTCAGTCATTCGATCACTTTTGCTTGATTTTCCGTACGAAAACACTGACAGAATTACATCTAGCACTTTAAATTCAGACTCAGTTCTTCTGGATAGCGTAGATATGAAAATTCACCAATATAGGCTTACCAGGCTACAGTGGCGGCTCTAGGATTTGGCAAGTGGGGGGCCGTTGGGGTGGCAACTTCTAATCATGGGGGCCAACCATTTGTTGTTTAATGTATATAGCATTAAGTATAGGGTCCCAATTGGGGGGGCACTGGAGGGCAGGCACTCAATAGGGGGCACGGGCCCCCCTGGCCCTCCCGGTGGAGCCGCCACTGCCAGGCTATAGGGCTACACAGTATATGCAGAGTCTTGTGCTCAGAGACCGATTAGTGAAAGAAAGCGACCAGAAGTAGCAATGTCTCCAGAGACAAACAAGAACATTTAATTCCGACTAACCGGTACCAGTGTCGATCGGAGTCAGTGGCGTAGCTAGGATTTCGGAATGGGGGGCGGCACATCGGCATTTTAAAGTTTAAAAGTCTTGATGAGCAAAACTTGTTGTCTCCAACGCTTTCAACTTCTTTAATACACTCTCTCCTCGGTCGTCTCATACTACCTACCGTCGCCTTCCCCCCACTATCCAACGGTTTTCAACAAATCCCACCAGGCCGGAAAAAAGGGCTCAGCTCCAGTGGTGTAGCGACGGGGGTATATCGGTATATATATACCCCCCACACACAGAACATTAGTCTACCTTAAAGTTTTTATGTGATTTACATGTGGTTATATGTGGTTTATATGGTTTATGTGGTTTATAGTTAAGATTTATAGATTTATACCCACCCAAAATATTTTTACCATCCCAAATCAAATTCCTGGCTACGCCCCTGCCCGGCTCCCGTTACTACGGCAATCCGCAATGGTGGGAGTTCTAAAAAAGAAATTTGTCTCGACCGTCGATACGCCCTCGCTTTCGCACTGCAGTCGACGTTGACGACGAAATGAATGAAATAGATGACTATAGGCCTACAAAAAGCAACGTTACGCAAAAGTATTGGCTTCCAACGATGCCATGGAACGCCAAGAATTTCTGACCAGGGTCGTATCAAGGGCATTTGGCACACGGTCGTTCGGAGCAGGGTTCAAGGGGATGCGATTGGTCCCCGCTGAAAAGATGTGAAGTTATAAAAATTATTGTAAAATTCCTTGTTTCCTTCGTCACATAACAATGTTCTGCACCCCTTGGAAACTTTTCAAATTTCTTTCGTCGCAAGACCCTGTTTTGCACCCCCTCCCATCAGAGTCCCCTGGATGCGGACGCCCGTGATTTGGCACCGCCCACGGTGGGGTGGTCAGAAAATTAAATTGGGAGATTAAAAGATATCTGATTAACAGATCACGAGTGACTAATTAGCCTATGGTTAAAACTGCAAATGCACTATTTTGCTTATACAGTAGATCCCACTTAATCGCATACCGCTTAATTGCATAACCCGCATAATCGCTTAACAACATAAAAACCCGAACCAGTGTTTTGTGCGTACAATTAATTATCAGACGTCCCGGCTATTCTCATAGACCAGTTAATCGCACAAGCAAGACTTGCACGGCACCTATGCAATTAAGCGGGTTTCACTGTAATAGGCCTACTGATGCAAACTGTGCCCAAAGTCAGTTTTATCTTGTTCTTTTTTTCAACGCTGAGTAAAGATTAAAATCGCAGAGTTTCAAATGGCGCTCAGCTGCGCCACTGTCTCTGACAAAGTCGCCTGATGACAAATAAATCATAGACGGATCTACGGGGGGCGTGGGGGCGGGGCGGAAGGGACGGAGGGACATTTAGACACGAGTTTCCCAACCCACTCCAAAATTATAAGCGTCTTTCTTACATTTCAATAAGAATTTTAACAAACCTATACCAATCCATATGGAAGGGTCGCAGCATGGTAGAATGAGGAATGGAACACGAAATTTAACCTCCCTAAACTTAATTGCTGGATCCGCCCTTGTACTGTGACTATTTCCACCACAGTGTTCCCTTCTGACTTTCCGACAATGTGAAGCTGCACAGAGAAAAATTTGTGTAACGTTACGATGAATTTAAGTGTAAATGTTACCTTAGTCGAGTAACCGACGTGTAACGTTACACCAGGTTACACTGAAGTGTATACCGAGAAAATTTTGTGTAACGTTACAATGAATTTAAGTGTAAATGTTACCCTAGTCGAGTAACCTATAGTGTGGCGAAATCAGAAAATAGCAGTGAAAATAATTAATAATCAATAATAAATAAGCCTGAGGTCGTATAGAAATAATACATAGATGATAATTATCCAAATAGCGTAGAGAAACAAAGAAACAAGTATTCTCTATATGGCGCAAGACGTTAAGGAAAATGAACAATATTAAGATAGTGAGTGTAGCACACCTTTCTTTCGCCGGTTTAGAACTCCCTAAATAGCGGTACAGGTTTTGCATGCAACGAAATGTTAATATAACCCTACTCAGGGGCGTAAATCCTATGTGTTTTTCTGGGTCCGGACCCACCCACTTTTTTAGGAGCTGGGTCCGGCCAGGCAATGGACCCACCCACTTTTTGAGATGAATTGTTTATTATTATTCGCGATACAATTATGTAAAGCAGTGAGAACAGCTAGATTTATTTTGCCCCCAATTATGTAACTCAGAAAGACCTGCGATGTTTCCTATCCTCGCGTCTGACTGGCTATCTAGGTATTATTTAGCTCTATGGATAAACGTGACGTCACATTTTCGCATCCGTACAACTCCATTTTCGGGAACATTCTGGCATGACTGGAACTCTGATCTATTGAGCTTACTACAGCAGCAATTGCATTGTGACTTACTATTGTGTTTGTAGTTTCAAAGTGCATTGCTACATGTACATTGCTATTTGTTTTTAGACTTTTTGTCAATCTCTGCAAGTATTATACTTTGTTGTTCGCCGGTAGGCCCTGTATTGACCTTTGTCTGGTATGGGCTCTTTGGAATTAATTCATTCATGTAACGAGTTCCACATAATTGACATTTGACAATGCTTGATGACTTGATGTGCAATGGTTTGCTGGTTTAAGTATGATAATTATAATAATGTATTGAATTGTTACCACTGAGCACTGGCAAGGCTTGTTTCAATAAACATTGTTTTGTGACAGCACAATTTAAAATTTTCATTTGGACCCACCCACCTTTTTACACAGATCTACGCCCCTGACCCTACTTTTGCTTTCTGTGTAAACTTACTCTTTGCTTTGTTATGTTATGTTGCTTTGTACATTTGTATATTGTATGTATCCACTATTCCACTTTAAAACAATTTGGGGGAACTTAAACCAAGTTTTTCCTGAATTTACACCAAGGCATGGTGTCAACTTTACACAATGTTAATGTAACCCTACTTCTGCTTTGTAAACTTTCTCCAAAATTTGGGGTTAACTTACACCAAGTTTTCCTGAGGTTACACAAAGCATGGTGTCAACTCTACACCTGGTTCGCGTTTTGAGTACACCATCGCTTGGTGTAAGGTTACACCAAGCGATGGTGGCAGCTGAATTACCACCAAGTCTTGGTGTAACGTTACACAACTTTTTTCTCTGTGTGGCGTCAATGTCCAAGGAAATAGAACACTTGTTCATTTCATGCGCGTTTTTCACTCTATTTTTAACTACAGTATAGGACTTCGTTATAACGTATACTCGGTCCCCTGCGATGAGCTACCGTTTTGGATGGTTGATTCGATATAACGTTATTTTAGTACTTCGTGCTAAACTTCACAGACCAACCAACCACGTTTTAACGACGTTCTACTGTAGATACATCAGACTTTCTGTGTCTGGCCTACGAGACAGCATGTCTCTGACCATTATGCGACACACACACACGCACACACACACGCACACACGCACACACGTGCAAAAACGTGTAGTCATATGTTCCTGAATTACACAAGCCTACTTACTGCCTGTACATAACGGTTAATGGCTAGTTCTTTATAAACATGCAGGTCAGAAACCTTTTGTAAAGGCAATCAAAGGTTGCGATGACTAGACTTACAATAAATTAGGCCTACGTGGCTGCTGCAAAGACCAGGCCCTTGTGGACCCAAGTTAGGCAAAAAGGCTCGCAGGCAGTCAACGTAGGCCTGAATCGGGCTGTGAGAAGGCCTTCGACGTGAATTCGTCATTGGTTTTGTGTTTGTTCATGACAGGATTTTTAGGGTCATGAGCAAAGCATTGCTTTACAGAGCCGCATAGACGCTCAGGTAAGCTCTAACTGCCCTCCGAAGAATCAAACTGAAGAAGAAAAAGGTCCAGGTAAGTTAAAACGCATGTATAGCAGTATACTCGATTCGTGCAGAAATTTTGAGTTGAAGTGCGTTACTAGGTAAGTATGACTTACTTCAGGCCTGCAGTTGTATCATTTTGGAACACGAATGTTTAAATTATCTGTGCATGAAATTGGTTATTTGGACGGAGTTATTAACTTAAATGTGACGAAATATGATAAAATTAAATCTATGCTTATTAACTTATGTTCCTGAATAGTTGAATAGGTGTATTTGTGTTTTGTTTGTTTGTTTTACTTAAATGTATGTTTGATTAGTTTATTATTAGTTTATTATTGTTTTTTGTTCTATTTGATGCTGTGCTTGTCACGAAATAAAGATTATTATTAACGAAATAGCATAAATCAATCAATCAATCAATCAATCAATCAACCTCTATGGCGATTGATTGAATCCGGTTCCAGGATTACTTGGTGGGAGGATGAAATTAATTTATAGAAAGTTGGTGGGAGACGAAAATAGAAGGGAAAAGTCAATGAACTTTGCCGGAAAAGGCTGATAAAAGGAAAGTTATCTCTAATTTGACTAAATTTTACCGAAAAATAGGTTGCCAAGCAAAAAAGGTTTTTCGCTGTTAGTTTTACAGTTTTACTAGACTTTTACCCCAAAAAATAGGTTTCACAAGCAAAAGAGTAAGTCCGGAAGTCCGGTGGGGGATGCATCCCCGCTCATCCCCACGTGGAACCGCCTCTGGGTGACATTATCATAATGCCTTTAGGACAAAGCCAAATAACAGGAAGGTCAGAAATATCCTTTTCAGAGAGAGAGAGAGAGAGAGAGAGAGAGAGAGAGAGAGAGAGAGAGAGAGAGAGAGAGAGAGAGAAGCTAATTCGCAAAAACAGAGCCACTTTCTGACAGCAATACAGGCAAGAAAACTGGCAACTGCCACAAATTGGCGCAAAGACTGCAGGACAAAACATTCCGAGACAGAGATCAGGTTAAGACGCCTGAGAAACAGTCGAATACTCAACAAGTGTTTTCATGTTGTCAAGTGCTCGCCGCGGTGTCTCTGATTGACAGCGATGGTTGCTGCAGAGGGTTGCAGCTCTAAGCTGACGTTTCACTAAAATTTATGACAGATGCTTGGTCAATGCCTTTATTCACCGGAGAGAAAACAAGCTTCTGTTGATTCAATTATAGTCGAACTGTACTCGATAGTGCATTACCCTCAAGGCCAGCAAGACATCTAAATTATTCATATGACACATTTGGCTGAAGGATAATGATGATGACGACGACAATGATGATGACGATGATGATGATGATTATGATGATGATGATGATGATAATGATGATTATTATGACGATGATGATGATGATGATGATGATGATGATGATGATGTTGATGATGATGATGATGATGGTGATGATGATGATGATGAAAATAATGATGGTGGTGGTGGTGATTGTGGTGGGGATGGGCGGCAGTGACGTAACGACGGGGGGCAGTGGGGGGAGGGACAACCCCCGTGCGGCGACGTGGGGGTGCAAAAATCGATCCCAACATTTTCTAAAGATAATCTTTTGCCACGACGGTTGGATATATTAAGAATTTACCCCCGACTTTCGGGAAAATGCTGATAAGCAAAAAAGGTCTGTGTAGCTTAATAACTAAGCGAAATAGGTGAGGACCTTTTTGCTGGTCAGGATTTTTTCCGAAGTTGTAGGCGCTGTCAATACATTTTGCCCCCTAGGACCAGACACCCTCGCTAAGCCACTGGGTGGTGGTGGTGATGACGAAGAAGATGATGACGACAGCGATGATTGGACGAAGCAATATTATGCTACTGGTATTAAGTCTCAGACGAAGTATGTACAGTACACAGTCAGTCAGTAAGTAAGTACAACTTATCGCCAGTTATGTTGATTCTCTTTTCGTTGACCTTCAAAATCAATTCAAATTTCAAAATCAATTTAAACTCTAGGATTTAGCAAGTGGGGGCGTTGGAGTGGCAACTGTAATCATGGGGGCCAACCGTTTGTTGTTTAATGTATGTAGCATTAAGTATAGGGTCCCAACAGAGGGCCACGGGGGGCGGGCACTCAATAGGGGGGCATGGGTCCCTCTGGTCCCCGGTGGAGCCGCCACTGGTGTCTCCTGGTGTTCACGATGTAAGGGCAACAAGATATTACTCGACTGACTGAAATGGCAAATCTACACCCTAATGATGGCACGCGTCTTAGCGTTGCAGTCCTGCAGTGTCGCTAATATATACAGTGTATAACACTATACAGCCTCACATGACCATTACTTCGTGATACAGTATCTGACTGCGAATTTCTTTGTGTCCTGCATCCTAGCTATGACGTCACCTCTGCAGTCTCCAACGATCGATGTGCTCTATACTATATATAATGGCCTGGTTTTCATTAGGAAGAAATTACTTGATCTGGTTGATTCTAGATAGGCATTATAATTATAGTCACTCGTCGAGTTAAGAGTCGTTTTGTTGACTTCATAATCATCGTCATCGTCGTCGTTGTCATCACAATTGCAAGTCGTCATAGCAGTGGCGGCTCCACCGGGGGGGCAGGGGGGCCCGTGACCCCTATTGAGTGCCTGCCCCCCAGTGGCCCCCCAGTTGGGACCCTATACTTAATGCTACATACATTAAACAACAAATGGTTGCCCCCCCCCATGATTAGAAGTTGCCACCCCAACGGCCCTCCACTTGCCAAATCCTAGAGCCGCCACTGCGTCATAGTCGCCGCTTACAGCAGCAGCAGCAGCAGCTGTTGTAAGCCGAATGTATTTGGCCTCGTTGCCCCGTTTCTCTGATCGCTTTTTAAAATGTCTTTTAACTTAGAAATGTCTTCCAGCGAAAGTGCGGAGATCTTGAACGACTCAGCGACGCCCGAAGCAGACGACGACGCTTGCCGAGAACGAACTGGAAGAACAAGAAGAACAAGAACAAGAAGGACCCGGTGATGACGGAGAACAGGCAGACGACGACGTGAAGGAAGCAGAGGATCGCCTGCAACTCCTCGGAAACGTCGCCGGCGACCAGCTGCAGAGAAAACGCTTTCGGCGGACGAGGAATTCTCCAAGGACACGGAGGAGGAGGAGAAGGAGGATGGGAAGGAGGAGGAACGGCGGAAAAACGGCGGCGGTGCCGTCGGCGGCTGCGACGAGGACGCGCCCGGTAGAAAAGAGGGTCCGATCGAGGACCTGGAAGAAGTCGTCGAATCACGCGACGTCAGAGCGGCGGCGGCGGCGGCGGCGCCAGTCGAAAATACCGACGAGAAGCAGGGAAGAGGAGGAGGAGAAGAAGAAAAAGGAGGAGAAGGAAGAGGAGGAAGAGGAGAAAGGAGGAGGAAAAGGAGGAGGAAGAGGAGATGAGAAGACAACACGGACAACAGCAGACGAAGAAGACGAAAGAAGAGGAGACGTCGTCGATGTGAACATTCCTCTCACGAAGGAACACGGAATCCGAATCAAATCGGAAGAGAAGAAGACTTTAGAGGTCGGAGGAAGAGGAGGAGGAGGAGGAAGAGAAATAGGAGCAGGAGGAGGAGGGAAAAAAGCGATGCGACGATCACGAAGAAGTACCTGAAAGCCGCCGGCGTCCTGCAGGAGAGCGGTGGCGGCGGCGGGTCAGTCGTCCTCTTCCCCGGCGACCGTCGTCGTCGCTCCTCCGAAGAAATCGGCGCAGAAGGTGAACAGCATCATCGAAGGCTACGTGACGAAGGTCAGCGCAGCAGGGGCGTTCAGAGCCTCGGAGGCGACCGCCGCCGCCGCGGGCAGGGCATCGCCGCAGGGGAAGAGGGGCGTAAGACGGAGCGAGACGGAGTCGTCGACGTCGAGGAAGGGAAACATCAGCGAAATCCGGGAGCGGATCGAGAGGAGCGCCAGTTCCGCCTCCGCCGCGCAGACGCCGAGAGAAGAGGAGGAGGAGGAGCGGCGGGTGGAAAGGAGAGGGGGGAGGAGGAGCAGGCGGGGACGAACGACGGAAGCGGGCTGGAAGAGAGGAGACGGAAGAAAGCGGAAGACTGGATGAACAAGGTCACAAAGGTCACGAAGGTATTTATTGAATCCATGCAACGATCGAAACGTCATCTATTCTAGATTCTAGTCAGTGGCGGTTCCACATCGGGGACCCGGGGGCTGTGCCCCTTTGAATGCCTGCCCTCCCCCAGTGGCCCCTGTTGGGATCCTATACTTACAACTACAGACCTGTATCAACGAATGGTTGGTCCCCCATGCTTAAAAGTTGCCACTTCAACGGCCCCCACTTGCCAAATCCTGGAGCCGCCACTGATGATAGTAGTTTGCGTAAAACAAAGGGCGTCGTAATTTCTCTATTTGCTTTGTCCGCTAATGAAACAGTTATAATATAGATTCAATTGCAGTGGCGTGTCTACAGATATATTTTTACACCCCCTAACACCCCAACAACCCCACAATTTAGATCGACACCTCCCAATTTGATAATGTGACAATGGTATGCATACAAAATGCATACTAGTTAGCTCCGGACACCCCCTCCAATATGAGGTCGACCCCCCCAAAAAAAATTCACAATCCTAGAAATATCCCTGAGTGTCTAGAATTTGGTCATTTGGGCAGATTCATGGGCGCCACTTGAATAAGGGGCGTCAAAAACTGGGGGTCGTTTGCGTGCTCCTGTAACTCAGTTACTTGGAGACACAGGGAAGGGAGTTTTCTTTCGATCCAACGCAGTTCAGTGACTTTACAACGCTTCAATGCATGTGATCGATTTCCATTATTACCATTTTCTGCCTCTTACGTGGATCTAGACGAGAGCTGATACGCATACTTCTCTGATTCTATGCACTTTTTGTCATAAGTCCCTCTAGAACTACAGCGTAAGTACCGATGGCAGTGGCGGCTCCGGGATTTCTTGGTGGGGGGATGAAATGAGTTCATATGAACTTGGTGGGGGATGAAAATAGAAGGAAAATCAATAAACTTTGCCGAAAAAGGCTGACAAAGGGGAATTTTGTCCCTAATTTTACTACACTTCTAGGGAAAAAATAGGCTGACAAGCATTTTACCCAAAAATAGGTTTCACAATCAAAAAACGTCAGCTGGGGGATGCATCCCCACTCATCTCCCACGTGGAACCGCCACTGACCGATGACATAAATAAATAAATAAATAAATAAATTAATTAATTAATATGTATTTATTTATTTGTGCGTGATCTTAATTTTCAGTCTTCCGTTGATAACGGATTGCACAGCCCTGCTGCAGTCAACCACGCTGTGCTTACCTCCTCCACGGGAAAGGGAAACACATCGAGCGCCTGGAAGAGAAAGGAAGAGGAGCAGAAGAGGGAAAAGGAACAGAGGGAAGCTGCTCAGAGACAACTGGAAGAGAAGAGGAAGAAGTTGGAGGAAGAGAGAAGATTGGCCAAAGAATCTTCCAAAAAGCGAAACGTTCGTCCATTTTTTCCTCGAGCTTCGCGCCGACTTCAATCGTCTGCAAGTCAGATCGAACAACTTCTATAGCGCCATCATTATCGTGATGCACTGAAATCAGTTGGTGATCGCCACCATACTATTTGTGTCCAGTGGCGTAACCAGGGTTCAGGAATAGAAGGGAGGGGCACAGCGACATTTTCGGGTAACGAAGTCTCTGACGAGCAAAAATAAAAAAATACTGATCAAGGAATTCTTTGCACATTCACACACACACACACACACACACACACACACACACACACACACACACACACACACACACACACACACACACACACACACACATATATATATATATATAATGACTGGGGAGTTATTATTATATATGGGGTTAATATAATACGCTACACCGGTCCCAACCAGAAGAGAATGATAACCTCTCCTTCCCCTTCGTTACGCCAATGGTTGATTACGTGGGCAAGGACTCATATTACTGATATTTATCTAGCGCACGTTGGGTAACGAAGGCCTGCTGCTACTTTTCCGCCGCCGCCGCCACATGACCGTCGAATTTAATTAAACGGAACTGGTTTTCGACGTCCAAAGATGGCGCTTTTGTTGCTGTAACTTATACCGCTGCGCTGTTGTGACCTTTGGTACGTTGCATTCAGTGTTTATTCTAGGCCTGGTTTTTTTTGGGGATCCCCCCAAGTTTTAAAATCCTCCTAATTTGTATATGTTGGCTTGGGGGATGGAAATCCCCCCCAAAGCGTGGAGAGACAAACCTTGTCCCCCAAACATTTCAAACTCCCCCCCCCAATGTCAAGGTGGCTAGAATAAACACTGGTTGCATTGGTCAACTGACTATAGGACGATTCGTTGAGAACCTCTTTGTGTACCGCCAACGCTTGAGTTCACACAGTACTTGCAACGAATGCAATAAAAACCGTTAAAGGTACAGACAGACAGACAGACAGACAGACAGACAGACAGACAGACAGACAGACAGACAGACAGACAGACAGACAGACAGACAGACAGACAGACAGACAGACAGACAGACAGACAGACAGACAGACAGACAGACAGACAGACAGACAGACAGACAAACAGACAGACAAACAGACAGACAGACAGACAGATAGACAGACAGACAGACAGACAGACAGACAGACAGACAGAAGCAGAGAAAAATAGACAGCTAGGTGGAAAGAAGGATTATCTTCCATAGTCGGCTGCGTCATCGCTATTGTCATGTGTTTTTCAGTGCTTAGATATCACGTAAATCGAGTAAGCTAATTGGCCTATTATAGTTAATTAACGAATTAAGTGAAGCCTTTGTTTTGCAGCAATTGGTTGGCAGATGTGCTAAATGCAGTCGCAGAACCATAGGTCAGAGGTCATTTGGTCACAGGACAATTGGTCACCCCTTTGGTCACATGGACATATAGCGACAATTGGTCACATGACGCTTGGTCACGACACCTCGGTCACAATGCAATTGGCCACAGGGCAACCGGTTTCACCTCCTATATAATATATGACTGTGAAATAAATAACGAATATACCATGCTGACATGTAGTTATGTGTGAAATACTATAATATAAAGAAGCATGATCTGATAGTATAATTTTGACTGGCGTTAAGACATGAAGATGTTGGGCATATACGGTACTTCGAAACGTGGAAAAGAAACAATAATCTTCAACGGTTACGAATACTGCAAACACCGAACGAAGACGCAAGGAAGAGTGGTTTGGCGATGCTCGAAATGTCGAAGCCTGAATTGGAAGGCGACTATCTTGACGGTGGTTGGACTGCGGATACTGCAAGAGTACAACGCTGGCCATAACCACAAAGTTGAATGCTGCCGCGGCGCTCGCCAGGAAAGCCGTTGGCGAGGAGATGAAAGACCGTATGACCGACCCCGCAAAAGCACCCCGGTCTCGTCCGCGTTGAATCAACGCGTGCTGATGGCTCTGTGTAATGACCGACTTCAGGAGTCTGCCAGCCGTTAGGGCTGACCAGTTGAATCAGGGCGCTGCTGATGGCTCTGCCGTAGCTGACAAAGGCTAGGCAGCCGAATAGTTAAGACAGTAGTCTGAAGACAGTCAAAGACATCTGATTTTGAGTCGATGTCGGCTGCGACACTCTCTGCCTAAAACTGAGTCGTCGGCTGCGACGACACATAGGCGCAAGTTAACGGCGGTTGGTGTGAAGGGCAGTGGCGGCTCCACCGGTGGGGAGCAGAGGGCCCGTGCCCCACTATTGAGTGCCTGGACCCCAGTGGTCCCCCTGTTGGTACCCTATACTTAATGCTACACACATTAAACAACAAATGGCTGGCCCCCTTATGATTAGAAGCTACCACCCCAGCGGTCCCCCACTTTTCAAATCCTAGAGCCGCCACTGGTGAAGGGCTGAATGCTTTTTAGCCAGATCCTATTCAGAGGGGGCAGCGTTTGATGGGCACTTGGTCCGGGCCTCTGCATAACAAGGAGTCTTAAAATAATAGACCGATAAAATTTTTTATTGTAATTCTCTTGACCCAAAGGATTCCGTAGGTCCGATATTAAAGGTTTCATAACATATTGATTACACAGATTGTCGTAAGCCAAAGGGTTAAACAATTAATAGTTAGGGGCACCGATGGACTTAAAATTTGCCCTGTGACCCTGAAAGGGCTTAGCTCCTCTTCCTCCTATATATATATATATATATATATATATATATATATATATATATATATATATATATATATATATAAATGCCATTTTATATATGTTTATATATTAATCAAATGCCATTTTACTGTGTTTGCAAATTAATCATTCATTACTCATCATCATCATCATCAAACCATCATCATCATCATCATCATCATCATCATCATCATCATCATCATCATCACCACCATCATCACCATCACCACCATCATTATCCATCAAATAATCTTGGTTATTTATCGTTTTAAATGCATAATAATTATTAAACGTCTATGAACTATATCTATGTCTCGTGACCAATTGCCCCTACTACCGTGGTCCATGTGGCCAAAGTGGAATGACCAATATTATTGTCTTGCGACCAAACGACCGGCGACCAACAGCGGCGTAGCCAGGATTCCGGATTAGGGGTGTGGACACATCGACGTTTCAGGTCTTGAGGTTAACAAAATTCTTGACGAGCAAAAGGAAATCTCGTGTGTCAAGCGCCAGCGCTTTCTGCTTCTTTCCATCATTCTTGCAATTCTCGTACTACATACCCCCACCCCACCCCAAACTATCCCCCGCCCACAAACTATTCAAAACGGATTTGTACAAGTACTAAAAATTTGTACTCACGACCGGTCTGTAAACTATTCAACGGATTTGCACAAATCTCACGACCGGTCCCAGTCCAAATAGAGGGCGGGACCCCGTTTTCCCACTCCATCCCCGCGGGGCTACTCCAATGTTGATCAATGATCCTGGATTCGTTTAGGATCCAGATCAGACGGATTCCGTGAAAAAGGATCTGACACTTCACGGACACAAATCGACAACGACTGCGCCAAGAACAACAAAAGCAACAACAACAACGACAACAACAACGACAACGACATCATCAGCAAAAACACCAGAGACAAAGAACAGTTTGCACAGCACGGTCAGAAAAAGTCATTCTATCGAAACGGATATTAGCAAAATAGCGGCAACCTCATTTCAACCGCTTGCAATGTCCGAGCAAGGCAGTGTTTATTCTAGGCCTTCTCTGAGGGGGAACCCCAAGATTTAAAATCCCCCTTCCCCAAATTTTTTATATGTTGGCTGGGGTAATGGAAATCCTCCCCCAAAGTGTGGAGACTCAGACCTTGTCCCCCCCCAAACATTACAAAGTCCTCCCAATGTCAAGGTGGCTAGAATAAACACTGCGAGCAAGGACATCGAAATGCTAACATAGCTAGATGTTCATGTGTCATGTGACCGAGATACGCGTAGCCTATGAAGGCTAGATGTACAGCCGTCCAGAGGTTCCCAAACCACGGCCCGCGGGCAACCTGCGGCCCGTAAGCTCTC
Source organism: Metaphire vulgaris (assembly GCA_018105865.1). Lineage (NCBI taxonomy): Eukaryota > Metazoa > Annelida > Clitellata > Crassiclitellata > Megascolecidae > Metaphire > Metaphire vulgaris. Next base: position 14,490,810 of record CM030846.1, read on the forward strand.
AGAAACTGGCCCGCGACGCCTCAATATTTGATTGCATCAAATGTTCACGAATTTTAATAATTTCACAAATGTATTTTGACGTTCAAATAAATTTTTAAACCTACCTAAACGAAAGTTGCAATAATACGCGTTCTATAGCATTCTAAAGTCTTGATTATGCTATTTTTAAAAGTCTAAGATTTTGAATTACTCAGATCAGAATCGTCTAGAGTATTAGCAGTGGCGGTTCCAGGATTTCTTGGTGGGGATGAAATGAATTCATAGGAAGTTGGTGGGGGTAGGGGAAGAGTGAAAAGAGAGGGGGAATCAATAAACTTTGCCGAAAAAGGAAAAGGCTGACAAGCAAAAAGGCAATTTTTCACGAATATTTCTAGACTTTTACCAAAAAATAGATTTACAAGCAAAAAAGGTCACCCGCAGTTTTCCCCCGTCATTTTACTTGACTCTTACGCAAAAATGGTTTGACAAGCAAAAAAAGAAAAGTCCGGCGGGGAAGTTGCGTGGAACCGCCACTGGTATTGAGGTCTAAATGTTAAGATTTCGTAATATCGTGACCCGCTTATGTACCAAAAATATTAGACATGCTCTCTATGGGTCGTCTATTTGAACAGCTTGGCGAGCACACGTATTTCGATACCAAAATATTAAGATTCTTATCTGTATGTCTCTCTGTCTGTTACCTTCAAGCGTTCTGATTTTGAACGGTTTAGACCGTTTAGTCCTTACGTCGCGATGCGTTGGTGGGCGAGCGAGTAGACCGTTTAGTCCTTACGTCGCGATGCGTTGGTGGGCGAGCGTTGACTATTTACGTCGCGATGCGTTTGGACGATGTTTACGACGTTGCTATTGGTAACCAAACGGTTTAGTCGAACAAGCGTTTGACGAAGTGTACGTTCAATTGTTCATTGCAACGTCATAATGTGTACAACGTCGCGATGCGTTGATGAGCGTAGCTCGAGAAGTTGCGCAATTTTAACGTACACAAAAAATACGTGTACAGCGTCACAAATGGTCACAGTTGCGTGATTTTAACGTACATAGGCCTAATTATTACGTGGCGCAGAGCTTGGCTAGGTGGCGTATGTACTTCATTGAAATGTTGACCAATGATTGGGTATTAGGTATAGGTATTGGATTAGTATTTATCCTGCACTGCGAAGCGAGCGCGAGCGAAACGAGCATCTTTCTAGTAGTGGGTTTAAAATCTTTTAAACAAGACAATATTTTTCAACCAGTGGCGGCTCACCCATGATTGCTATTGATGCCCCAGTTGGGACCCTATACTTAATGCTACATATATTTAAACAACAAATTAATGGTTGGCCCCAACGCCCCCACTTGCGAAATCCTAGAGCCGCCACTGTTTCCAACGCTTCTGTTTTGATAATTGGCATGCTTTGATGTGCTTCTGTTTCTCGTATAGCGACTGCTGTCATCGGTGAACGAAGATGAGGAGGAGGAGAAGAGGAAGAAAAAGCAGAAAGTCCTTGAGACCAGAATCCGACCTTTGAGCGTCGAAGGACTGGACGCAGGTGAGCTTAACCCCTTAACTGGGGATCCCGGATATATCCGTCCATTTTACATTGAGCTACAGTTAAATGCACGGTTAAGGGGTTAACACCTGACGCAATTGCAGCTGTCAGCGTTCGAGACTATTTCTAGCAAAGCCCATAGCACCGAGACAGGGTTATTTCTAGGATTATCAATTTGGGGTGGTCGGTAAATTTTGGGGTCCCCTGCAAAAAAGTCTGACAAGCAAAAAAGGTCATCACATAGCTGAGATTGAGAGGGGGTGTTAGGGGTGTCGGTCTCAAATTGGGGGTGTTGGGGTGGTGTAAAAATATCCCTGCACCAAGAGTTTCTGAATAATCGGTTTTGTCTAAGTCTGACGGACGATGTTTCTTCTGGTGGCAAAGACGCCACTTTAAAATCGCTAAAAGAAATATAAGATTAGATATTCTATCAATATTTATCTTATCTTATTAGATATCTTAATCAATAATTAATAAAGCTACGTATTAATATCTTGTCAGCGGTAGATAGCAGCTTTAGTTTACCTGGTGATCAAAATATTTGCAAGAATAAACTTTTGCTCCTATTAGCAGTGTTATCTGATTGTCTGTCTGTCTCTGTCTCTGTCTGTCTGTCTCTGTCTCTGTCTGTCTCTGTCTGTCTGTCTGTCTGTCTGTCTGTCTGTCTCTCTGTCTCTCTCTCTCTCTCTCTGTCTGTCTGTCTGTCTCTCTGTGTGTGTGTGTGTGCGTGTGGCCCGTCCGTTCATCCATCAAGCTATTCATCTGTTCATCCATCTATATCCATCTGTCCATGTTTTCAGAGGGATTAGAAAAGATGGTCAGAGAAATGCATCAACGCATTAACATTCTGGAAGAAGAGAAATACGATTTGGAGACGTTACTCGAGAAGAGGGAAACTGAGGTAAACGCCGTAAACAACGCTAATGGAAAGCTGTAGTCAGGCCTGCAGGGTGACAGTTGAAAGTGAGACCATGCAGTGGGCAGTGGCGGTTCCACCATTTTGATGACTGGGGATTCATCCCCCACCGGGGTTCTGGATGACCTTTTTTGCTTGTCAACCTTTTTCCGGTGAGTTTTTTTCATCATCATCATCATCATTTCCTCTTTCCTTCATTATTTGAAGAATACGTCATGAAAGACAGGTAGTTCTTTCTTTAGATGCTTTTATTGCTGTGTTATTATGAGTTTTTTGTCGCAAAAGACCTTTTTTGCTTATCAGGTTTTTAGGTTTCTTAACATTTAATTGAGCAAAACACTGCTAACAATGACCTTTTTTCTAATTTTTTGTTTTTCTTCTTCACTGTGCACCCCCACTCCCACAAACTTCCAATAAATTTTTGTCATGCCCCCACCCAGAATTCCTGGAACCGCCACTGCCAGTGGGCGGAGGAAATGGGAAAATCTACCATTTTCTCTGTTCCTCATTTTCTCTTACTCGTGAAACGATCGACAAGTCAGTAGGCAGCGAACACGAATTCCCCTTCCCCAGCAAATAAGTAAGTAAGTAAGTTAGTAAAATCTTGTGGATCTATAGAGCGCTTTAAAAAGCAGCACCGCTAATTTCTAGGCGCTTAAACACAACTGAAACATAACTATGTAGGACTACGTCGATTCTTTTGGCAATCATCCCAAACCCCCCCCCCCAACCCCGACAAATTTCTCTTCGGTTTTGCGAAGAATTCCGTGGTCTAGGCTATAGACCATGTTGCGTGTGTTTACGTGTTGATGTGTTATTTTGACAGCTGAATGAAATCAAAATACAGATGGGCGGATCAAGGGGGAAATTGTACGTATGTTTTATTCTGTATAAACGCTGTAATTTAAAAAGATTGTTTCGATTTTTGCGGCCTGTTAAACCGACTGATTATATATTATAGGCCTAAACCATTCTATAAGAGAGTCAGTTCTATAGTAAGCCTAGTCTGGGGTTATATTAATATTAGTCGCCCCCTCTTCGCATAGTTAAGTAAGTAAGTAAGTGAAATCTCGTGAATTTCTATAGCGCTTTCGTAGGCAGGTAGCCTACCTTATTAGCTGTTTGTAGTCCTATTCCCAGGCACTTAATCTACCGTTGAAATAGCTACTGTCGAGGTTTAGTGGACAGTTTATTGGTCAATTCCAGAGATCAGTCAGAGTTAGGCCTGTTTTTAATTATAGTAAAGTAAAAGAGTAAAGTCCTTCCCCTAGTTCTCAAGGCCAGCCTCAATTTGGGGGACAAGGTCGGAGTCTCCACACATTCGGGGGAAATTTCCATTCCCCCAGTCAATATAGAAAAAATGGGGAGGGAAAGATTTTAAAACTGGCGGGGGAATTCCCCCCCCCAGAGAAGGCCTAGAATAAACACTGAACCTCAAGGCATATTAAAGGGTGGCCTGGGTGGCGCTGACATCCGTTTCCAGGGCCCTCAGCCAGGTGACTGGTGCAAGTTGCGTGATACGGGCCCAGTGTTCTCGTGCAACGCGCCTGTTTACTCCGTGGATTAATCCGCTACTCAGTTGCCACCGCCATCTGGTGAAAGAAGGTTGAGTTGACCTTAGGACTCGTGCAAGTCTCGAACAGGGTTTAATCTAGACCGTTTCCGGGGGAATTGCCCTCCCCCGGAAATTTCAAATTCCTCCTGGAAATTTTGACATACTACTAGAAAGATCAACTTAACAGCAGCTCGCAGTGCAGGATAATACTAATCCAATACCTCCGGCAATCATTGAATTCATGCTGAACAACATTTCAATGATCGCCACCTATATTCAAGCTGTGAGCCACCAGGAGTCTATGACGTTAAAAACAACTGGTCTTTGTGACGCTGTACACGTACATTCTGTTAAAACTACGTCAGGCTCGGACAACGTTTAGCAACGTCGTCGCACGCCCAGCCCTCTTCAATGACTAAACCGGTTCTACGAACAATTGTTACCAATAGCAACGTCGTCTTCGAACATCGTCCACCAACGCATTTAGACTAAATTTTCGCCCACCAACGCATCGCGACGGGACTAAACGGCCAATAGTCAACGCTCGCTCGCCACCAACGCATCGCGACGTAAGGACTAAACGGTCTAAATGGGGTACCAATAGTCAACCAATCAGAACGCTTGAAGGTAACAGACAGAAGACATACAGATAAGGATTTTAATATTATAGATATCAACTAACAGCAGCCCCCTAGCACAATTCCCCGGCTTTGTCAGTTTTCTACCCGGCTTTGTCAATTTGCCCCGGAGTCCAATGATTAAACACTGGTCTCGAACCCGCGACTGCTCCGTCGCTTCAATCGGTGGCTCCAAAATATATTGAGTGCCTGCCCCAGTGGTCCCCAGTTGGGACCCCATAACGACACATTAAACAACAAATTTTCCTCCCATGATTAGAAGTTGCCAAAAAATCCCCACTTGCCAAATCCTAGAGCCGCCACTGCAACGTTGTTACCATTCTGCTAAAAAATTTTCGCTTGATTTTAGAAACAAGATTTTGGGAAATTCTGTTGTTCCGTACAGCGCTATTATGAATCAGTTATGACAGCATTTAGCAAGGACCATTAATCTTAATTAACGTCGTAAAAGAGGCTGGTCTTGGTCCTGCGAAAGGCTAGGCCCAACAACGTAGGGGGTCTACCAGGACAATTTCGAAATGCGTAGGCCAAGAGAATTCAACTGGCGGCAGGGTTATTTCAAGGATTATCAATTGGGGATGTGTCGGTATATTTTTGGACAACCAAAAAAGGGTCATCCCAGGCTCAGATGGGGGTGGGGTGTCCCAGATTGGTCTCAATTGGGGAAGTGTTTATTCTAGGCCTTCTCTGGGAGAATCCCCCAAGTTTGAAATCCCCCATAATTTTTTTGACATTTTGGCAAGTAGTATGACCTCCCAAGGTCTGTCCCCCCAAAAACATTAAACTCCCCAATGTCTAGGTGGCTAGAATAAACACTGGATTGGGAGGTGTTGGGGGTTTTATGAGGTGCTGGCGGTCAGTAGTCGTAAGTTAATTGATTTATTTGTTGTTAATTATTTGCTTATTATTGATTTATTTCTTTTATAATAATAATAATAATAATAATAATAATAATTATTATTATTATTATTATTATTTATTATTATTATTATTATAATTATTATTATTATTATTATAAATTTTTAGCGTTAAGCCCCCGTTGAAGAAGGTGATCAAAACAGAAGAGGTGTGAATGAATGGATGACGAAATCATTTCAAAGCAAAAACAGAAGAACAGACGTAGACTACTATAAGGTTGTTTGATGTTCACGAAGACGAAAATTAACAAACTAAGAACAGAACAGATAAAGAAAAAGAACTAACCGGTTCTTATTCATAACGACCTAGGTTTATATGGTGGCGTGGTCGCAGTGGTACTGACAACCCGAAGCGTCTGTCTTTGGCGGCAAAATCTTAAATTAAGAAGCGGCAAAAGTCAGTGTTAGGCTACCTTTAACATTTGCTGAATTGTTGATTTGAAATTGTGTGTATTTGTTTAATGTCGCGAAACAGCGTTATATAAATGAATTAGGCTCATGTACGCCTGCACACTGGGACAAGAGGAGGCGGCTCTAGGATTTGGCAAGTGGGGCCGTTGGGGGCTTCCTAATCTGGCCAACCATTTGTTGTTAAATATGTAGCATTAAGTATAGGGCCTACCAATATTCAATAGAGGGAGCACATTGAACTTTAAAAATGCAAAAACCTACCAATATTTCACATTGAACTTTGAAAACCTTGCTAAAATATTAACCGTGACCATTAATTGTGTTAAAATGTGTTTTTATGTGAAATTTATGTGACGTAAACGTTCTTGATTTTGTCCCTCTGAAAACGTTCTTTAGGCCTTTGATTAGCCTACTAGTAAGGTTAAAATGATTATATGTTATATGCTTTATGTTTGCTTATATATATATATATATATATATATATATATATATATATTGTATATATATATATATATATATATATATATATATATATATATATATAGTGCGTGTGTGCCGGTGACTTAACACGTTATATGGAATTGTTCTATAGATGTGCTAAATTTTCTAAGGGCCATCCATAAATGACGTCACGCGATTTTGGCAGTTTTTACCCCCCCCCTTCGTCACACATCGTCACAGTCAGGCCCCTCAAATATGACGTCTTTCCAATGTCAAAATTAACGTTTCGTTTGAAAATATTCATTATAATTATTATAGTTGAAACAATATTCAAAATTTTTCAAATGCTTTTTTCAAAATGAAGTGTAGGCCTCTATAACAATTATAACTTATAAGTGTAAAACGCGTTCAATTTTGCGGTAACATAGCATTGCGGTATTAATAAAAATATTTAGTATTAAGCTTATGTGACGTCATATTTTTAGACCCCCCGTCGTCACACTCACACATCGTCGCAAATGTTTGACCCCCCTAAGTGCGTGACGTCATTTATGGACGGCCCCTAATCATACCTATTCTATACAAATGAGATTTTACCATATAGAGCATATGGTTCCCTTCTAATCATATCTTCCACGTCCTTGCTTAGATCATCATCGTCATTAAATCATGGGTTCATCTAGCCACCTTGACATTGGGGGGATTTTGAAATGTTTCGGGGACAAGGTCTGAGTCTTCACACTTTGAGGGGGGAATTTCCATTCCCCAGCCAACATATAATTTTTTTGGGGGGGGGTTTAAAACTGGGGAGGGGGAATTCCCCCCCAGAGAAGGCCTAGAATAAACACTGGGTCTATAACACCATCTCCACAGTTTTCTGTAATTCTTTCCTGTTCGTTGCTCTGTTACTAAGATCCGGTAAACTGCTTCCACACCATTCTTCAATATCATCACACCATTCCCTGTATGGTCTTAATCTCACATTAAACAACAAATGGTTGGCACCCATGATTAGAAGTTGCCACCCCAACGGCCCCCACTTACCAAATCCTAGAGCCGCCACTGCATTCCTTGTGTGGTCTCCCTCTCTTATTGGCACCCTCCATTATTCCAAACATTAGAGCTTTGATGTGAGGCAGCAACTAATAGCAATGTCTTCAGGTTGACAAATTTTCATTTTAATTTGTGGGCAGAGAATGGAATAGCTGCAGGTTAATTTGGAAATGCTTTTAAAATGCAATTACTGTATCTCATTCCATTAGTCTTGAAATCCCAATATACTTTGACCATTAGTCCTATAGGCAGTCTAATCAAATAGGTATTTCTAAAAAAATGCATCTACTTTTATTATTGCTGCTTAATATTACTATGTGATTTGAAATTTTAATCTCTTTATTCTCTTTGTATTTCTGTGCCATCAATAGACTACACATTCCAGACTAATACTCATTTAATACTGAAAGGATTTAAACTGTGACAATGGACTTTCAAGCTATCTAAATTGCATAACACTCGCACAAACACGGGGCAGGTCTTCCACCCCGCCCCCTCTATTCTGGACAGTCGTGGGATTTGTGCAAAACCGTAGGGAAATTTATCAGACGGGAGGGGGGTAGGTAAAATGCTGCTTGAAACAAAACCAATCTTGCAAGAACTTCTAGTGCACATTTTTACTTGTAGTCAATTTTTTTACTAAAAATGTCGATGTAGCCCCCCCTATTCTGGAACCCTATTTAAGCCAATGGTGCATTATAGGGTTTAGGTGTCATTTTAAAAAGAAGCTCAAGTAAGTATGGTCCCATTAAATTTCTTTGGAAACTGAACTTTTACTGGTACAGCTTCAAAATATACTTATTATATTATACCTTGGCAGCTAAAACGCTTTGCTAACCGAAAAGCCAAGTTCTGGGCATCCATCGTAATGTCATTTTGATTAAACTTATTATTTCACACAAAATCCTGACCACAAAATTTAATTTGATTTCTGAAAACAGCGGAAACTTGAACGAAACATGTAAAGATGAAACGGAAGTACGGTATTACAAGACATTCGCTTTACAACTTTACAACAATTTTACAGAATATGAAAACGAACGTCAAAAAAGTAAACAATGAAAAAATAACTTAAACAATAAAAGAACAATCTAGAAAACTCTTCTAGAAACAAAATGGCGGCAACAAAACTCTAAATTAAGATTCAGGCAATGCAATGGCAGCGTCAACACAAGCTTTGAAGGCTCAGACCCCAAAATACCACTCGAGTGCCTAAATGTTTGGCAAGGACATTCATAATTATTCATCTGCACTATACTAAAACTGGACTTTATTCCCCTATTTCAAAATTCCTGGCACTGTTGTTGCCAATACCTAGGATTTTATCCGGTAACAAAACTGCTAAGAAAAAACCATCCTAAAAAAATAATGATCTTTTGTTGTCAACTTTCCCCAAAATTGTCGTGTCATGCATGTAGACAAACAAACTAAAAAAAGTCTGTCACTGTAGTCCACAGTTTTGAGAAATATGCACCCGTAATAGCAATGTATGCTTGGAGCAGGCAAGCTCAAACATTTTCAACATCACTTTTATTTTGTCAATGCATTTTCCTTCTACAACTATAGCCTCACATTACCTCAGACATGGACCTGGGTCCATTTTTTAAAACCCAATCCAACCCAACCCAACATGATTCAGACCCAAGCCAACCCAACCCACGAAAGCAATAGGGTTACTTGACCCGACCCACCATATAATACATTACCACTTCTTAAGCTATGACATGTTTTTTACCCAACCAAACCGTAAACATGGAAATGTCTGACCCAACCGAACCCAACCCACGGGTGGACCCAACCCATGTCCATGTCTGGTGCACCTGTCCCCACTTCCCCACTCTTCAACTACACTATAAATATCAAATGCTTAAATTTTAACCTATACTTAAATGCTACTAGAGATTCATAATTACACCGTCAAGCAAGACATGAATTTACAATTCTGTGAATAAATCGTTTCAGTGGCAAGAATACAATAAGTAATAATATCAAAATCATAAGCTTCTTCTGAGAGTAAAGAAACAAAAAAACACAATGTGACAACGGCACAGTGAAAGCACAAAAATAGGAACATTTGCAATATGAGATATTACACGATACAAGAAAAAATATCGCACGACTAGAAAAAACACACTCACAACACATTTCACAGAACAATAATCTATGTAGATTCCCTTAGAAACTTTAAATTAGTTAGTAAATATGTAAATATAAAAACAAACCGAACATATAGATAATAACGGCATCAACGCTAGACCGAAAACTGATGGTCAACTAGAAGAGTAAAATGTTTAACGCAATTAAATACTTTACAAAATAAAATAAACTGTAATCTTTGCAAAGGCAGCCACCGTAATAGACAAAGCAGGGCTTGTTCTTTCAAACAACGCTGCCTTCAAATTTCAGCACATACGAGTCAATAGAAACATGCAAGTATTTAACATATGAAGAAATTTAGGCTAAACTATGGAATGCTTAAAGCAACCAACAAGAAAACATAGATACCTGACAAACACACATACACAAACACACACACACAGATCTTCAATGATACACCTAATCTAACATCAAAATAAACATGTTATTTGATACAACAGGAAACACGAATACCCAAAAAATAGAACTTAAACAAGACTTGAAATGCAACATAGAAAATAAATGCAATACGTTTAATTAGCTTTGACACCTTAACAACATGCATATATGCAGTAGTTAAAAATACTAGATCCTGCTTTTTCTCAATGGTCAATACCATTTAGTAAAATGGTATTAAAACTTGTCACGTTAAACATTTTCACATATACAGCTTAAAAACATGGCACTGGTTTTACAGACAAAGCCTTTAAATTCTTCATACAGGGTGGCACAAAAAAACCAGACTATATCAAATGCAAACCTAAATGTGACTAGTCCGTTTTTTTTGTGCCACCCTGTACACCTGCAACTGAGAATGCCATCCTCAGATGCCAGATTGAAAGCCTAACACTTTCAAAGAACATTCAGCATGTATTTAATGAAATTGATAAAAACATAGATCTGCAGAAAAATAACTGATATTAACAGTAAGTCATACTAATATTAACAAAATGTCTGACAAATTCTATAGGACATGATGCACAATCCTGTTATTATTTGATAACCAAATTATTTGCTTCAATTAATTATAATTAATGAAAACATAACAATATCCAAATACTGCCATATTGACTATCACAGCAAACATCCACAAAAGACAGAAAACCTATTTCCACAAGCACAACCATCAAGTGATATATCTCACGTCAACCAGATTCCGTTATGGTGACCAGTTTGCATTTTTACAGTTCTACTGACAGACGTGGTTAATGCAATGAACATGGTTGGGCTTGCAATACAGCTGAAGACATGACAGATTAAAGTGAAGATCTGAAAATATTGTAAGACTCAGTAACCACTCATGATGGCATAGGCTCCCTTCCCCCCCCCAAAAAAAAGAAACTTAACTCAGTTCAGTCTACAACAAAACATACTACTACAACATTGTCATCATCATCATCATTGTCACTGCCACCATCATTGTAAAATCATTGTCATTAACAAACATGAAGGCGAAAAGTTTAGTATGAAAATTTCAACAACTACCATTTACTCAGTTTAGTAAAATAAATTACTTAAATATGATGAATATGAAAGTCAGATATGAATGTCAACGTTTACCTCAACATTTCTTTTGTTACATTGCACAGTTGCTCAGCATGCAATGTTATATTTCCTGATTGGCAACAAAATACCTTTAAGATTTTCGGCACAATAAAGCCGTCGAATAATATCTAGGAACAAAGGTATGAAATTCGTAAGTTGCTCGTTCAATGGTCAACTGTAACGTCGGATTTCTGCGAAGATGTGTCCGATGCAGAATTCAAATTCCGCCGTTCTGATAACGTCTCGTCTTCATCCATGTATTTTTCTATCGATCTTCTTCGTGCGTTCATAAAAAAGTTAGCGACCGTCGAGGTCTTAAGACCGAGCTGTTCAGCGATTGTCGCCTGGATTTCCTTGCTCGGACGTTTGATTTCCTTGAAAATGGCCACCAGGGTGCGCCTCTGTATCTCCGTAAACACAAGGCGAGGCTTCTTCAGAGCCTTCTGGATGCCGTCGTCCAATCGCAGCGACGCGTGACTTTTAGAGTTGGCGGAATTCAAACCATCGGACGCTAAATACGAACGAACAACAAACAACATCAACAACAGCATTTATTTAACATTGGATATGAACTGTGTTAAGTGCTCTTGTTGTAGACCTTAGCCTTGTCTACTGTGCTATATAAATTGTCAGTAAATAAATAAATAAATAAATAAATAATCAACAATAACAACATTAACAATGGAAACAAATTCGAACAAATAAGCTACCGATACATTTGTCATGATAATTCTAACAGTGGCCCAAGTTATAATGCTCTAAAGCTTTATATAACCTCATTATAATCAAATTACGCATCATTCTGGAATATATAACATTTAGAAAACTTTGCTCACACGATGTAGTACGGAGGGCTGCGAGTCGCTCGTTTTCCGGCTGTTTCAACCATTTCCACATCCGCCTGAACGTCTCGCGGCCGGCCTTCAGCTTACTCCACGGCTTTGGATTCCGCAGCAGATCGCTCAAGTGTTCCCTGACTCCTTCCGAGGACGAGGTGCGAAAAGACGGCCTGCGGAATGCTGTACCGGCGCAGCTCCATGGCAACCTGTTGCGCGATCTCCCTCGTACTGAATTTCTCCATCTCGGCCTGCAAACTGCCCGCCTCAGACAATTGTTTTGGTGGGCCACCGTGCGTCGAAACGCCAATGAGTTCCTTCGGGTTTTCTACTCCTGAAACGCTTTCGGTCTTTGACGATGGCGACAAACGGTCGGAGTAATTCGGAGCGGACGGCGAAGAAGCTCGACTTCTGCTATGACAAACATCCACTTCCTTATGACCGTCCGATAAATTTGGCGTCACTTCAGAATTCTGGGTCGATATCTGACCCGACGGAATGACACGGGAAGCAAGATCGTAAGCCTGTGCGGCGTCATCGACCGTCGTTTCCGCCGACGATAATCTGACATCCCGTTCAAGTGCTTTATAGTCCAAATAGTTGCCCGCCAGAAATAAAACACTGCTGCCCGTCAGCCTTTCAGATATCGCCGCAGAAAGGTGCGCAAGGGTACAGTGCGGGCACTCGCCAGCACAGAAAACGACGCGTTCATTGCACTCTGCGGAAGATTAACGTTCAAGATCGACTTATCGAAGCCGATGCAACCGCCGGCAGAATCCGGGGAAAGAAAAACCAACGACCTCTGAGACGCTCTCTGCAGAAAATCACAGACGGACATACGATGGATCGGAGCAGTGCTGCTATCGGATGGGCCGTGTGCGAAGCCGGTCTGTTCGACGTCCGTCTTCTGTGAGAGACACTCCAGCGCCTCATATCCAACCGCACCCGATGGAAATCCACAGGTCGGCGCCGACGCTATGAGCGACAACGGCAAAATCCTAGCACTGTAATTCATGCTTAGTGGAGAGCTATTTTCCACATTCGGTATCAAATACAAACTGTTTCTATCAAAGCCTGCACGATGGCTGCTGCCAGCCTCGTTTACTGCATTCTGAGAAATCGAAGCAAAACCGCTCATCTGCTCTTCCATTAGGTTTTTAGTCAAAGTTATCCCAGTAAGAGCACCAGCACGTGGTTAAGGTTCTTCCATCCTACAAATACGACGTCCAGTAAGAATGAAAAACCAAACCCATACAGTAAATAGGCTAAAACGCCATCCCATATGAAAATGATAATCCTGTTTCAAAGTCGCTGACATCTTCACATCAACATTGTGCATCTGTAACTCACGAAGCGTGGACAGTTGCTATGCTACTAGAAGCTCATAACGGACTTTTAATACTCAAAATCCGAATTACTATGAGCCGACAACGAGCAAGTAAAGGCGAAATATCGTGAATTTTTCAGCGCATTGAGACAGCACCGCCGTAACTGGCTATTCTGGCTATTCAATTGTCTCAGACGTCGGACGGTCAATATTTCTCTAATACCCGTCGCTTATAACTCCAGAATTTTCATCGAATGGCAAATAAAATGCGACAAATGAATCAAAAATACGTAAATTCATTCAAATCAAAATGATTTTTATTCCACGGAATGACTTAATGCGCATGCGCGTAGTAATCGGGTATTTAATTTTGAGATTTCTGACCCAATACGCATGCGCACGAGGCAAGGTTTAATAAGTATGATAACGTGTCATTTTGAATTAATAACATTAGTAGTAAGTAAGTAAAGTAAAATCTCCTGAATTTATATAGCGCTTTAAGAGGTACATAAGTTTATTCTTATGCGCTTAATCTTTGTTGAAATAGCTATAGGCAAGGTGGTTTGTCGGCCGGGCAAAGGTCAGTGTATCCATTAAACTTCTATAGTCATTTTTAGTAATGTTCTTGACATCAGTCAATGGTCGCTCCTTGGTTTGAATCGTAATCCACATTGACAAATGCACTAAGTCAATCATATTCTCTGGTCCCGGCGGATAGACAATGGAGAACTGGTTGTGAGACTCAGCAGATTATACGAAGTCTGCAAGTGAGTAAATTCCACATTCTCTGCCCATCCACTGTAAAATTTGTGTTTACCAAAAGTGGTGTAATTCTTGCTCTTGATCAGTTGTTTCTTGATAACAAGCCTGCACTTCTTATATACTTTCAGTGCTCTGTTTAATTAATACAATGGTAGCTTCAAATCGCTCACCTAGTCTTCCCATCAATTCATCATTCCATGTGTATTAAGTAGTCGGTTGGAGTATGCCAGGATACATACAGTACACAAAAAGCTTAACTGCCCAAAGTCGATGGCTATGCCATCGGCTTATAAAATTTTGCCTTAAAATTCCTCTAAATTTAAAAAAATATAACAAATTTCCAGAAATGTTTCTGCATCTTTCTTCTTTTTCTTCCATCATCTATGATGATGATGAGTTTGACACGAGATGACTCCAGGTCTTCCTGTCTCTTGCCATGTGTGTTGCTTCTTCTAAGTTCAGATTTTGTTTTCTGACACCTTCTTTTATATTATCTATCCATCTCTTAGCTTGTCTTCCTCTACTTCTGTTTCCCTCAATATGTCTGCATCTTTATAACTGTGGCAAAACAATTTGGTTTAAAATACTGTGATGAAAAAACCTTTTAGTATGGATTTTATAAAATGAAAGTTATATTTTCGGCCCTTCCAGGTCTTCAAACAATTCCATTAAATACAGTTGAACAGAATCTGGCATCTAAATTAAAGATATACTGACATAATCTACAAGAACTAGCAACACAAGGTACAAGTCATTAAAGAAATAAAAATCACACCTCAAACGTACACTGTATCGACCCCACATCCAACACAGTTTTTTTTCCGAGCGTGTATTGTAAAATCAGAAGCATGAATTCTCACACAAATGATGCAAAAAATAAATTCAAACTCTGATGAAAACAAGCAACCATACAGCCTGGCAGTGGCATATTTTGACAAATAGCTGAATATCTTGAATACTGGCGAGTATCGAATTTCATCTTCCTTTCAAATTCAAAGGTAATGTACAAATCGACATACATCTTGTTAGGCACAAAAGATTTTGCATTGATAAGCCAACATAAGTACATACGTCAAAGTATGTGAAATAGCGTAGGAAAATAACTACACCATAATTACCGGCAAACTATTTTTATTTTCAAATAATTTTCCTAAAATATATCAATAATAACATGTAACCAAAATATAGCTTGACTTAATTGCAACAAATTAACTCTGTACAGGGAAATATTTCCATCACCACTTTGAATTTAAGTTTTAAAAGAAAAACAGAATAACATAGCCTGTTGGATGTCAGTATAAGTTAAGGGTATTTTTTTCAAGACTTTGAATTATCAATTTTATTTATGTTTGTACAATATAAGTTAAAAGTCTCTGGAAACTGTGACAATCATCGTGTTTTGATGATCAGCCAGCAGACGAAGAAGACAAACATTGCGAACAGAAGCAGGTAAAGAATGTAACAGTTGTGTCCAGCTTTGGCCATCGCTGTCACGCGGTTCATGGTAGAACGAAGGAAACCGCCGCCTTTGTCAAATTCCGTGTCCTGGAAACACAACGGCTTACACGTTAGTCACTTTAACAATTCTGAAATCTACGTTTACGACAGAAATGATAACACACAACTGCTTAGGAACTCAGTTACATAAAAAGTAGACAATTTCACAACATAGCCTAGAATACAGTTATTTTAGGTGCCATCCATAAATGACGTAACGTGATTTTAGCAGATTTTGGACCCCCATGTAATGCATCATAACAAAAAGTCAGGCCCCCTAAAATATGACGCAACAAGCCAACTGTTAACCACCCTCTTTGGTGAAAAATATTGATAAGCATAAAAGGCCATCCTCATCTATTCCCTGTACTTTTTTCCTTAAAAAATTTCCTGACAAGCAAAAAAAGGTCGCCGCCTAACAAAAATTTACTATTGTGTGACGTCACATTTCTGGAAACCCCCTTTCATAACACATTGACACAAATGTTTGACCCCCCCTAAATGCGCTACATCATTTGTGGATGACCCCTTAGCATATTACTGTTCAAGACAGCACAACTTGCTTCACACAAAACAAAACCATCTCCTATATTCTCATCAACGAAAGCAGTATTGTTGGAATTCAGAAAATGGTCCACACAAAACAACATAGAAGTCAAATATGCAGCCAAGAAATGCTCGACAAAATCCAGAAACCTGCAATGTCTATTAGCGTCCAGTAGTAGCACTCACCATGTCATTTATTAATCGGTTCTGTTCACGTACTTCCTGTCCAATGTCGATTGTAACCTGACATAGTCGACAAAAACACACAAAAACGTCAAAAGCAAAAACTCACTGTAAAGTGCCGTGAAATGCCATGACATCTCAGAAGAACCCAGTGCTTAAACGTCCGTTAAATGAATCGAATAATTCAAATCAGTAAAGCAAAATGACTCAGAGGAACTGAGCAAAGCACAATACAAGGTGTGGCCTGTGTGTTTAATCCGAGCAGGGTTATTTCTAGGATTGTGAATTTGGGGGGTGATTGGGAAAATCTGAAGGGGGTGTTCAGGGCTAATTAATATGCATTTTGTATGTTTTGTATGCATACCATTGTCACATTGCCAAATTTTGGGGTGTCGACCTCAGATTGGGGGAGGGAGTTTAGGGGTGTTAGGGGGGTGTAAAAATATCCCTGGTTTAATGGGATTGAGGATGTCTTTCTTCATTGGAAAACTGTCTGGGCACTTCAGTCATCTAAACTGAGCAGGGGCTTCTATCCCTATTTAAGGCGGGCTCAGTGTGCGCCCGGAAAAAAAATGGGGGGGAAATATTTTGCTTTCAACACCGTTATATAAACTATTAATAAGCTAAATGATGCTACTTATCTTAACTGAACTGACACTGATATTGAATCAAAATAACACTGATCGTGACGTAATCAGTGAGGTCATTTTGGGGGGAGGGGGCCGTGGCCCCCAAAGAAAATGAACAAATTAATTTATAATGCATTAATGCGCAAAAAATTGCAAAAAATTGCTAATTTGCCAACATTGGCCCTAAAATTTTCCAGAATTGCCCAAAATTTTGCAAAAAATGCCTAAGATTTGCCAAAATTTGCAAAAAATAGCCAAAAAAATTATCTTGCCCCCAAGAAAAGTGTGAAATGACGCTACTGGTCGTAATCAATGGTACATGATAGCTATGCCTAATACAAAAGATAAAAAGCTGAAAATAATACAAAAGTCTACAAGGGAGCAAATTAGCAGGGGGAATTTGTATTTGGGGGGGGGGAATTTGTAATTTTTTTGGAGGGGGGAATTGAGCCCGGCTTCAAGGGGGGGATAGAAGCCGCTGAAACTGAGGACAACAAAGTGAGGACAACAAAGTTGTCACATTATGTCCAAATGCTGTCCGAAAAGTTTCCTCAAAAGTGGCAAAGCTTAGTCCTAGTTTTCATCTCGTTATTACACAATTATATTGCCGAAAGCAATTCCATAACACCATCCATTGCAAGCAATGAGATCACAGACATATCCCATATACAAATGCCTCTGAATAATCCCCCACCCCCACCACCCCCGAGAAACATATAAATAAAGAACATAGTAAGTAAGTAGACTGGTCAACCTTTTTCAGTGCAGTCACTTTGTCCCTCAACATTTCAGTAATGCTGTCATTTTCCTCCTCTATTATCTGTGAACTTCCAAAGTTGTTTGCACCGTAATTATCACCTGCCAAATAATAAAAAGAATATGTGAATTACTACACACCACTGCTTTTCAAAAAATTCAATTAAATCTGGAAGCATCATCTGAACTGAACTGCTCTGCTTTAACCCCTTAACTGGGGATCCCGGATATATTTGTCCATTTTACATTGAGTTACAGTTAAATACACGGTTAAGGGGTTAAAAAAATCACACGAATTGCAAAACTGAATGCAAAAAAAATACATCATAATAACATAAGGTCAAATTTTCAAGCACTACGTCATTCAAATCTATCTGACATATGATTAGCAGTCACAGAAGGTTACACTGCTGAAACTTTTCATTGTTAATTTACTTTTAACCCCTTAACTGGGTATTTATATGTAGCTCAATGTAAATTGAACGGATATATCCGGGGTCCCCAGTTAAGGGGTTAAAAGCGGTGTATTCGTTTAAGTGTGAGTATTTATTTGTTTGTACAAGAAGTTTTGAAAGGATGTAACCAGGTTCATTGTAATAAAGTGTTGTGTATATCAGGACACAGATCTTAAAGTCTATCCTTTCTTTAAATGGAAGCCAGCGAAGACCTCACGAACTGTGGTTATGTGCTCACGTTTTAAGGTTTTTGAAACTACCCGATCCAGTAGTGAATTTTGAACTCGTTAGGGTTTAGCCAGGTTGGAGTTAGAGATGCCAAAAAGAAGAGAGTTACAGTAATCAAAACTTCTAGACGCTAAGGCAGATAATTACACAATTCAGTGGCAACACTAACAAAACCTGCCATGATCGAAATTTAAAAGGTTTTACAATTACACCAATTACAATCAGCGCAATTACAGTCAAACACACCGGCGCTATAAAAACATATGCCATAACGTTTAATACATGACTAGCCACATACCCAAATGCGCTCTCCTCATCTTCGCGAAAATTCAGTGTCCAAAGTTTTCGAGCGGCTTGATATTTTTATTGATATTCTTCCTAATAGCTCGCCTAAGACGTAATTTTTGTGACTAAATCTGGACGCGTAACAGTAGATTAAGTCATCTGTCGATCGAGATGTAACTACCATAGAGTCGTCACACCAACGATGTTGACGCGGCGGAAGTCCTCTCCGCAGCATAGATATTATGATACCATACAAATTGAGTGACGTTGAAATTTGTGACCCTTTCTTTGGACCACATCGAACTTTCGCATTCTTCGACAACCAACTGATGCCTCCGATACCAAACACTTAATTTCTGCTGTTATTTTGCTGTTATTTTTAATTGTCTATATGTCATTTTAACAACACCAAAAATAAGACAGGAACTTAATTGGACACGTGCTACAGTGTAAGAAGAGAATCGTTGATTCGAAATTTAGAACAGTATAGCGCCTACAGGTAGTGTAGTATTGGAAGGAAGTAGGCCTATACTAGGAAAAAGACAAAAAGAAAGACCGATGAGGATGCTATTGGGTTGGCTGATGAAAACAGATGCACAGCTTCAGAAACCTAGAAATCAAAAAAGAGGCAAGGCACGAAGATGATTCGATGAATGAAAACAACGGACTCCAAAACCTGTCTCAGGAGCCAGGAGAGAAAACTTCTGATAACACCCTGTTTTAGATATCATACATCTTTTAGTCTACACCATATGTTACACAATATAAACTCAATTATCTTAAGAAACTGCTTAGCCCCCTCCCTCGATCTCGACCACTAGATATTCGGCGTGACTTTCATCTGATCTTCCGCATTAATCTCTCAAGGTCATTGGCCAGGCCTGAGGAGAGGGGGTGCAGCCAGTACATTGTACTGCCGGGGCCCATGGAATTTTCAGGGGCCCAGATCCGGTGACGATAAAGTCTTTTTGCTTGTCAGACTTTTTGTAGAGTTGATAACGTTTTTTTGCTTGTCAGGTTTTTCGGAGACTTGATACATTTTTCTTAAGGGCCCGCAATTTTTTTTGTTCCGGGGCCCGGAATTTCTCTCGGCGGCCCTGGTCATTGGCACTTGACCTAGTTGTTTCTCAGAATGTGGCTGCAGCTGCTCTTTAATTTATTACCTGCGTCACTTCGTATAATAGGCTAATAATATATGATTTAAAGTAGTTTAAAGGGCTAAGTATAATCCTGTATGAAAACCAACACATTATCTTCTTTTACATCGAACCTTAAATGGCACCTCTGTCTCCATTACATTACCCCCGCTTATATGGCTGACCTTATTGGCAATGGTGTAGCTGGTAACTAGAGTTTAGAGCTGTACCGATTAATCGGCAACATTCATAATCGGACCGATTATTAGGACAATCGGAACAATCGGTAATCGGGTGCCAGTCCTGTGCCGATACCGATTAATCGGTAACACTTGTTTTCTTGCCGATTATTAGGATAATTGGAACAATCGGTTATAAATTACAATGTGAACATGGAAATTCACAATTTGACATAATAAGTATTGATAACAAAATCATTATTCATTAATTATCAAGCACACATTATGCATTGAGTATCTTGGCAAACCTCGAATTGAACCTGCATACGGAGGGCATGTGCATTTACGCTACACCTTTATGGCAAATTTGATTGCATGATCGTTAAAAACGCCCGCTGTTTATAGTTCGACAGATAATCGGTATCGGCAAAACAATCGGTTGTCTAACAATCGGAACAATCGGTAATCGGAACAATCGGCAAAACGTGCAATCGGTACAGCTCTACTAGAGTTAACATGAAACCTGGGCAGCTGACCATGCAACTCAACAGTAATCATTATATAAGTTAAAATCGCAAATAAATGTCAGCATCATTATACCTACGTCATGATTACCAATTCAGATGTCAAAATAGACAAATGTCTGAACTTGATTGTCTGATCTGTAGCATACACAATTTGATATACTGTACTGCTACCAGTGGCGGCTCCACCGGGGGCCAGGGGGCCCAGGCCCTATTGAAGTGGCCCCAGTTGGGACCCTATTAATGCTACATACATTAAACTCAATGATTAGAAGTTGCCCCCAACGCCCCCCCACTTGCCAAATCCTAGAGCCGCCACTGACTGCTACCAAATAAAAATGATTTGTTTGCTCAAACGGGGTGGGGGGCAGAAATCAGAGTAACTCGGAGCATTGCCGGTAATTGCCCGGCCGTGGTTACGACACTGCTCATTGGATCTGAGCGGGGACCGGTAGGCGATAATGTCATTTCGAAGCAAACAGCGCATTTAATAGCAATGTGGCGCAATAGCAGTTATAGTCACTGTTAATTAACCGGCGATCATTCACACGAGGAATGAATCTCATAATTGGGCGTTTTTTTTACTGAAGGGCGGTAAAGTCGGTTCGCGCGAACCGCTCGATCGTTACAGTCATTGGCTGTTAATATTTCTGATGTTATATTACGGAGACAAAATCACAAAATCAGTGTAGGCCTGTTATCAGGACGAGAACAAGTCATGCAATATTTATTCTAGGCCTTCTGTGGGAAATCCCCTCCCACAAAGTTTGAATTTTCCCCCAAAATGTTGACATTTTGGCAAGTAGTATGACCGCCCTAATGTCTTTCCCCCCAAAAAAAAATTCGAACTCCCCCAATGTCTAGGTGGCTAGTACAGCCACTGCAAGTCATGACACCGCGAAGTGGCCTAAAGGTCTAGGAGATTCTTCTAGAAAGGAATATTTTCTTCCTCGCCAACAGTGGACTGCACAATAGCGTCTAATAAGCCCACCGTCGAATCAGCGCAGAGGCGGATCTAGGGTATTCGGCGCCCGGGGACAAAGTGTACGTTGGCGCCCCTAACAACTGACAAGCAAAAAAGGTCCTCACATCGTTTTCGGTGCGCCCCTCAACTCTCTCTTCATATAGTGCTGACGAGCAAAAAAAGCTCCTCGCAAGTGTTTCTTCTACTTTATGAATGATGAATCGATGGTCGATGAATCGATGGTCGATGAATCGGTGGTCGATGAATCGATCATCAGCGGGCTATTAACTTCCATAGTTCAAAGGTTTTAACCGTTCAAGTTTATAATTGGCAAAATACAGTGGCGTAGGCAAGGGGCAAAGGGGTTGGGAACTTGGGGTTGAACCCCCATCCTCCCCGCCTTTGTTGGTTGCCAGACAGTGAAGGGAAATAACAGTTGACTTTCTTTGCCTGTCGAGGTAGCTGAAGGGAAGCAATAGGTGACGACAACTTTTTTGCTTGTCCATATTTTTCGAAATCGAAATCGGCAATGGTCATAACACCCCCCTTCCGGAAATCTTGGCTACGCCACTGGCAAAATAAGTAAGCGTCTTCTGGTTTGGAAGTTTGGAGGCCATTCCCTACGCGCACTCACCGCCTGCACACAGTGGCGGCTCAAGGATTTGACAAGTGAGGGGGGCCGTTGGGGTGGCAACTTCTAATCATGGGAGGGCCAACCATTTGTTGTTAGGTATGCAGTATTAAGTATAGGGTCCCAACAAGGGGGGCTACTGGGGGTAGGGCAGGCACTCAATAGGGGCGGGCACGGGCTCCCCGGGCCCCCTGTGGAGCCGCCACTGCCTGCACACACACATACACACGCACAAACACTAATCCACTCCGCCACTTTTCGGCAACAATCAATTTTTAGAATAAATTATCAAGATTGATCTATCAGTCAATCGATGTGTTAAAGTTGGAAATTGATGCTATCTGTCGGAAGTCGTTGCCATCAGTCAAGCCCAATAGCCGTGCAGAAAGAAGCAGACGCAAGCGCAGACGACTGCGTTGGCGTTGACGATCCACCGCCACCGAGGATCCTCTTCGATACTCGTCGTTGCCATGGCGACGATTTGTCTCTCGTCTGCGTTCAACTGCGGACGAAAGTCCGACCTGTGGACACCGCAGACCGTCTTCAGGCAGCATCTGTACAACCCGGACAAAGGACCTAAATAACAACAACTACAACTACAACTTCAACAACAGCTACAACTGCAACTTCAACAACAACAACTACTACTACTACTACTATTACTACTACTACTACATTACTGCTACTACTATTACTGCTGCTACTGCTGCTACTGACTACTGCTACTGCTACTACTGCTGCTGCTGCTACTGCTGCTACTACTGCTACTGCTACTGCTACTGCTACTATTGCTGCTGCTGCTACTACTGCTACTGCTACTACTACTACTACGACTACTACTACTACTACTACTACTACTACTACTACTACTACTGCTGCTGCTGCTGCTACACGGGTACGCTAGAAACTGGTCCACGAAGCAGCGTCGTCAGAGCCGATGACATGAAAGACAGCAGTCTGTGTCTTTGTGTTTTTCCGATTTCGCCAAACCGCCGTTTTACGTACAGCGAACTTTACACTGACCAGTTGGATTCCGATTGTTGGCGCGGTGACTAGCTGGATCTTCCTCGGACATTTGGTCTCGCTTCGGGCTTTGCAGGCCTACTTCGTCTTCTTCGTCCGAAAGTTCAGGGAATTCCTTGGCGTCTTTACTCCAGAACGTGACTCGAAGCAGCTGCGACCAACACAAAACAGCGGTAAGCATTTGCATTAAGTTCGCGCAAAGATAATTATTATCATGAGAACGTTCAATTGGTTATTCACAAAGAGAGATTCAACGTAGTAGTAGTAGTAGTAGTAATAGTAGTAGTAGTAAGTAGCAGTAATAATAATAGTAGCAATAATAGCAGCATAATAATAATAATAGCAATAGCAATAATAATAATAGCAATAATAGCAATAAGCAGCAGCAGCAGCAGCAGCAGCAGCAGCAGCAGCAGCAATAGCAGCAGCAGCAGCAGCAGTAGCAGCAGCAGCAGTAATAATAGTAGTAGCAGCAGCAATAGCAGCAGTAGTAGTAGTAGTAGTAGTAGTAGTAGTAGTAGTAGTAGTAGTAGTAGTAGTAGTAGTAGTAGTAGTAGTAGTAGTAGTAGTAGTAGTAGTAGTAGTTCATCGTATTTTCGACACTTTCTTGTACGAGTTCTGATCATTGGCGTAGCAAGGATTGCGGAATTGGGGGGAGGGGGTATTTTTGGTAAAAAGTCTCTGACGAACAAAAAGGTAGTCGTGCCAAGAAATTCTACGCACGGTCACGTCTTCCCTTCGATCGTACTGCACTACTTACCACCGCACCCCACCCCACCCTCAATATAGTCTTTCATACCGGTCTTCTAGTGCTCAGCGGCACGCAGTGCTTTCCTGCAAATCTCGTTACAATGCAGCGTATATGCATCATGGGCGCCCCCAGAAATTTTTCCAGGAGGGGGCAAAACACATTTTAACAGTTAACACAATGCATGGACACGGTTAATATTTTAGCAGGGTTCTCAAATTTCAATGTGAAATATTGGTATTTGCATTTTCCATTTGTGGCACAATTCCCCCTCTGGCCCCAGTGTGCGGGCGTCCATGAAATGCATATACTGGCGAAGACAGGGTGGCGGCATGAAGGACACGTCGAAATTTTCGGGGGCTAAAATCTCCGACGAGCAGAAAACGTCGTTAACGTATTTGATCTTGCGATCCACCCCCCCCAAAAAAAAAATTCTCAACGGTTCTGAGCAAATCTTGCGACCGGTCTCAGCAAGAATAGGAGCCCGCCCCCCCCCGTGTACCCAAGTGGCTACGAGTTTAAAAAAATTAAACCAGAAATAGCCATGCCACCGATGAAATCGTGCCTGCCTGATAGCCTATAACCGTCGTTTGAATAATTAAACAAAGCAGTAAGTAAGTAAGGCTTTCTTCGAGACAGCACGGACAGTGGCGGCTCCAGGATTTGGCAAGTTGGGGGGGGGCCGTTGGGGTGGCAACTTCTAATCATGGGGCCAACCATTTGTTGTTAGGTATGTAGTATATAAGTATAGGGTCCCAACAGAGGGAGCCACTAGGGGGGCCAGACACTCAATAGGGGGCAAGGGCCCCCGGGGCCCCCTTGTGAAGCCGCCACTGAACACGGACCTTGCTCTCTGGTCTCGGTTCCGTGAAGAGGCTGACGACGACGATGACCACAGTCGTGACTGCGGCTGAGATGACGGCAAAGTGGAGATAGTTGACCTTCGACACGAATACGAAGGCCGTATCCGGCTCCGCGCTTCCACACGGAGGCGGGGCGCGGCTCCACTCCAGCGCCATTCGGGTCACCCCCACCGCGGTACCGACGACCATGCCCCAAAATGCACCCTGGAATAATATCGATTCCACTGACTTACTCACTCGCATCCGACTGACCCTGGAAATTGACCTTGCCCCACTGACCAATAATACACTTAATTCTGCTCTGGATATTTCAACGGTACTGTAGATTGAGCGCCTAGGAATAAACGGCCTCTACGGTAGGCTACCTGCTTTCGAAAGCGCTATAGAAATTCACGAGATTTTGCCTACTTACTTCAAGCGACAGAATAAATAGGCTCAGATGAAAACTAAAGAGACAAAGTTGTTGATTTGCAGATTGAGCGTTCGTGAATCTGCTGGTGCACTGTGCCAAGCATTCTGACAGCGCTATAGAAATTTAGTTTACTTACTTACTTACTGATTTAGAGGTTTTGCTTTCTTAAGTAAATAGGCCTAAGCAGAATTAACATTCATTTGTCGTTTGGAAATCTCTTCAATGCGCTTGAGTGTTTTGTTGTGATGCCGACGATTATATACAGTGTTTTATACAGGCCTGTTAGGGGGAAGTCCCCCCACAAGCCTCAACAGTCCCCTCCAAAAAATCCCAGCCCTTGCACAAATTTTGCATTGAACTGTGTGTCTTCCCCTCCAGCCAAGTCAATCCCCCAAAGGCTTCAATCCCCCCAAAGGGCCTAGAGTCTAGATAAAACACTGGTTATGTAGCCCTATAGCCCTATACTGTATAGTTTCCCAATAATAATGTCTGTGCATAACGCTGTTCTCATTGGACGAGATGCTGTTGTCATTTTATAATCGTTGCTAAGCAGTCAAATTTAATAATGGGCGGAGCTTGACGAAAACGATGACGTCGTTTCATAATCGATGCTATTAATATAATAATATTTATTTCCAGATAACGCCATGCCTGTTCCGTCGCTCTTTTCCAGAATATTCCGAACAGGAACGTCATGACGACCGGAGGAAGAAAGAAGGAGCTGATCGACTGCGCATACGTCCAGAACTGGGAGCCCTGGACCGCCTGGAGAACGGGGATCCAGAGGGTCCCGATGACGACCATGACCAGGATCCAGACACGTCCGACGATCATCTTCTCCGACTCCTTGGCCTTCGGTCGACAGAGGCTCCACAGGTCCATCGTGAAGACGGTGCTCGAACTGTTGAAGATCGACGTCAAAGAGCTGATCATGGCGGACAACAGCGCCGCCATCATCAGGCCACGAACCCCTGAGAGAGAGGGAAACAAATTGACGGATTGTAGAATTAGAACATCATCGGCGTACAGTAGTAACGGTATTTGCAAATAATAAAAATTATATAAGATATAAAAATCAAATCCAACAGCATAACATCATTTTAGTGGCTTGGAAAACATTAGTACTATAGGCGCAAACTTGAAAGAAAACTGGGGCGTTCAACTGGCCCTATATCTCTCTCCAATCCCTCCCCTTTCCATTGCATATCCTGAAAAGTGGGGAGCCTCTTGTATTTTCGACCTAATAGAAGCTTACGCATATGAACATTAGCCTCTATAATTTAATGAATTTATACTAATGCAATCATTTACCTCGGAGAGAGTCGTTCAGTGGATTTAAAGAATACCACCTTCTCCTTTCAGTGGCAAGAGACAAGCTGAAGGGGGAAACTAATCGAACACGCAAATTGCTCTAAATTTTTAATGTCTTGCAAGTAAGTAAGTAAGTAAGTAAGTTAAATCTCGTAAATTCGTCTCTATAATTATTGTCCGAAAGTGTATCTCTTGACAACGCAAACCATTACCCCGCTGTTATCATTTAGACCCGGTCTTGAGACGTACCCGTTCGGCTTGGCCTATCCCATTTAGATCTGGCTGACCTTTCCGACTTAATGGGCGGCTCCAAACTGGGCCGTTTTAAGGCAGGGGCACGATAGGCACGTCCCTATAGGGCACCGCGATATATGAGGGGTCCCGCGGGCGGTGAGGAAAAAATAATTTGTAAAATAAAGGTCATCACCGCTTTATTTTGTTTGACTTTTATTAATTTTCTCCTCCAAAAGCAGATTAAGCAAAAAAGTGATCACTACTTTTTAAAAAAATACCTAGGCCCCCAAACTTCTTAAAATGGCACTGGGTCTAAACCGGACTGGATTTGGTGCGCCATGGGCCGATACCCCAGTCATTGTTGTGATAGTAGCGCCATAGAATTGATTGATTGATTGAGTGAGTGAGTGATTGATCGATTGATTGAGTGAGTGAGTGAGTGAATGATTGAATGATTGATTGGTTGATACCTGTCGGGAGGATGCGGAGGACGAGCAGAGGATAAGCGATGTCGTAGCATCCTGCCCTGTTTCCGCAGATCTCCTCGCAAAGGTCTGGATCGGCGCAGGCCACCTCATCTACACACGGAGGATATCACAGACAGTAAGTAGCTAGCGATATCATAATTATCATCGTCCAACTACCGTAGTAGATTTTATCATAATGGTTCTTTACCCTAAAAATTCTGCCTCCGTCTATTTCGTAGCAAGCGACAAATTTTGAAGACCAATTGTTATCTGAGGTATTTGTATGAAAAGAAGAAATCAGTTGACGATTCAAAGTTCGTAAAATATTTTGGGGCTATCGTTTGAACTACTTCCCTTCCCTCAAATGTCTACTCGTCAATCACGTTTAGTTAACTTTTTAAAAGATTATTGTCCATTTTGGCGTACATCAGTCGCAAGTTAACCCTTATAAGAGCCTCGCAGGAAATCCATTGCTTGTCAAAGAATTTTACACCACATTCAAAATTTCTTCATGACTATAATGTCTGCACCCTTGAAATATTTAGGGGAATTAGGCTTACATAAATTTGCTAGATTAATAGGAGCCAATGTCCCTACAAAAAGCACATTGGGTGGCTTTTGCGTGACCGGAAAAGGACATACCTGGATATAATACGCGACTGATCATTCCCGGAATTACAAAAAACAGTGCGCAGGCAATCTTGAGGTAAGCGGCCATTACGAGACCAGCCTTGGCGTGAGTCAGGTTCTTTGCTGACAGCGAACGCTGAACACATGTCTACAACAAACACAGGTCTACAACAAACACAGGTCTACAACAAACACAGGTCTACAACAAACACAGGTCTACAACAAACACAGGTCTACAACAAACACAGGTCTACAACAAACACAGGTCTACAACAAACACAGGTCTACAAGGGTCATACTACTCGCCAAAATGGGAAAAAATTGGGGGGGGGGATAAATTTCAAACTTAGGGGGAATCTTTCCAGAGAATGCCTATAATTAACACTGATCATCTTTAGTAGCTCCGTGGGCGTCCGCAGAAATTTTTCCAGGGGGTGCATGCAAAAAAGGTCTTGTGACGAAAGAAATAAAAAAATTTTGCAGAGGGTGCAAAACAAGGTTTTGCGACGAAAGAAACAAGTAATGTTACTTTTTTCGTAACTCCACAATTTTTCCAGGGGGTGCAGTTAATTGCACTCCTTGCACCCCCCCTCCGGACGCCCATGAGTAGCTCTATGCTAATTCGCAGAGATCTCTGTTGGCGACGCAGGAGAGGACTGCATTCAGACGATGCGAATAGCCAACCTGATCGGTGCACCAGGCGTAGATGGCCATTAACGTCAGTCCGAAGACCATTCCGGGCCACGGGTAGTCGGGACTGCTGGCCGATCGGAATATGTGGAAGGAATCGTCCGGGGGCTGGCCGCACGCCGCCGATTGTACGGTGACGTTCCCGTGGGAATAGTTGGCCACGGCGTCGGGAAATCTGCGTCGCAGTTCGCCAAATCCGCCGATGCTCTGGAGGGCTGAACAAATACGATCAACGTTGTCATCAGTGTTTTATCCAGGCCTAGAGATATTTTTACACTCCTCTAACATCCCCAACACCCCGCCCCCTCAACTTGAGACTGACACCCCTACCCCCCAATCTCAGCTATGGGATGACATTTGTTTTGACTGTCAGGCTTGACTTTTTTGGCAGGGCACCCCCCAGAATTTCAGAATTTACCGACATCCCCGTCAAATTGATAATCCTAGAAGTAACCCTGTCCAGGCATGTTAGAGGGAGATTCCCCCACCCCTCCCCAAAACCTCAAAATCCCCCCAAATTTCGGCACTGACACAGATTTTTTCATTGAACTGTGTCTCTTCCCCTCTAGGCAAGTCAATCCCCCACCAAGGCCTGAATTCTGGATAAAACACTAGTCGTCGTCAATGAAATTGTATGTGGAAATCGTGAAATCGAAAATGTTCACTACATTATCCGAACGTCAGTTTAAATGTCGCATTAAAGAAAAATGCATGGAAGTCCACCAAATTTTTCCCAGGGGTGCAAAACAGGGTCATGTGAAGAAAGAAATTTCTACTACTACTACTACTACTACTACTACTACTACTACTACTACTGCTACTACTACTACTACTGCTACTACTATTATTGCTACTACTACTGCTGCTACTGCTACTACTACTACTACTATTATTACTGCTGCCTACTACTACTACTACTACTGCTACTTACTACTACTACTACTACTACTGCCTATTATTATTATTATTATTATTATTATTATTATTATTATTATTATTATTATTATTATTATTATTATTATTTAGTTTATCAACGAGTTCATCAATATTTAAAAATAAGTTTCACTTTCACTTGAATACCGAAAATCGAAACCGTCGATGCTCCTCCGATGATGATCAGCGTCTGAACCGTGTCCGTCCAAATGACCGCCGTCAATCCTCCTAAAGAGGAGGACAGATTCAGAATGTCATTCATTGCACGCGCAATCAGAGAGGAGCGCAGAGGAGTGACAGTAAAAGCTCAATTTAGTGTCCGTTTACTGCAAAACGTTTTGTGTTTTGTTGTTATTTGTAGATGCAAAGATAAGAATACAACGAAGAAGAACACACAAACAACTCTAATAGAATACAAGAGGGCAAAGAATGAGATAACACAGCAAGACCAGGAGCAAACAAATCCGACTGAATTAACCACTCTAAACTCCGCTATTATTATTATTATTATTATTATTATTATTATTATTATTATTATTTATTATTATAGTATAGTAGTAGTAGTAGTAGTAGTAGTAGTAGTAGCAGTAGCAGTAGTAGCAGTAGCAGTAGCAGCAGCAGTAGCAGCAGTAGCAGCAGCAGCAGCAGCAGCAGCAGCAGCAGCAGCAGCAGCAGCAGCAGCAGTAGCAGCAGTGGTGCAGCAGCAGCAGCAGCAGCAGCAGCAGCAGCAGCAGCAGCAGCAGCAGCAGCAGCAGCAGCAGCAGCAGCAGCAGGCAGCAGCAGCAGCAGCAGCAGCAGCAACAGCAGCACAGCAGCAGCAGCAGCAGCAGCAGCAGCAGCAGCAGCAGCAGTGGCAACAGCAGCAGTGGTGGTGGTGGTGGTGGTGGTGGTGGCAGCAGCAGCGGTGGTGGTGCAGTGGTGTGGTGGTGCAGGTGCAGTGGTGGTGCAGCAGCAGTGTGGTGGTGGTGCAGCAGCAGCAGCAGCAGCAGCAGCAGCAGCAGCAGCAGCAGCAGCAGCAGCAGCAGCAGCAGCAGCAGGTGCAGTGGCAGCAGCAGCAGCAGTAGTGCAGTAGCAGTAGTAGTAGCAGTAGTAGTAGTAGTAGTAGCAGTAGTAGTAGCAGTAGTAGTAGTAGTAGTAGTAGTAGTAGTAGTAGTAGTAGTAGTAGTAGTAGTATCATTATTATTATCGGCTGCCAGATGCACGCCCCAATTTATTGTGTGCATGCGTTATGTGTAACCGTTAGAATTAAATAACCGAATATTGTAATGATCCCGGTAACTGCAACGAGTACAGCCATGGAAATGCCTGCGTTCCACTTGAAAACCTGCTGGACGAAGACAGTTCCGGCGTAGATCTGACCCTAAAACAAGACCAAAATTCGATGGAAGCCTACGCATGGACCTATGCCAAACTGGGCATAGACTTCGAAGGGCGCAAAGGAGCATATAGAATGCTCGACTTAATGAGAATTTCAATCGAATTGTTTTGGCCTAAACGCTAACAACTCCTAACAGTAATGCAATATGGACGTGACAGGTAAATGTGACTAACAGCTGTGCAACCATAGCCATGTTATTTCACCCACGCTCAGTGGCGTAGCGAGGCAAAGTGCCGCCAGGGGCGAGAAAAAAGTGCCGCCCTCAATTCTCCGAAAAAGTTTGACAAGCAAAAAAACGTTATCAACTCTCCGAAAAAGCATCTGACAAGCACAAAAATCTAAGAAATCTCGAAAGTGCCGCCCCTAGAGCAAGTGCCGCCTGGGGCGCTTCGCCCCCTCTGCCACCCCCTCTGTACGCCACTGCCCACGCTTTCCTATAAGTATAGGCCTATGTTAATGTATCACATTTGATACTAAATCCCTGTTAGGTATTTCTCTTCTATGAAACTTAAAGGCACTAATGTTATAATGCATCTAACAACTGGCCTGCATGCTCAACGCTGTAAACATAAAACCATGAAAATGATAATGATGATGACGACTACGACGATGGGGTGATGTTGATGATGACGACGACGACGATGATGATGATTAGCAGCTGTCAAGCAGTGTTGCATGCAGACTAGACAAGGGGGAATTCTTCCCAGAGTCTTTACCCCCCCCCCTCCCTTCCACACACAAAAAATTGCATTAAACTAGGAGCAATAACTCAACGGCTAAGACAAGCATTTCAGAGTGCAATGCGATCTCTCCCCCTCCACCTGCCACCCCACACCACTCGAACTGCCACATAGGCCACCACCGCCCCCCCCCAATGGAAGAGGAGAGTACTTGTCGGGTGTCAAGTCAAAACCGTTCTATTTTCATTATTTCAGATTAGTTTTTTTACCGATATGTGATTCATGATAGCGAGGATCGTGTACATCATGGTCAGCCACAGTTGAATGCGTCTTCCACCGAAACGGAGCCTCAGATACCGGGGCATCGTTAGACACTGCAATGACGACGCAACATTCGATGGCCGAAAAGATGGCATTTTCACATGCGACGTTGAACGGCGAATTAAAGTATAGTTTTGCTATAATTGAGTTTTAGTTTCCCAGTGCTTGAAGACGAAAACGTAAAAGTATATGGCTATTCGTACTAGCTAGCCTACTCGCTTGTTTAGCCTACGACATATTATTATAATCGAATTTTAAGCAATTGAAGAAAAATGAACAAAAAAGAGTTAAATCTCGGATTCATTGACCAGTAAAGGAGACCTTAGCCAAAATGTTCACACAAATTCACTACTAAATAATAATAATAATAATAATAATAATAATAATAATAATAATAATAATAATAATAATAATAATAATAATAATAATAATAATAATGGCGGCCCAGTATAAATAGGGCCGCCGGAATCTTCGGAGGGGTGATTTTAGTGGGCTCTTTTGGGTTTGCTGGATTTGCTGATTCTACTTAGTCTGTTTGGGTTTTTAATGTTTTATATTAAGGTGAATTTGAAGTGAATTTGAAATAATAATAAGCGATACTGAAAATCTACACTGTGTTAGCGTTCGCTCATTAAATCGACGACGTACAGTGGAACTCGAAGTCCTCGACCTTCTAAGGCAAGGCCTACCCGCATTCAATAACGTTCGTTTCAATAATTTATAATAATAATAATAAGATAAATAATTAATAATAATAATAATTAATAATTAAAATGTATAACAGAACAGTATCCGATTTAGTTTTGAGATAACCTTTGATTCCGTTGCCAGGCATTCTGGTAATCTTTTGAAATAATTTATTGCAAAATGTTTTATTTGGAAACCTTGCTAAATTCTTAATCGCGAACTTTGTATTTTGCCCTCTGGAAACATTTCTATGGACGTCGATGTTTACAGACGGTAAATCTGTTCTATGCAGGGGCGTAGCGACGGGGAGGGTAAATCGGTATATATATATATATATATATATATATATATATATATATATATACCCCCCAAAATCAGACTACCTTAGAATTTCTATTGTGTTTTTAAGATTTTCAAAGTTTTTAAAGATTTATACCCCTCTCAAATCACATTATACCCCAAAATCAAATTCCTGGCTACGCCTCTGGTTCTATGCTTTCGCTGTCTAGACATTTGTTGATTTTCAGTAGAGATATTATCAACTTACGCCGGAGGAGATGTAGACCGGGAGAAAAACCCAGCCGAGCAAGAGGAGCATCAGCATCGCCTGCGAAGTAAAGCAGTTTCAACTGTACAGCGCATCTACAGTGGAACTTCGTTAACACGTGTTTAGCGTGTCTGGTCTGTAAAATTTAAAACGCTATAATAATTATCTGAGGTACGTTCTATCCAATACCACCCCCAATACGGTAGCACGTCACAAGGGGACCGTCGTACACTGCGGTGCGTCGTAACCGAGTAAACGTTATAACCGAGTCCGTTATAACGAAGTTCTACTGTACTAGTTAGATTCGTGATTTCTATTAGCGTTTAAATTTAAATATCGAAACTGTTCTATAAGCTCCAATTTGTTCTGTCGCTGTTTTATAATCAGATATCAACTGGAATGTTTCCATCATTTCTTCTTTTCTCTTTTTTCAAAATTGCGTGCAATTTTGCAATTTACCGACTGCATGCTAGAGATAGAGTGATACCTATGCCCAACTGATTATAGTTATTTACCGACTGCATGCTAGAGATAGAGTGATAGATTTGAAATAGACTTCTGTTCTTAAATTGATTTTTCCAAGATCACGCACGTGCCATTCGAACATGGTAACTGCCAATCCAGTGGCGGCCGATGATCCTGCCAGTCCTAGAAATAGCGGGGCGCCAACGTTGGTCGCAAAGGTCGAAGCGCCTATCTGTATACACACAAACACACACACACATACTCAGTGGCGGATTTATACTTGTTAGGCCTCGGTACACTTACGTAATAGGAGGTATAGTAAAAGGCGTTTTCAATTGCTCGTTAACACTTTTTTGGCGGAGATACATAAAATTTTAGGTCTCAATTATATTCGTTATCTTTACCGGAAATTTCTCTGCTGAAAATTGAACGAGAACTCTAATAGCATCATCATCATCATCATCATCATCATCATCATCATCATCATCATCATCATCATCATCATCATCATCATCATCATCATCATCGTCATCATCATCAAATTTCTAGGCGCATAATTAGGGGCCTAATGCGCCTCGGTTTGTGTGCTAAACACATGTGTTTTAAGAGATGCGAGAAAATTTTCGCGGGAAAGTGTTTTCGCGGGAAAGTGTTTTCGCGGGAAAGTGTTTCATCTCTTTATCTTAAAATTTTCTCGATGGTTAGACCAAATCACAGCGCCACCTGTTTGTGACATATGGTGTACGGATGTCATCATAGCAGGCCTACATGTATATCATGCATGCTGAACATTCTAAGGACTCAAATATATTGCATGATTTTACAACATGCCGGCGGGCCACATAAAACTGCTTGGCGGGTCGCATGTGGCCCGCGGGCCGTAGTTTGCCCTCTCTCTGATTTAGTGCTTATATCCGAGGCACCGTATAATCCAATAACATCCAATACGGTAGCGCATCGCCGAGTGCTTATATATGGTCTATACTAAAATAATATAAACGATTTTGTCTAGATGTTGACAGTTTAGTTAAACGCCAGAAAGAGACTACAGAACCGCAGATAGCGAAGAAGACAAACATCGAAATGGAACATTGAAGGTGAAACTAGAGTACAGTGGATCCCACTTAATCGCATACCGCTTAACTGCATAACCCGCATAATCGCATAACAACATAAAAAACCGAACCAGTGTTTTGTCCGTACAATTCATTATCAGACGTCCCGGCTATTCGCATAGCCCAGTTAATCGCATAAGCAAGGCTTGCACGGCACCTATGGAATTAAGTGGGGTTCACTGTATTAAAAACATCGCGTCCATTGCAGTAATTCTACAGCTTAGCGATTACCTTAAAAGTGTTGGCGTAACCACAGGGACAGCCCCCTATTTGGACGTTTTTTGCTCAAGATCTTTTAAAGTTAAAAACGTCGATGTGCCCCCCCCCCCCTTGCAGAATCCTGGCTACGCCACTGATAATGAGTAAACGCAATGTTTTATCCAGACTTCAGGCCTTTGGTTGTTTGTAGGCTTTCTGGGGGGAATGATAAAATCGACTTGGTTGGAGGGGAAAAGACAGTTCAATGCAAAATTTGTGTAAGTGCTGGGTTTTCTCTGGGGAATGATGCTTTTTTTGGGATCTCCCCTCCTAACAGGGCTGTATAAAACACTGAGTAAACACCTATTGAATTGATTGGCGTTTCATATAAACAATATTAAAAACACGACTCGATTGGGCGATTCAAAGAAAGGACGTGAAAGCAACGCTGTCTAACACCTTCCCAAGTCTCTTCGGGACGCATCCAATAATAGCCATAAAGTATCAGTCATGCTTATAATATTATTCTTGCATAAAGTGACACGTGGACACGTGATGAGAAAAGAAGGATTAGAAAACTTGGCAGTGACAGGCATGGTGGAGGGCAAAAGATCAAGAGGAAAACAAAGATTAAAATAGACAGACAGAATGAGAGAGGAAATGGGGATAGGAAATAACATCGAACTCCCGAGGAACACTAGAGATCGAGAAAAGTGGAAGTCCATGGCCGCCGACGCAGCAATGCTTGGCACCTGAAGGAAAGAAGATGAAGTGACCATGAATCCACGATTACGCGGTCGACTTTGCCAGAAGTTGTCGCGTGCTTTGCCATAAAATTATTTATTATTGTTAATTTCTTGTTTTAAAAAAAAGATTAAGCGTAGCAGGTTTGTTGCTTTGTTTTAATTGTTTAAAAAACGCGGTAGTTTCTTTCATCGCCTGATCTTTTTAAGGTCAGTTCATAAAACCGTTTGAGTGCCGACATCCGGCGTATAATATAACTGGTGTATTAGAACAGCTGGGCTCTGTCCCGTGACTTGCAGAACTTGGTTATAATTAATTAATTGATTAATTAATTAATTAATGGACGCATATAAACGCAGCAAATTCAGCTTCGTTGTTTGAGAGTGTATAAATTGGCCTGGGCCTTATTTCATATCGTTAGAGCCAACCATGGGGCATTTCAGGGTCAGACCAGTGGTGGAGGAAGGAATCACCTTTGTCATTATTTTGTTATGACCAAGAGGGATAGAATTCAGTCATCGAGTCATTGCGCTAAATAAATTTGAATACAGACTTGAAACTATTGGAGATTGTTTGTAACTTTGTATACGGTGCATACAGTACGATACTTACCGGGATCCAGGTCATGGTTTTTCCAGCCAGGAAGTACCCGGTTGAGCTGTTTTTCTCTGCCTTGATGCTTGCCTGTTGGCATGGAAACCAAATGTTAGAATTCTATTTTAATTCTATCTCTTGCAATTATGTGTATAATAAATAGGCTCGCAAATAATCTGATGTGTTAGGCCTATACGCGATATAAATGTTGCTTAAAATCCATAGAAATGACCACAGTCGAAAATTAGAATCAGATCAGATCTTTCTTCTGCTCTATAGACTATATTTATATTTAGAGACTCATTTTCTGTTGACACTGTCTAATCAAATCTAATCTTGAACTTCTATGGCGCCACTTTATAATGCACAGAAACATCAGCCGTATGTCTGTGACACAGTGGCGGTTCCAGGATTTCTTGGTGGGGGATGAATGAATTAATAGAAAGTTGGTGCGGGGTGAACATAGGAGGGAAAAATATCAATATAATATGCCCATAAAGGCTGAAAAAGGGAATTTTGTCCCTAATTTTACTACGTTCTAATAAAAAGTCGGTAGACAAGCAAAAAAGTTCATCCCCAGTTAGTTTGACTAGACTTTTACCCAAAAATAGGTACTCGCAAGAAAAAAACTCCGAAAGTCCGGTGGGGGCGATGCATCCCCGCTCATTCCCCACGTGGAACCGCCACTGCTGTGACATGATTTCGAGATCACCGATAAAGCTACTTACCCACAGGGCGACTCCGAGAACGACAACCAGATAGATTACTACGATTACAGTGTCCGGCCACTCGAAGAACGCCATGACGGGACTTAGTCCCTTAGGGGACGGATTCTAGTAATTCTTCTACTGTAAGTCCTTCTATCGTCGATTACTTCGAGATTTTTGTTCCCTGCCGCCACTCGATCAGTTCAGTTCGAAGAAAAACGCACCGAAGAACCCCGAACAACGCCATTGGCCGGTGGATCCCAGAGACCCCAGAGACCCAGACAGACCGGATTGCCTGCAAGAAAAAGAAAATGCAACAGTGATTGCTTTAGCCTTGAACCTGATACGACTACGACGGCGACGTTTTGATGTTATTTTGCTGATCGAAGTCGGCGCCGTCGAGGAAAGCGATCAACGACACAAATTAGTTCACGCTTCACTTGATTACAGAGGTCGTGGCTCTGTGTTGAGCCAGACGCTGCGTTAACGTCCTGCATGGTTATCTGTCGTTTTTCCGTCTGATCTGTAGGTTTCTCAGCTGCAGACGATGCGGTAAAGATGTCAAAATCTTTCCCGATCCTCATGGGATCGACACGACAAACCAACTAAATCAGTTCCTGCTGCTGGTGGTGGTGGTGATGATGATGATGTTGTTGACGATGATGATGATGATGAAGATTATTATTATTATTATTATTATTATTATCATTATTATTATTATTATTATTATTATTATTATTATTATTATTATTATTATGGTGATGATGATGATGATGATGATGATGATGATGATGATGATGATGATTATGAAGATGACGATGATGGTGATTATGATGGTGATGATGATGATGTTGTTGTTGTCGTTAGGCTGCGAAGGTAAAACGAAGGTAAAACGTGTGTTTGGAGAAAGCCATGGCAACCTACTCTATATTAACGGCGCAAGCCACCTGCGTCGCTGCTTGCCTAGTACACGGAGATCGGCGCCGGACCCTACCCTGGTTCGAGTACGGAACTACCTTTACAACTAGGCCTAGGCATGGGCCATATGTCATGTCTTGTCATGAAGCCGTCGTCGCTGTGCGAAGGTTGGCCGCAACGTTTAACAATAATTCTCCACTGCTCCCTTTCTCTAGCTGCTTCCATTAGTGGAGCTCCATTCATGTTAGACCATGACTTAATGTTGTCCATCCAGCTGGTGCTGGGTCTATACCTTGCCTTCTGGTTCCTTCCGTTAAACCCGTTATTATTGAGCTTTCAATTGAGTCTTCTGTTCGTCTGGTAACATGTCCAAAATATCCCATTTTTTCTTGATTTGATATGTTTCAGAAATTCCTGATCTACTCCGGCCATTTTTGGGCCAATTTGCTTATAATTATTTCAATTGTTTCGACCGTAGCCTAGGCTGTCGTTGTTTTTCTTCTTCGTTTCTGCCAACTGACTTTTTTTTATCTCCGACACAATATTTACCTCAGCATAGTAGGTTTTAGTTTGCTTCAGCTTACGTTCAAATGAAAATGAATAGGCTGGCGAAACATTTGCTTCGAAAATGCATCGGAAAATGCACGCTGCGATGTTTAAAGTTCTTCGGAAGAAAGAAGACTGTGTAGAAGGCTGCAGACAAACTCGCATGCAAGAACTTCGCCCAGACTTTATCTCAGTCGATATCGCCGCCGCACTCGATCAACGGCTTAGACTTAGGACGCTCTTTATGCAGATTAAATGCAGATTCTTAGCCATCAGAAAATCATAACAAGCTCCGACATTCACAGCATGCATCACATTCGAAATGATAATTATAAGAATTAAACGAGAACCTAAAGCATCTGGGATGCATCTTAAGTACATCGCACAAACAGCACATGTGGAGTCATTGAATTTCGACCATCACCATCATCATCATCATCATCATCATCAGGGGGCGAAACAAGGAAAAGAAGCAAATGCTTCCTGAAAAACCTGGGGAAGAAATTCCCCTGAGTTTTGGTATCACGTTTAGAGTAGTATATTTATTCGATAAGCCCCTCAATGACTGCGCAATTACTGGCTTAATTGCAGTGCAATTTTTGTAACTTCATATAAGATTACCGGTACTCAATTCAAGCTCAAGTTCATTATTATCAGGCATTCATAAAATGTTATTACCGTATTATTGTAACTTTTACATAGTCATTCTAATGATGAAGAGTGCAAACTTCCATGAAATATAAATCGTTTATAACAAACTAATAGACTCACATGAAGTTTACATTCCAATTGTTTCTGCAACTCCTGCAACTCCCTCCACTACTGCAGCCTTCCAAAAGACCTCCATCAACAAATTACAATCCATTCAAAACTGTGAAACTGGTGCAATTAGATACTGTTAATAATAAATTAATAATTATAATTTGCTTGTTTCAGTCAGTTGCCTTGATCTAGTTACCCAATTTGCAGTTGTTGCAGCTTTAATGCCTCTAACATCTATGTAAAATAATGTAGGTGTGGCTGTTGGAGAAATCTAATTTTTAAAATAAATACTAAAAGTAACATTTATTTTATTTGCATTTGGATGTGGTCATATTGCCAATGGATAATTTGCAGGTAATTTTAAATAGTTTTCCAGCGCAATTACTGCGATATCTCTCCATAGTTTCAAAATACATTTAATAGTGCTTTGTGGCTGTTGGAAGTTTTTCAGAAATTAAGAATTAGAAGTTACTGGTATGAGACAAATCCTGGTGCACCAAAGTATGCGATTTAATGTCCAAATGCACTGAAACTCACCTCAACGAGCACCTATTGATTTCAAAAATTTTCCGGGTTTTGCAGATTAAATGCTTTTTCCACAGAATTTGCGTGGACAAGCTCAGTCAATGTTCAGTGTCGTCTTATACGGCTACTTTTTCGTATAATAATAATAATAATAAGAATAATAATACGAATAATAATAATAATAATAATAATAATAATAATAATAATAATAATAATCACATAATAATAATAATAATCATAATGTGGTGTAAACATCTGCCGGACCCCCGTTTAAGAGCAGGGGGAGAAAAGGGAGGACAGGGAAGGGGGAACCTGCTTCCAGCAGTCAGGGGATGGGCGCCCTGATCATCATCATCATCATCATCATCATCATGAGCCCCGCCGGATGACCACGACCCCGCCGGATGGCACGACTCCGGAGAGTAGATGGAATCCCACTGGTCTGGGAACGGATGTGGTCGATCCATCTTTTCCTGGGACGACCAGCAGGACAGCGCTTCCATGATCGGTCAGGTGAACGACCGATGGAGAGGTCGACGTGGCAGCGGAGGGCTTGATGAACAGGAACTGTCTCTTCGAGGCCGGCTGCATGTCCAGAAATGGCAATTTCGACCAAAGGTGCAAAATTATGAAGAACTGAAAAATTTAATAGGTAAGAGTTAGGGTTGGTCCAAGAATGAAAAAACTTTTAGTGCAAGGGTTGTGGACAAATGGAACAGTTTGGACGAGGCGGGAGTGACAGTTGAAACAGTAAACGGATTCAAAGGCTATCTCAGAAAACTAGGTTATTGAATGCAGATGGTTACTACAGTGGTTTTCACACAGGCATACTTAGCCTCCTAAACCACTTTAAATATAAATATAATAATAATAATAATAATAATAATAATATATTATTATTATTATTATTATTATTATTATTATTATTATTATTATTATTAGGGTTGTTTTGGC